>RYFJ01002448.1:0-90965 GCA_003991445.1 Oryza meyeriana var. granulata
CGAGAGGATGGAGATCGTCAACTTCCCCGTTGGGATAGCGACGCGTGGATTCTACAATCTACATCCGACGCGGCAAACCCGATCCTGGGTTGACTCGGATACGGCTCCGAGCCGCTCGGATCGATCTAGGGTAGGTCGGAGTTGTAATCACCCCATCAACTATTCCGACTAGTCTCAGTCGGACTACGATCCAGTCGGACTTCCGATTCCAAGTCGGATACCAGCTCGGCAAGTTTGCACTCCGGCCGCGAGAAATTTTCAATGGCATCCAGAGGCTCTACTCCTATTCAGGAATTGCCGACGACACGGCCAAAGAGGAGGAGGCCTGCGACTGCCAAGAACAACAGGAGGAAGTAAGCAAGAAACGCTGCACGCCGGCAACGACGATCTACGCAGGCTGAGCAAACGCTCAGCAGCAAATCCTCAAACCCGAGTCGGCGACGCAGATGTCTTCGTTACCCAACAGAACATGTGGCCGCTGCAACCCTACTGGGCACAGTCCACGCTTGGGCCTATCATCAGGCCACCCCGAGATCGCAAGGATAAAGAGCCATTTAGCTGCTGCAATGTCAGGCAGGCACAACAGTCGGGAGATACGCTCTCCGACAACCGTCCATCCCAATGGCAGTCTCTCTAACTCAAAGCGAACGCCGGAGTGGCGCTCCTAGTCAGCTGGCAGCACGGAGTCACGCGCCAAATCGTCATCGCAACCAAACAACAAACCCGGCAAGTCGAAGTGACCGTCGGAAACCGGGATCTCCGAGGGCAAACTATGGCGTGATCTTCGGCAGGACAAATGCTCGCGCCGGAACGAGAAGAAGACGAGCAACGCCTAACTGGAAAGAAACGAGAACGAGCATTTCGGCCTCCGCACACGAGCGGTTTCGCCGCCGTAGTCGGGTTCGGAGTCCTCATGAAGACGAAGGCATACCGGCTTCACCCAGGAGCTACAAACAGGGTCGATGGCCGTCGGGTTTCAAGGCCTTCAAGATCGAAAAATACGACGGAAGACCGATCCGTGAGTCCTGGCTACAGATACACTCCTGGCAATCGCAAGCTGCTGACGGTGACCACAAAGTCATGGCTAACTCCTCTAGTTGCTTACGTCGATCAGCGGGACATGGCTACAGGCTCCCAAGCAATCCAATCGGTCTTGGGGAGAACTCCGGGAACGTTTCATACCAATTTCCAGGGAATACGAGAGGCCATCTCTGAGTACGATGATATCAGTTGCGTCAAAGGAAGAACAGAGTTCTCTCTGTGACTTCATCAAGAGGTTTTTTGAGAGAGGACTCAATTGCGAAACATCAAAGGAATGAGGTCGTCATCGCCGCATTTCGAAAAGGCGAGTCAACACAACACACCTCGTTCACTCGACAATTCACAGCGGAACCTCCAAAACTCTGTCAAGGGCCTATTCGACATGGCAACAAGTAGCGACTCGGCCCACGCTGTGCCGAGGCCCTCCGATGACAACAAGTCACCCTGACAGAAGAAGCGGGACGACACGACGCGCGGTCCCACTAAGCTGGATCGCAAACGCAAGTCAGACGGCTCCATTGTGGCAGTCGGTCACACTGCTTCGACTTCAACAACTGAGGATTATTCAAGAACAAACAGTGACATGCTCGGGGGCTACAAGCTCAAACACGAGGATGGCATCCCCACTCATACCGAACAGCTAGTCGCCTTTTGATAACACATCTCCTCTTTCTCGGCCTGCTAGTGCCACAGCCGCTTACAACTATAGGTTGTATAACTCGCATTTATTTTTTCGGTTTTTGCTCTTAAATGATTAGCAAAAGTACTCGACGTAGCATAAATTCGATCCGTGAAACTCTTTTGCTCATATCAAGAGAACTCAAGTCACCAACGCGTGCCTGGAAAGAGCCTATGAGCCAACCTACCCGCGCTTAGGGGCTATGACTAGTCGGGCAGAGTGCTTAAACCGTAGGGGTCAACTACTCGGGAGAATTTAATATCAAAAAGAGAAGAACAGCGTCTTTAGCATACATTGAAAATACATTTTATTCGGTGTGATTATTTCATCATCAGATGCTTACTCATCGATATTTTATATTGCGGCCAGCTCCGGATATGCGTGACAGGAATCAAGGCGCTTCGGAGCCTATCTCCTACGCTCGGGGGCTGGACAAGTTGCCGAAATACACTCGGGTGATGCTCATGAGGGCTACTTACAGTTTGCGACCGGTCGGGAACTCATCTTCCCGCGATACGCTCCTATGGGAGCTAACAATCGGCCCGGCGCCAGTCGGGGGCTGTGTACCACTCGGTAAGTGGGGTTACGCCCATGAGGGTCGCCACGCCGTTTAATCCTACGGCTAAGCTTTAGGTTCGGGTACCTTATTTGGCCGCAACTCTGTCAGGTTGGGTAACGCCCATGAGGGGTCGCGCAGCCAATCCTATGCTAATCAAGATTCGGGTGCCTAGCTTGGCTATAAAACTCTGTTTGGAATAGGGTAGCCCATGAGGGTCCACCAGCGAACCTCTGGCTAATGCAAGGTTCGGGTACTTGTTCGGCTTTTCCCAAGTAGAGAAGACTTAACATTCGTCAAAGTGGCATCCGGAGTTCTCATAGCATGCGTCACAACCTAGGGGGCAAGCAGATCCTGCAACATGCTACTCGGCTGGGGTACAATGTGGCAACAGTTTTGCATCCAGAACGTACAGTCGGAAAGGCTTGCGAATAAGGATTTCTCTGGCTGATTGCGGTTACCAACGAAAAAACTCATCCTGACATGCGATGGATGATATTCCCTAGAAGCTATGCTGGGCATAGGTGGCGCTCAGGCCGGCTTATTTGGGTAGCAGCAGCCACGCAACGATATGAGTTCCTACGGTAGCATGCTCGCATCATCGTGGGCCGCCCGCAGGCTGAGTTGAAATTATACGCGCTGGTGGTACCAACAGGAGCCGATGATGATAACAGATATGCTTCATGAGAGCCTTATTGCTAAAATCATATATGTTTGGGTTATCTGTCTTATCCGCCAGGCTCTCGAGGATACATCCTTACAAGGATCACAAAGCTGGTCTTCACACACTCATTGTAAATTGGAGATACAGGTATCTCTCTCGAGTACACCTAACCACGAGGTAATGGATTTATTTTTCATACAGTGGGTACATCGGCTATACATGCGCGGCCACCAGTTGCCATGAGCAACATTACTCCAGCCGCATGACGCTGAAGAGTCTAACTTTCGAGTAGTGCACTACTCGGGAGAGATATAAAATTCTCATTCCCGCCCGTGACATGATGCGGACAGAGTTACTTCCCGAATGGGACGCCCTCGGGAAAGACTATAAACACCCCTTTTCCGGCTGACATGATGCGACGATCTAAATTTTCGAGTAGTATATGACTACTCGGAAAGGACTATAAACACCCCTTTTCCAGCTGACACTGACGCTGAAGAGTCATATACGAAGTAGCATCCTACTCGGCAAGACTATACACACATTCCGACTGACATGAAGTCAAAGAGTCCTATATACGAGTAGTTCCCTACTCGGCAAGACTATAAATATATTCCGGTTGACATGATACCGAAGAGTCTCATATACCAGCAGTAGTAATCTACTCGGGAAAGACTACAAGGTTAAAGATCTTTGACTTTCGTTTAATTGTCTTCACAATTAAGCACAAAGTCGGGGGCTACACCTAATAGGTGCGCCTATTCGGCGCACACTATTCCAACATCTACATCGAGCCTCTCATAGCCTCGCTGCCAGCTGACATGAAGCCGGACTCGGGAGAAGCAGCACTCAGGACAAAGAGTACTCGGGAGCAATGCACTCGGCGAAGACTACCGTGGAGGATGAGGCACTCGGCATCAGCTGTGACTCACTATGAAGTCCCAGGGGGCTACTGTGGGTGCCATGGGCCCCGGGTACCTCATGACAACCATATGGGCACTCAGACAGAGGATGGGCCTAGCCTTTTAATTAGAGATATAGCTAGACTCGGCAGAAGCTTCGCCTTGTTAATAGAAAGGAATATACAGCTAGTGCGGTGCGTTGTATATATCTTAAAGGGGAGATCTCCTAGTCGTCAATCCGATGGGACTCCTAAGGCCTTGTAACCGGTCCCCCAGTATGTATAATAGGGGGAGCAGGGGCGCCCCCTGAGGGCAAGCACTTGACGGAAGAGCTCATAGAAGCACAACGGCCATACAGTTCATCAGACTATTGGTATAATCCCTCAAAGGATACATACAAACTGGAAGTGCGTAGGTATTACCTCACATCGTACGGGCGATGAACCAGTATAAAATTCCTCGTGTTCTTTGCAATCCAACGAGTTTCCATCCGCCGAGTAGCACCCGATATATTTATTGCCGGTGTAAAACATCGACATCGCGGCACTTCTCTGTTGTGGGAGCCAATGGGCCCGGGTCACCTCATTACGAGCACATGGGCACTCGGATAGAGGATGGGCCAGATCATGTATTAGAGAGATAAGATAGCACCGGCAGGCTGTGCTTGTACAGATAAGAAATAGCTTAGTCGGATAGGATTTATCTCTAAGAAGGAAGTCATTGGTCATATCCGACTGGGATCCTTACATGTACCCTGGTCTGCCCTAGTATATAAAGGGAGCAGGGCGCCCCATGAGGGCACGCAAGATCACCCTTGATCGCAAAACACCTCAGAGGAATAACACCTCACTGGCGTAGGGTTTTACTCACATCGAGGGCCTGAACCAGTATAATTCTCCCCGTTGTTCCTCTGCAATCCACCGAATTCTAGGTCGCCGAGTAGCCCCATAATATTATTGCCGGTGCAAAGCATCGACAGTTGGCGCGCCAGGTGGGGCCCGGCGAATTCTTCATCAACAGATTCGATGGATCCCATCAACGGAGTCAAGGGCAACAAGTTCCTCCAATGGAGACACCTATCACTTCGGGAGTCTTGAATTTCGTCGCCGATCAACTCGGCAAATCTTTCCTTGGCTGAAGCAGATCCAATCTCGCAGCCGAGGAGCCAGCCGGCGTTGCGCCAGTCGGCCCCAGGGACGTCGCCATCTCTTCGACGATCTACTACGACAGTCCTTCACATCGCCGGACATCGGGACAACTCTCTCTTCGGCGTCCGACTCGCGCTAGGCCTTGAGCCAGCGCGGGTTAGGCCAAGAGGGGAGAGATCGTCAATCTCCCGTACGGATTCGGCGACGCTGTGCATCTACAACCGCGCGAGCAGACCCGACCTCCAGCGATTCAGTTTGGACACGGTCATGAACCGTTTCAGATTGGATCTAGGGAGGTCGGAGTCGTCCTACTCCGATAAACTACTCGGAGTCCGACACTAAGTCGGATGGCGGTTCGAGCACCACTCGGACTCCACCTTGGCAAGCTTCCTCCTCCCCCGCGAGATCTTCATGGCTTCAACGCCACCTTCCGAGGTGCGCCGACTGCAAGAGGAGCAGCAAGAGGAGGCATGGCCGACTACAACAACAAGAGGAGGCCAACCGACCAAGCTCGCAATGACGGGCTTCGACAGGCTGCTGGCGAGCCGCCCCAGCAGCAGATCCTCCAACCAAAGTCGGGCGACCAACGACGTCTTCGTCACGCCACAACAGAACGTCGTGGCCGCCGCAACTCTGCTGGACACGCTCCAGCTTGCGCCGGATCATCAGGCCACACCAACTATCGCCAAGATCAAGGCGATGATTACTGCTGCCGCCTGCCAGCAGCAAGAACAGTCAAGCAACACTCACATACCAACCCATCGGACGGGCTCTCCAGCGGCGGAGTCATCTGCATCAGCGCGACGTCGCGCGGCCGGCTCCACCCGGCAGCACGAAGAGTCCCGCCAAACAACGCTCGGCAATACCAACTACGACAACCGGCGGCGTCACCAGTACGACCGCCGACCCAATCAAGACCTCCGAATGCGATTACAACGCGATCTTCGCCACACCCTAAGGGCCCGGCGTGAAGAACGCGAAGAGGATGAACGCCGCCGACTGGAGGATGAACACGAGCGCTTCGGTCTCCACTACGAACGGCTACACCGCCAAAACCGAAGCCCAAGTCCTCACGATAACGAAGGCATTCCAGCCTTTACTTGGGAGTTACAGGACGTCCGCTGGCCAGTCGGCTTCAAGCCTACCGGAATCGAAAAGTACGACGGCAAGACCAACCCAGAGTCCTGGCTCACCATTTACGTCCTAGCAGTTCAAGCTGCTGGGGGCGACAGTAGAGCCATGGCTAACTACCTCCCAGTCGCATTAGCCGACTCGGCGAGAACATGGTTGACAGGCCTCCCAAGGCGGTCGATCGGTTCCTGGGGACAACTCAGGGAGCGGTTCATCGCTAACTTCCAGGGGACCTACGAAAGACCGGCTTCCGAGCACGACCTTTACCAACTGCATCAAAAGAAGAACGAGTCTCTGCGTGAATTCATCAAAAGGTTTTCCGAGAAGCGCAATCAAATCCCAAGCATCAAAGATGAGGTCGTCATCGCCGCCTTCCGCAAGGGAGTAAAAGACGCCCCGTTCATCGCGAAGTTCACTTGGAAGCCACCATCCACTGTCCGGACTCTCTTCGACATGGCCAACAAATACGCCGACTCGGCTGAAGCCGTCGTTGAGGCCTTCGACGAGAAGAAGGAGCCCCGACAAAGAGACAACAAGGCGAAAGCCGACAACGAGCCGTCTCAGAACAAGCCTGGCAGCCACAAGCGGAAATCGGACAACGAGGTGGCCAACATGGAGCGCAGTCGGTCACGGCCCCAGCGGAACAACGACTATCAGAAAGTCATGAGCGGGCCTTGCCCCTTTCACCCCAAGGGCCGGCACGCGGCCAAGGACTGCCACATGCTCAAGAAGTTTGCCTCCGAGCAAGCTTCATCGTCTGGCGCCGACAAGGACAAGGACAAGCCAGACTCGGGTCCGGCTGATGATTTCCAGGACCCCCAAGCCGAACTCAACCACATCTTCGGGGGGCCACTCGCGTACGAATCCAAGCGCAAGCAGAAGCTATCAGCGCGGGACATTAACACGGTCTCCACAGCCGACACCCCCCAATACCTGCGCTGGTCGGAAACGGCCATCACCTTCAATCGCGCAGATCACCCAGATCGGATTTCCCACCCGGGACGATATCCACTCGTCCTAGACCCGGTCGTCAAAAATATCAGGCTGAAGAAAACCCTCATCGACGGAGGCAGTGCGCTCAACATCCTGTTCGCCAAGACTTTGGACAAGATGAGAATTCCTCGTTCAGAACTACGGCCGAGCACTGCGCCCTTCCATGGGATAATTCACGGCTTGTCATCAACCCCACTCGGGCAGATAACCTTGCCGGTGACCTTCGGCACGCGGGACAACTTCCATACAGAAAACATCTGCTTCGAGGTCGCCGACTTCGAGACCGCATATCACGCGATACTCGGACGACCGGCCCTCGCCAAATTCATGGCGATACCGCACTATTCGTACATGGTGCTGAAGATGCCCGGGCCAGCAGGAGTCCTCTCCCTCCACAGCGACGCTAAGCAAGCCTTCACCTGCGACAAGGAGAGCTGCGAACTGGCTCAAACACAAGAAGCGGCAGTCGGGCGCGACAGCATCCGGCAAGCCGCTACACCCGAAGTCGATCAAGATCCAGTTCCGGCGAAAAAAGCAGCGAAGTCGGGAATTTTAGCGGACTCTGACACGAAGAAGATCCCCCTGGACCCTTCCGACCCCTCCAAGACTGCCTTAGTCGGGACCGGACTCGACCCCAAATAGGAAGATGCGCTCGTCACCTTCCTCCAAGCCAACAAAGATATCTTCGCGTGGAAACCGTCCGACATGCCGGGCGTACCAAGGGAGGTGATCGAGCACGCCCTACACGTCAAGACAGACGCCAAGCCCGTCAAGCAACGGCTACGGCGCTTCGCTCAAGACCGCAAGGACGCTATCCGGGAGGAAATTACCAAGCTCCTCGCAGCCGGGTTCATCAAGGAAGTCTACCACCCGGACTGGCTGGCAAACCCAGTTCTGGTCCGGAAGAAAAATGGTAAATGGCGCATGTGCGTCGACTACACCGACCTCAACAAAGCGTGCCCCAAGGACCCATTTGGTCTTCCTAGGATAGATCAGGTGGTTGACTCCACGGCGGGGTGCGACCTACTCAGTTTTCTCGACTGCTACTCGGGATATCATCAAATTAGTCTGAGGGAACAAGACTGTTTAAAAACATCTTTCATCACGCCGTTTGGAGCGTATTGCTATATCACAATGCCGTTCGGTCTGAAAAACGCAGGCGCAACTTACCAACGTGCTATTCAGCGCTGTTTGCACACCCAGATCGGGCGCAACGTGGAAGCCTACGTCGACGACGTGGTGATCAAGACCAAGTCCAGAGAAGATCTCATTGCTGACTTGGAAGAAACCTTCCAAAACCTCCGAAGATTCAAGATGAAGTTGAACCCGGAAAAGTGCACCTTCGGAGTGCCGTCTGGAAAGTTACTCGGCTTCATCGTCTCGCATCGCGGCATCGAGGCCAACCCGGAGAAAGTTAATGCCATCAGGAACATGGCGCCCCCGACCAACCTCAAAGACGTCCAGAAATTGACAGGTTGCATGGCGACACTCAGCCGGTTTATCTCCCGACTGGGCGAACGGGGCATGCCCTTCTTCAAGCTCCTCAAAAAGGCGGACACCTTCAAATGGACTCCGGAAGCTCAACAAGCCTTCGAAGACTTCAAACAGTTCCTCATGTCACCTCCCGTGTTGGCCTCACCCTTACCCCAGGAACCGCTAATGCTATACCTGGCGGCAACCACCCACGTAGTCAGTACGGTGCTGGTAGTGGAGCGATCTGAACAGGGTCATCTTCAGAAAATACAACGGTCAATCTATTTTGTCAGCGAGGTCCTTGCCGACTCCAAAACGAGATACCCGCAGGTCCAGAAGCTGCTATACGGCCTATTCATCACAGTCCGAAAGCTGGTGCACTACTTTCAAGCACATCAAGTCACGGTGGTCACAGCGTTTCCACTCGGGGATGTCCTTCATAATCGCGAGGCCACTGGCCGGATCGCTAAATGGGCACTCGAGTTGATGGCGTTCGACATCACTTTCCAGCCACGGACAGCTATCAAATCTCAAGCTCTAGCCGACTTCGTGGCCGAGTGGACAGAAGTTCAACTCCCAATACCAACAGCAAAGCTAGAGTACTGGACAATGTACTTCGACGGTTCCCTACGGATCGGTGGCGCCGGGGCGGGAGTTATATTGACATCCCCCACTGGCGAAAAACTGAAGTACGTTCTACAAATCCACTTCCCGGCTTCCCACAACGTCGCCGAGTACGAGGCACTCGTTCACGGGCTCCGCATCGCCATATCACTCGGCATACGTCGACTGGTTATGCGCGGAGATTCCCAACTCGTGGTAAACCAAGTCATGAAAGACTGGACCTGTCTCGACGATACCATGGCGGCATACTGTCAGGAGGTCCGCAAGCTGGAAAATAAGTTCGACGGGCTGGAAATCACACACGTCCTGCGCCAATACAACGACGCGGCGGATGAGCTGGCAAACATGGGATCCAAACGAGAATCCGTTCCGACTGGAATCTTCGTCGAGCAACTTATGGAGCCATCAGTCAAGAAGAAACCGGCACAAGAGCAGTCGAGAGGCGAGCCTACCCCGGCTACCGACGAAGTGCTGCACATATGTCAAGACTGGAGGAGTCCTGTTGTCAAATTCCTTCTAGATGATGAACTCCCAGAAGATCGCAGTCAAGCCGAGCAGGTCAAGCGTCGGAGCAAAAGCTTCCTGCTAGTCGGAGAAGACCTGTACCGAAGGAGCGCATCCGGCGTCCTCATGCGCTGCGTCACCACCGAGGAAGGCAAGCAGATCCTGCATTCAATACACTCGGGCATATGTGGCAACCATGCTGTATCCAAGACGTTAGTCGGAAAGGCCTATCGGCAGGGATTCTTCTGGCCCACAGCAGTCACAGACGCCAAAGACATCGTTCGCAAGTGCGAAGGTTGCCAGTTCTTCGCAAGGCAAACAAATCTCCCAGCCCAGGAACTCCAAACTATCCCTATCTCTTGGCCATTCGCAGTATGGGGGCTCGACATGGTCGGGCCCTTCAAGAAAGCGCCAGGGGGGTTCACACACTTATTCGTCGCGGTGGATAAGTTCACCAAGTGGATTGAGGCTAAACCCGTCGCAACAATTACAGCGGCACGAGCAAAGGACTTCATCACGAGTATATTATACCGGTTCGAAGTCCCTAACCGCATCATCACCGACAATGGCACTCAGTTCGCGGCGGGCCTATTCCAAGATTTCTGCGACGACTTCGGCATCAAGATCTGCTATGCATCTGTGGCACACCCGCGGAGCAACGGGCAGGTTGAGCGAGCCAACGGCATGGTCTTACAAGGCATCAAGGCCAGGATATTCGACCGACTACAACCATATGCGGGTCGGTGGGTACAAGAACTCCCATCCGTTCTCTGGTCTCTCAGAACCACAGTTAGTCGGTCAACAGGGCAATCCCCTTTCTTCCTGGTCTACGGTACCGAGGCCATGCTACCGACAGAGATACAGTTCGGCTCTCCGCGAGTCCGGGCTTACTCCGAAGACGACTCCAACAACACCCGACTGATCGAATTAGATCAGCTGGAAGAAGCAAGAGACGCCGCAACAATTCAGTCGGCAAGGTATCTTCAAGGCCTGCGTCGCTACCACAATCGCAATGTCCGTGGCCGCGCCTTTTTGGTTGGGGATCTCGTTCTAAGGAAGATACAAACCACCAAGGACAGGCACAAATTATCCCCCATCTGGGAAGGGCCGTTCATTGTAGCCGAGGTCACGCGGCCAGGCGCCTACCGACTGAAGACCAAAGACGGCGTCCTCATCACCAACTCATGGAACATAGAACAGCTACGTCCTTTCTATACCTGAGTTTTACATTTCCCATGTGTACAGTCTTTCTGACTCACTACGCCGCTTATTCCAACCGAGTAGTGAGTCGGGGGCTGCATGTATATATGTGTTCTGTCAATAATATACGAGCCTGTCTTACTCCAGTTATGAAGCCTTACTACGACTGTCACGTTTGCCCGAGTACACTTTCTTACAGTGGACGATTTTATTAAGTTCTGACAGACTAACTCGGCGCAGACTACACATTCGAGTAAAGCTGATGACGACTGAGTAGTAATTCAAGGCTTGGCGGCACTGCACATATATTTACACATGTTTTCCACAAAAGTTTATACATACCGACTACATGATATATTACTCTTACAGACCCAGGTCTCGGGTGATTATCTCAGCAGTCGGCCTCGCCCGGGCTATCAGCTCCAGCGCCTCCTCGGGCGTTGTCTCCTCGGCAAACCCCTCCTCGATGGCTTCAATGTTTGCCCTCGGGTAGATTGATTTGGTCATCGCCAAGGTCTAGGCCACGCCGGCAATGACATGCTCATCCGAGTACTTCTTCAAGGCACTTGGTGCATCCTCAAGGCGTGCCTCTACTTAGGGGATCCTGCTGCAACTGGTTCCCACAGGGCTGGGATCTATGAGGTCAAGGAGCCCTTTCACGGACCTGACAAGGGCTTCCCGTGACTCCCTGATGACTCTTATCTCCTCTGTGTAAAACCGATGAGGTAAACAGATATGCTTCATGAGAGCCTTATTGCTAAACATATATGTTTGGGTATCTGTTTTATCCACCAGGTCTCGAGGATATATCCTTACAAGGATCACAAGCTGGTCTTCATTAAAATTCGGAATGCAGATATCTTTCTCAAGTACACCTGACCACACCGCGGATTAATTTTCATAAAAGTGGTACTCGTCCTACATGCATGGCCATCAGTTGCCACGGGCAACATTATTCCAGCCAACATGACGCTGAAGAGTCTAACTTTCGAGTAGTGCACTACTCGGGAGAGACTATAAACATATTCCCGCTGACATGACATGGAGGAGTCTAACTTCTAGGTGGGACGCCACTCGGGACAGACTATAAACCTATAAACCCCTCTTTCCACCCCTCTTTCCAGCTGACATGACGCTGAAGAGTCCCATATACGAGTAGCATCTTACTCGGCAAGTGTTGACGCCGAAAACCACCGGGAGCCGACAATCTGGTTCGGCGTCTATAGACACGCGAAGGCCTGGGAGATTTGCTTCACTCCAGTGCAGGTCCTAAAATCTTGAGGTTCGTAGGCGTGCCAGTCAATTTGACCCTGCAATTGACAAGGAGATGGAAAATATTAGATCAATGAGCCAATCGCTGGAAGCCGATCTTGACTCGTCTCATCGGCCGATGGCCGATATGAACTGTAGCACTTATACACCGACTGGAAGCCGATGATGGCATGAGCAGTAACTAATAATAATAAGCAAATACCAAAATAACCGATCACCGAAGGAATACTTGGAAATCGGCTATAAACTGATAAAATAGGGGTAAATAAATGGGCAGAATGTATAAGTAAATGTATTGAATAAACTTCAGCTGATTGCAATAGTAATTGCTATGCATCGCTCCAAAGGTGCTGCCCGCATCCGTGCCCGGGCCCTTGCTCGTGCCCGCGCCCGAGTCCTCGCCTGTTGTTCGTGCCCGTGCCCTTGCTCGTGTCCGCGCCTGGGTCCTCGCCGGTTGTTCATGTCCGAGTCTTTGCTTGTACCCACACCCGGGTCCTCGCCACAGGGAACAAAACCGAGATATGCAATATTGCACCGCCCCGACTTGGCAACGATTTTTCTAAATACTTGAAGCAAATCGGCTGAATATAAAGATAATTTATCGACTAAGCACTCCGATAAAACATCGCATAAAACCCATCGGCTTATTAAGAGTAGAGTTATTACCAACAGTCTAGTAGATCGGACCCAACCGTTGCAGCACAGACTGATGATGATAACAAGACCTCGATGAGCCGATAGATCTAATGCAATCGTGATGTAAAGCATGATAACTTATCAGCTATACATCCCGATAAAACGCTTGCGCACAAAATATCAACCTAGCAGGAACGATTTATCACTGGCAGTTTAGTAGGTCGGACCCAACCGATGCAGCACAAACTGATGATAAATCGCTCCCAGTAAGCCGATACGATCTGCACACGCGTGATGTGATATACCTAATCGATCTATGAGGTCAAACTAAACTGATGCAGCCATAGATAAAATAGATATATCGTGGTAAGCCGTCCACCGTGAACCGACTAGAATATCGGACGTAACCGAGGAAGTCCTAGCCGATGCGGTGTCCGGGGTGACGAGACTTACCCTCTCGCAGGAGGTCGTACTTAACCGATGCAGCCCGGCTCGAGAAGCAAGAACCCGTCGAAGGGGTGGCGATGCACCGAGATTATATTGATCTGATTGATGTAGATCCCTTACAAAGCACCTGGGCATACGTATTTATACCCCGAGTTGATATGAGTCCTTATTGGACACGATACACGATTTCCTAATTACAAAAGGAAACACTAACAGGACCCGATCAGACACGAGATAAGGTTTCCTGCAGATAGACACTAGCACTTACCTAATTAATAGATACAGTAATTAACTGCCATACTGTGGTCTTCACGGCTTCTTCCTCGATTCGGTCCCTTCTGGATCAACTTCCGTTAGTTAACTGTAATTTTCTTCTTAACCGAATCTGATACAGAGCCATACCAAATTTTGGCGTTAACACATGCCCCCCAATTTTAGAGTTCTCCTATAGGACTTCGAAATTCTTTCACTTTGGGCCTTCAGATTCCTTCCATACCGAGGCGGCCCAAGGTAGCCCACTTGCCTTAATTGTTTGAAACAGTGCCAACGGCCTCGATTCCTGCCCGGTCATCATACCTCTATAAACCGCTTCATCTCTCTAGCCTTTTTTACGCTTTCACATCACCAGAGTACTACCGCTTCATCTTTCAAGACCTCGACGAACTCCGGCGAACTCAGACGAACCGTCACATCTCCCTTCTTCGACCGCTGATTCTCGCTCTTCTTCCTCCAGCGCAATGGCATCAGCATCTACAGTCCCCGAGGTAATCTTTCTGCCCGATTGTTTTCTCTGATTTTGTAGCCTAGATAAATCCAATCTGCCATGTTCTTCACCTGTTCTTCGCCGTGTTCTTGTTCACTGTAGAACCTTAGGAATCAAGTTTTGATCCCAGCCGCCGACTACCCAAATTTCTTCTATCATGGCCCAATGGGTAGCGAGGATCCCACAGATTTCATCAGCGCCGAGACCCAACGCATTCCTTTCAAGAATTCCGCCATGTTGGTAAGTGATTGGACCAATAGCTTCAGATCATGGCCGAGCAAGCTTCCTGGGTGGAGGGACTGGTACATTAGAGTATCGGCCGCGAAGAGAACCCTCTGGGAAGAATCAAACATCGGCCACTGCATCAACCTTTCTCTGGCCAATATGGAAAAGAACGAGCCTCTGCTTGCATCGGCTTCATATTTTTGGTCAGATGCTCTCAACACCTTCATGTTTGGTCATGGGCCGATGACCCCTACCTTGATGGATGTGGTTATGCTCACCTGCCTCAACACGACGAGTTACATCAACCCGTTCAGGCTCCGATTCAAACCTGCTCATCGGCTTCAAGCGAAGAACATCGGTGGCTGGTCCAGGTATATATCAATCCACAGCAAGGGAACATGTCGCTTTTTTGAACTTGTGGCTGGAACGGTTTGTCTTCGATGGCGCAACCCTCGGCCCAACAACCAACATGCAATGTCTGGCAGAGTGTTTGGCCGATCAGAAACAAATCCCCTTGGGGAAATACCTCCTTGGCGCCACTTATCAACTGCTACATCAAGTAGCGACCAAGCTATCGACCGGCCAGCCCATCGGCCATATTGGGGGTCCTTGGTGGTTCGAGCAACTATGGCTCAACGTCTACACCTCCAAGGCCTTTTCTAAGACCTCTTTTCTTGACCAATCCTTTCTAGCCGATCATACAGAAGACGAGGAACTTACCTACCGCCGATGTATCTCCATGGGCGAAGCTGCATCGGCTCTTCCTGGTGGCAAGATAACACCCGTCGGACTCAGTCAATGGTTCATGGTGTTTTATTACGGCTTCACCAAGGAGGCCACACTTTGGTTTGCATACAATGACGCATCGTCATTCAAAATGCCTTCCAACTTCAATCCACTCGACGCTCTGGAAGACGATGAGTCGAAGGCCATATTTCTATCAGCCGTTACCCCCTGTCTGCTGCCGACTGGCTTCTCTCTGGGCCGATCGCAACCATCATATGAATTCTACCATCCATCAGTCGGCTCCCGTCAGCTTGGTCTTTGTCAACTTCCGATCGGCCTATTCTTCGTCGATAAACTTCAAGCCCGGGGCAACGTCAACAATGCCTTGTCGGTAACTCCCCAATATGAGACTTTATGTTCTGAATTTCAGAAGCTTGGTTTGGAAATGGTTGAACATGGTTTCCTTGCTGATCTTGAAGTCAAACCAACCCTCTATGGACAAATCAAAGAAGCCCAGAAGAATGATAAGGGCATGGCACGAATTCGCGCCAAAATTTCACAAGGCAAGGCCAATTGTTTCACCGAAGACACAAATGGTGTCCTATGGTTTGGGAAGCGATTGGTTGTGCCTAGAAACCGAAAGTTGAAGCAACTCATTCTTGATGAGGCTCACAACTCTCCTTTTTCTATTCATCCTGGTAGTACAAAAATGTACCAAGACCTTCGCCAGAAACTTTGGTGGACCCGAATGAAGCGGGAAATCGCACGGTATGTCTCCGAGTGTGATAACTGCCAAAGGGTTAAAGCTGAACATTTAAGACCAGCGGGTACACTTCAACCTCTTCCTATTCCCGTATGGAAATGGGATGAAGTTGGTATGGATTTTATTGCCGGTTTACCGAAGTCACCCAAAGGAAATGATTGCATTTGGGTAATTGTTGATCGTCTCACCAAATCTGCCCACTTCCTCCCGGTTAAATCTACCGATAAAACAAGCAAATTGGCGAAACTATATCTCTCACGTATCATTTGCCTCCATGGAGTCCCAACAAGGATTGTTTCAGACAGGGGCCCTATTTTCACTTTTCATTTTTGGGAAAGCCTCAATGAAGCTATGGGTACTAAACTCTCTTTTAGTACCGCATATCATCCACAAACCGGAGGCCAAACCGAAAGATTAAACCAAATCTTAGAAGATATGTTGAGGGCCTGTGCTCTTGATTATGGTAAAAATTGGGAAAGATGCCTTCCATATGCAGAATTTTCTTATAACAACAGTTATCAATCAAGCATTCAAATGTCTCCTTTTGAAGCCTTGTATGGAAGAAGATGTAGAACACCTCTCAATTGGTCTGAGTCCGGAGAAAGATCATTCTTTGGTCCAGATTTGATTATGCAAGCTGAAGAGCAAGTGCGAACTATTCGCGAACGCTTACGAACAGCTCAATCCCGGCAAAAGAGCTATGCCGATCGTCGCTGACGTGAACTAAGCTTCAATGTTGGTAATCATGTCTATCTCAAGGTCACTCCTTGGAAAACCACACATCGGTTTGGAGTGAAGGGAAAATTAGCACCTCGCTATATCGGTCCTTTCCGCATTAGCGCAAAGCAAGGAGCTGTTGCGTACGAGCTGGACCTCCCCTCGTCACTCTCAGCTTTCCACAATGTATTCCATGTCTCACAACTGAAGCAATGCTTACGGATTCCCACCGAAGAAACCAAGTTGGAAGATCTAGACCTTCAACCCGATCTTTCCTATCGGGAGCATCCGATTCGCATTATTGATGAAGCTGAGCGTATCACTCGAAAACGAGCCATAAAATTCTTCAAGGTCCAGTGGAGTAATCACTCCGAGGATGAAGCCACATGGGAACGCGAAGACCATCTACGCAATGCCTACCCCTATCTCTTCTCCAACCCGTCGCAATCTCGGGGACGAGATTCTTTTTAGGGGGGGAGAGCTGTCACAGCCCCAAATCTAACTTCAGGTAATTAGTGCCATAACCTACTGTCATTAGAATGCACAATTTAAAGTTTGCAAATATTTTCAAGACTCTCAGTAGTAAAACCCTATCGGCAAAAATGGATCAACTCCTAACAGTGCAACAAACTTCCCAGAAACATATATGGAAAATAATTTATTCAAATACTAGTTTAGTTACCATGAATTAATATAATTTTTCCAGAATTTATTTCATTAGTTTAGACCTCTTAAAAATTCCAAACAAGTTTCAGCCTGGATCCTTCTCTTTGACATATGCATGTGTACAGTCTAAGGATTTTTCTGAAGATGTTAGGTTGTGCATAAAATCATGGAAAAATCCCTGTGAACACTATCCCACCAAATCAATCCACTGTAAATTTTACATAATTTTATCCCTTCAATAAATACTTCAACCAAGTCCCTCAACTCAGCAAAGCTAGGAAGCTAGCTGAAATAAATTGGTTTACTTCTAAAATTCACCACCTGAAAATGAAGACTAATTAGACAGAGCCCTTTTGCCAAAGTGTGTGCCCACATGAACCCTATCATCAGGAATTTTGGATTAATTTATCTCCCAAATAAAACACATAAAATGATAAAATCAAGGCACTGGAGAAATGAATTACACTGCAGAAAGACTGGATTAGTATGCCACTTTGCAAATTCGCCAAAAATAAACCAGATCACCACTAACCACGAAATTTGGTCAGCATGTTAAACACATCTTCCTCTACCTCCAGTAATTTTCCCATGAATTATGCTCCTCATTAACTTAGTGAAACAATAATGCAAAGACTGCCTGCTTGACAGCTAGCAAGACTTAGTTTCTGGAGATTTCTCCTCTCTCAAGTCACTTACAAGTGGGACCCACAAGACCTGGCCCATTTGTCAGCCTCACCATAGCATGTGACAGTGTGTTTCACCAACATTCCTACCCTTACTCCTCTCTCTTCCCTAGGAATTCACTTCCTGGACCCACAAGTCACAAGTAGAACACTGTGAAGCTAGCCACAAGTGTGTAGAACACTGTTTCCTGACATGTGGGACCCACCTTGACCACTGTAGCTGTGGAGACGACTCAGCATTGCATGGCAGACATGTCTTCCTCTCGTTCTCCTCTCCCACAGCACACACAGAGTGACCTAGATGAGCTCCTCTATGGGAAAACCTTGGCCTTTTCGCCTTAGAACACGCCAGCCGTCTCTTCTCTTCCTCCTCTCCACGTTTCCACCGGAGAAACCCACGGAGACCCCAAGGATCACCGGCGGCAACCCTATTTGCCCCTTTGCCGAAGGTGTTCGATCGGTCCCGAGCTAGCTCCGGTGAGCTCCACCCTTTCTAAGCTTCGGGAACATGATCTATACCTTCTGACCATTCCATTCTTGTATTACCTGCCCTAGGACCGCCGGTCGAGGCCGTCGTGTTTCGCTCTCTGCTCTGCAGCACCGCCGCTAGGACATCACGGTCGTTCCGGCCGATACAGTACATCGCCGACCGAGCCCTTGCGCCAACCTCATCGCCTCACTTCCAGAAGACCACCGGCAGAAGGAATCAGGAAAGGATGTAGTGAAGCTCGAGATCGAGGTCATCTTCCCCAAGCCCGGCCAACTGCCGCTGCCGTCGATTTCTTTCTCTCTGGTAGTCCTCAGTTCCATTCATTGCACAGGAGCCATCCCTAGGAAGTCTCTAACCTGTTAGACACCTCACCCCGACTGCAGAAGCCCGGGAGAAGGCCGCCGATGTGAAACAGAAGGAGTTCGCCGCCGCTGGACCTTATTCGTCGTCGCCGTTGCTGTTCCAGCTTCGCCAGGACCGGCGTGACCTTCGGTGAGCTTTCCAGTACTCCTTAGATGCTTATGCATGCACTGGCTGGACCGGTTTAAGCCCGTAAGGCGATTTGCCTCAGTGTCCCGAGAGCATCCGCCGCATATCCTCGCCGCCGGCGAGATTCCGGTCACCCGAGGTGTCAAGAAGACCACCCTTAGCTCCGCCGTGAACTCCTCTACCTTTTCTGTTTTGGGCCCGACCACAGCCGAGCCACCGTTCGCCGTCGCCGCCGCCGAGAAGCTCGCCGGCTCTGTCTGCCCGCGCCCTCGCGCTCTCGCGCCCACGCCCTGCTCTGCTTTGTCTCTATGTCGCTCAGGCCCCACCTGTAAGAGAGAAAGAGAGAAATAAGAAAAGAAAAGAAAATGTTTAAACTTTGTAAATTCATATCTTGGTCATTTTAACTCATTATTGAGTGAAACTAATTTTGTTAGCTCTGTAAATTTGTGAACTTTATTACTGTAAAATAAAATATGACAACTTCTGTACAGAAAATATCCATAAAATAATATGAAGCCAAATTTGACTTATTTTGGGCTTAAAAACTTGAAATATCTCTATAAAATTCACTGTAACTCCCTTTGAGGTAAACCAAATTTCTTTGGATTCATAAAATTGTGCTCTTTAATTTGGTAAAATAAAAAGTGAGAACTTCTGTGTAGGATTATTCTCTAAAAATGGAAATACCTATTATATACATCTTTTTACCTTAGAAGTTTATAAATTTCTAGAAAATTCATCCTAATAGCTAAAAATGTGAAACCACTTTTGTTAAAGTCAGAAAATTGTAAACTTACTGTGGAAAATTTGTATTTGATATAAATACCTCCCAAAATAGGCCTAATTAATTTGCTTACCTTTCCTTTTGTTAAACTTGTAAAATCTATATCTAAATCATTTTAAATCCAATTTCAGTGAACTCAATTTTGTTAGAACCAGTAGGTTATACACTTTCATCTAAAAATGATCACACAAATAGAACCTTAATGGGAAATGCAAGTTACCCCTAATACACTAGGGTGATACACAAATAATTCCAAATCTGCCATTTTCAGCGTATATGGCTTGTTATTTTTGTATCTCACAAACCAGAGATGCAAATGACTTGGTTCTTTTTCCTTTTCCTAAAATATTATTAGGACATGCCCTACCTTCTGTAATTATCCCATAATTATTTGATCATGTGGCATAGACATGTTTAATTGCTTCTTATCGATAGATTCTGAGGATACGGAGTACGTGGAAGTTCATCCAGAACCTGAGTGTGACCCCTCGCTGCAGCAAGGCAAGCGTCTAAGCATATTGAACCTATGTTTTCAATAAATTGATTTGTTTGTGAAAATAATATCTATATGCATGCTTTAGTTTATTTAAAATGGGAAAACGGGTAGAGTCAATATTACCCAATTGTATGCATTTCCATTCCTTGGTTATTGATGCCATGTTTATACATTGTCACCCCTGGTTAAGGACTTTGGGATACTTTTATTTTACCGAATGCTTAGCCATGCTTAAATCTAGACTTAGAAAAATCCGATAGATGGAGCTATCGGTTCAAACTAGTTTAAAGCGAATAAATGGATTCAAATCTGAAAAGAATAACCTCTGAGTAATAATTGAAAATATGTTTTGACTTGGACGGATGATAGGCAATGAAGGGATGGTGTTTCCCCGATGCACGTAGCTCCGTCTGGGTCGTAAAGGACCGAACATGTTAACATCTATTCAAGCACCCTACGTACTTCCACACGCCGGGAGTGGGACGGCTTAACTCAGTAGCACGGGAGGCTGTGGCCATCTACGCCCGTCCGTCAGTCGTGAGGAGGGATTTCCGTTGGAGGACCTCGAGCGCGCCTGGCTGTGGCCGGAGGTGCCTCCCACGACGGTGAGCCCGCCTTAGTCGTCACACACGCACGACTAAGTCGTCGGGGGCCCAGACGTGGTTTAGGTGGTTGGGGCTAAGCGTGCGAAAGGTTTTGTTGTGACCCCTAGTCTGCACTCAATGTGTAGAGTGTGGGTACAGATATGTACATATCAAACTAGAGTGTAGCCGTTAGGCTTCTATCACATCGTGTGGGTAAAGATGTACACCTCTGATCAGAGTAAGAACTATTCGAATAGCCGTGTCCACGGTTACAGGACGACCGCTTGATGTGTTAGTCAATGTATGTTAGCGACAAACTTGGGAGATATAGTTATGGGATTATGTGACTATATCATGATTTAGGATAGTCATGGATGAAAGGGGTTTCTATAAAAGGTTTTTGGATATTAATTATGACTTGGGTTAGTCATGAGAAAGGATATGCTTGTGTAGCATAATTGTTTGGGTAATGGTGGCCCATGGGTAATGTTTAGAGCACGGTTGGTGCTCATTCATATTTCATTTTCAGAACTATATGCTTGCTGTCTTAAAAATATCACATAGCCATATTCCTTGATGTAGAGACTAGCATTACTCCTTTGTACTATTAATACTGTGTAAGTCTTGCGGAGTACCATTCGTACTCACGTTGTATCTTTTCAGGTGAGGATAACGACGAAGATGGTGTGATCTACTATTATCCCGCCGAGGGTGGCGAGGATAATGTGTAGTTGAAGTTGAGCTCTATCCCCAGTCGGTTGCCCTGTGCATGGGTTTGGCACCACTGGTTCTTGTCTTTTGTGTTTATATTCCGCTGCAAATCTTTTGTGTCACTTTGTGATGAATTAGGGTGTGAACCCTCTAGGTAATAGTTGTAACTCTGCTGCTCGTCTATCCATTTTTAGAGTACTTGTGATGTTTATCAATTGCTTGCGATGAAAGTGTGAGGTTAGTCGCTTTCCTGGGGACTAGCTGAACATGAGTATGAGTTGTGTATAATTGAGATGGTTGGGAGATAGCTATTGTGGTTCGAGTCCTCTGGGGTACGTATCGTGTTTGGTAGCCACCATCGAGTGGTTTGACGGGCGTATGACGGGGAGGACTGGCAAGCTATCCTTATGATTATCTCTTTTGTACACTTCTCGGCATTTTGGATTTGTATTGTGAGTGGGTAAAGATTATGGCAAGTCTGCGATGAGGATGGATGGTTACCGCATTTATTCGGGTTTTATTCGAGACCCTATCCATCTAGATAGTTCGCGTTGCCATAATAGTTACTCTTCATAATGCACTTCTGGGGTGCCCACAATAATTACCATTTACCACAATTCAAATACCGTTATTCACAAATACGCATGCAATTTTACAGATAATACATTTCATTCCCCAAAACATAGGATTCAATTTGTTTAAGGAGGAGGGGAGAATACTTGTCTTACTCTTGAATACCCTAGATACCAACTATCTCACTTCTTCACTGATATTGAATTCGTTCTCTAGAAAGAAAATAACGTACGACTGAATAAATAGCAAATAATGCGAGAAATCCAAAATACTCTAATATGCATGAGATTTATACCTTAGGTTGCTACTGTTATAAAGTGAATTTAGGTGAAGGAAGTTTTATTTCATCACTTTTTATTTGGGAGTTATGAATTTTACAAATTTTTGTTAGAATAGACCGTTTATTCCTTAGGTAAACTATAGGTATATTTTTAGGAGATAGTTTTGTCAAAACCTTGTCTACATGGTTAAACATCACTATTTTACAAGACTAAAAAAATTGGTTTCACAATTTTTAGAGTTGGGATGAATTTATTATGAATTTTACAAGTTCTATATACACCGGGTGGTACTTTTACTTCTGTAAACTTTTAGAGAGGATCCCCCTACAGAGTGTGCCAAGTTTCAGTCATCATAAATAGTAGCATAGCTTTCTAAGTCCATCAAACCTAGTTTCACCATTTTAGGAGTTAATATTGATTTGTTATGAATTTTACAAGTTCTATACGTGGATATGTCAAGTTATAATATTCAATATCTAATTAACTTTTAAAGTGTGTGGAACCTATACAGTGGTTTGGTACTGATCCTAGATGAATTTTGGTGAAGAAGTTTCTATTTTATCAACTCTTATTTTTGGAGATATTAATTTTGTAAGTTTTAGATCTATATATGATACCTATACGTGTATTTTAGTATATATAAGTTTTAGGTCTAAATTTTATAAAAATATAAATCTACATGTTTTGAGAAAAGTGTCTTATGGATTTACTGCCATTTGGGTGCGTTTTATTTAGAGTAAAATAGGGTTTCTATGATTTTTGGAAATTATTCTCCTTTTTATATCCTATATAAAATATTTACCTATTTTACATACCCTAAAGGTGTCTTGTTCACTAATTTTATCTAATCCTCTCTTTACAGAATTAAATAGCCAAATATTGTGAAGCTAACAAAATTGATTTCATCATTTTTGAAGTTCATATGAATTAACTATAGATTTTAGAAGTTATTACATTTTATGTACTAATTAAAGTATTTATTTATGCTCTAATTTATAAAAGTGTCTTTAGTATAAATTTAACCAGGTTTTAGTTTTGCATAAAAAGTTCAATATTTTATGAGTTTATCAAATCTTAATTTACCAAAATTGAGGTTTGTATGGAGTGGGTAAAATCTTAAAGTGTTTATGCACTTTTATATATTAAAATATTTTTGAGGCATTTTAAGTACTAGTTCTGAAAGATTTTAATCTACAGAAATAAACTACATAATTTTGTGATTTCAACAAATTTTGTTCCATCAAATTTGGAGTTGAAACGAATTAGTTATGGGTTTTAAAAATTTGCACATTTTTTAGTTGAATAGATATAAATTTTACCTTTTTCTCAAATTTTAAATAGGTTGGGTCCACCGGTCAGTGAGAGGCAATATGCAAAAAGGCCCCTGGAAGTCCTAGGAATCAACCCGCACTCCCCCACCACGTGTGAGATACGGTTTTGTTTAAGAGTCCGAGATGTTTTAAGTATTTACGTTTAGACCCTTGGGTCCATATGTAATAGAGTGAAAACTTTACTAACCAACCTAACATCTTTTGAGTTCGTTACAACTTAGTCCTTGTCCGCTACTCCCTGCTGACAAGCGGGCCCCGCGCGTCGGCGAAACAGAGTAGAGGAGAGCGAGGCAGAGCAGAGGCGTGTGTGGCCGGCGAGTTTCCCGGCGGCGGGTGAACAGCGGTGTGTCTCGAGTCGTAGCCCAAAGGAAAAAGGTGTACCTTGTCCTTGCGCACCAGTAGGTGGCCGTGCGGAGTCCAGTGGTGGCCGGAGCAGTGTTGACGATGAGCAAAGGCGGCGGTGGTTTTGGGTGGTTCGGCAAAAAGAAGATACGGCCTGTTTTTTTGAGGTTTCATGGATGCGCAGGCATCCTCAAGGCTCCAGGAAACTTACCCGACAGTTGTGCAAGGCGGATAGGTGGCGGTGAAGATAGAACGATGCGGCGGCAGCTCGGCGGTGGCGGAAACAGCAGACCAAAGGTGTCAGATCACTTTGGTTCACGACAACTGGGGATACGGCATCGACCAAGTTAGTGAAGCTCTAGGGAAAGTACTGGAGCGGGGAATCGAGTGGAGGCTCACCAGAGATGACGAATCGGCGGTGGCAGTGGCTTGACCGGAGGGGAAGAAGACGACGTCAATCTCCCGGTACACTGTGTTATAGATCGATTCCTTTGGGCTTCGGGGTCCTAAGGTTGAGGCGACGCTTGAGGCGCAACAGCTCGGCTTGCGGTGTCCTGGTTCGGCCGGAACGACGACGATGTCACAGCGGCAGTCTAGCGGGACAGAGAACGAGGACAGCGGCGGCACGGCAACTCCGACCAGCAAACCTAGGGCCATGAAGTGCAAAAATGGAATGATTAGGAGATGTATATCACGTTCCTGTGGTTGAGAGAGGGTGGAGCTCACCGGAGAGGACTCGGGTTCGATCGAACGCTCTCGGCAGTGAGGAAGGTGAGTTGGCCACCGGTGATCCTTGGAGATTTTATTGGTTTTCTCGATGGGAACATGGAGGGGAAGGGAGAGAGGTACTGCTGGTGAAGTTTGGGACGAAATGGTCGAAGACTTCTAGAGATGAGCTTGTCTAGGTGACTCTATTGGCTGAGAGAGGGAGAGGAAGGAGAAGGGGACACGTTTGACATGCAAATGTTGAGCTGCTTCAGTTCCACAGTGTCCAGGGTGGGTCCCATATGTAAGACAACATTGTTCTACACATTTTTGGCGACGTTTGGTCCATGACTAGTGGGCCCTTGTAGTGATGTTCTACGTGAAAGTGAGGAGGATGGTTAGGATTTTGAGTGAAACGCTCTGTCCCAAGCAGTGCTGAGGTTTACAAGTGGGCCATGGTCTTGTGGGTCCCACATGGAAGTGAAATTGAGAGAGGAACTCTCTAGAGACTGTCTTGTGAGTTGTCCAACATGCAGTATTTGTATTACTGTTTTACTAGGTTAATGAGGAGCATAAATTATGAAAAAATTATTGGAGGTAGAGAAAGATGTGTTTAACCTGCTGACCAAATTTCATGGTTAGAAGTGGTCTGGCTTGTCTTTGGTGAAATTGCAAGGTAGGCATAATGATTCAGTTTTTCTACAGTGTAATTTATGTCCCTAGGGCCTTGCTCTTATTATTTTATGTGATTTATTTGGAAATTAAATTGAGCCAAAATTACTGATGATAGGGTTCTTGTTGACACACCTGTTGGTAGAATTTCACTGCCTAATTAATCTTAATTTTTATTTGGTGAATTTTAGAAGTAAACCAATTTATTTTAGCTAGCTTCCTAGTTTTGCTGATTTGAGGGATTTTATTGAAGTATTTATTGAAGTGATAAAATCATGTAAAATTTACAGTAGATTAATTATGTGGGATATTATTTACAGGAATTTTTCCATGATTTTATGTTTGGCCAATCATTTTTATAAATTCCTTAGGCTATACAAATGCATATGCATCCTATTATGGAAATGCACTATAAGTTCCAAAAACAATCCAAAAAAAAAGGTATGCACATGAAATGGTAATAATTTATTTGTCTACAGATTCCTATGTCGAACATAGTTTATACTCATTTAGCCATATTACCTTTTATTATTTATATTGTGACTTAGGGTAAGTCCCTAAGTAAACTAAAATTTTAACTACAAAAGCTCTAGTGCTTTCCCCTTTTTAAAAAATTTACTTCAATAGTTTACCTCTGATTATTGCTCCCTGGTTTGGAAATTATGAAGTTTTACTTTCGAGGTCTTTTTGTTAATTTGTTTTGGTTAGAATTTCGAAAGTCGAAATTCTGGTATGTTACAATTTTATGGATCTAATCAATATTTTTTAAATTTGTTTGAAAATTTAAATTTTGATATTCAAATTTGATAAAAAAAATTTGTCCTATTTGATTTTATTATAGCTAAAAAAATACATTGAGATTTATATTTTTGAAGCAAATAGCACATTAGTACAAGAGAGGTGCAATATAGTTATTTTAGAAAAATCTAACGATTAACTCATGGCCTACTAACGAAATGGGTATAAAGTGAATAAAAATAAAAACTCAGGGGCATATAGAGAATAGAGCAAAATTTAGGCGCATAAAAGGGATTGAAAAAAAAACTCAAGGTATGTAAAGAATTTTCTCTTTAACAAAACCCAAGCAATGTCACAATTGGGGAAGAGCCCAGTTGAAATTTTAATTACAAACTTTTCTCTTTCACAAAACACAGGCAATATCACAGTTGGGGAAGAGCCCTGTTGAAATTTTAATTACAAACATAATGGGAATATTTAAAGAAAGAATGTAGAAAGAAAATTAAGAGATCTCCTAGATGGCAAGAACTGAAAAGATGAAGGCGCTTGCCCACGATACTATGATTTTTTTTCCTAATTGCCAGCATTTTCATATCCTCCTGCAAAGATTATGTTGTTAAGATGTTTATCTCTACCATCCAAGAGAACTAGTGGTGGTGATGGAGGTGAGTTTGCCATCCCACCATCACCACTTTAGTTTAGATTTTATTGGATGAATAGATCATTTGCGTATACGGCTTGCAAAATTGTAATTAGATGTAGTTTGTCAGTTGATTTTTTCAATGCAAATTTCATAAGTTTTTTTCCAAGAAATATATACAACATTTGAAATCCATTGCAGGTTGCAAACTTGCACAGGTATTTGGCTAGCTTCATATATATACATGCATGAAGAGAAAATCTTTAAAAAAAGAGTACTCGTGTTAATGTAACACGGAACAAAACAACAAAAAAAGAAACTAGGGAATCTGATGGCAAATACCTCTGCGATTTTGACAATTTAACCCTTTTTAAAAACTTATTAGCAGAATAGATCGTGATAAAAACTTATTGTAAAAATAAACCGCCACCTCAGCACCAGACCCAATGACACTGAGTTATAACGTCTCAGCACCACAAACCTTGGTCTGAGGTGACATCTCTTTACATATCATTGAAGGTTAGCCTCAATCCTCTTGGCGTTGAACTCTCTTTAATATAAAAAGACGTGCATGCCATTATTATGTGAAAGATAAGCTACCTTAGTGGTTTGCAACTTAGACTCCAACCCATACGTCACGGGTTTGAATCCCCACATAGCTGATTATTTTATACAGTGTTTTTTTCACTCATCCGTACTCAACTTGATCTTCTAAGTTTCTTTTACAAACTCACGTGTTTTCTTAAATTCTTGAAGTTAAATTATATAGTATTTAGCTTAAATCTCATGTTTTGTTTGTAAAATTATTTATTTTAAATTTTAAAAAACTGAAAGGATGTAAATTTATTGTTATTAAGCTAAATAGTTTATTAAGATAAATGTTATAATTGAAGTTCTCAAAATTTTTCATTCCAATATTTAAAATATAAATTTATAGTCATTAATCATTAAGTTAAATATTTTATTAAGATAAATGATAACATGTTATTTTTAAAAGAAAAATTAGGAGATAACAAGTAAAAACTAGGAAGAAGGTGCAGTCTTTGGTATGGACCACTGGACCACACGGTAGAAAACAAAACGCTTGGCCAGTAAGCTAGGTGTTACTTCTTGTTAGATTTTGTATGCACACGTATTTATATTGGAAAGAGGTCAGCGTTAAAAGAAGTGGCGCTGATCTCTCATAATGTGGTAAATTTGTGCTAACTCGAACGACATCTCAGCGCCATTGTATATGACGCTAAGACGTTATATCTTGGCGCCAATGAGCCTGGCGCTGAGGTGGTGGTTTATTTTTTAATAAGTTTTTGCTATGGTTTATTTTTTAAATAAGTCTTTTAAAAGGGTCAATTTGTTAAAATTTCGGCAAATACCTGACAGCATAACCGTTACTTTAGGGAAGTGTCACCTTGCTTATTTTTGAAGTATTAGTTCGTGATAGCGATTTAAACTTTCGTGTCATCACCATCGAGTGAGATCATCAATATACTGTAGGATCGAACACAAGAACCAAGCCTATCAGAGAGGGGTGAATGGTAGGAACACCAAAAACCAAAATCTTTTGTGGAATAAAAGAAACCCTCAAACCTGGATGGAGTGTACCGGTCGTAGAACCGCCGCCTCGCCGCCCCGCGCTCTTGTCGGATGAACCGTTAGAATTCAGAAGAATACACACTGAAGATGCTCTTCAAATTAGATTAACTTTATTGCATTAAGATGTGTTTACAAAATGCATACAAAGCATTCCCCTATCTCAAAACTAAACCCTAGCTTTTCTCTCTTCCATACGTTATATCTCTATAGCCTCCATCCCTCATCTATTTATACCTCAACCATCCTACACTAAGTAGTAGTAGAACTCCTAGTCCCACTAGGATTCAAACATTCACTTACCAAATCTAATTACAATTTACCAAATTAAATTCTCTTTTCCGTAGCTAACTTAGACTCCCCCACGCGCAGGACTCACTTTAGCAGTTCGAGTACTGTTCCACCGAGTCCGAGTACTGTAGCAACCCGGTTCGTGCACTGTAGCAATATCCCGAGTACTGTAGCAGTCTATCTCCTATTTTCTTTTCTCCGAATTTCTCCGTGATTTTTTTCAGTGCTTGCACATACAACTTATGAAGCCCGTTACAAATACCTCCCACACGGTGTCTAGCTACCGTGTGCTACCTTGTGTCCAACTTCGTCACCCGGTATTCTTGACCGTTCTAGATCTCGACTCCTCCCTGAGTTTTGTTCCGATCCCACCGTTGACTGATGTTGACTCCAAAACAAACTGACTTTAGTCCAACCTTATCACATGGCATCCCGACCGTGCTAGACCTCGGCTCCTCTCTGAGCGTAGTCCCGGTCCTTACCATTGACCAAGGTTAGACCTCAAGTCACCTACACACAAATAGACAAAGCAACCGTTTCTGGGAACAGATATCACAACTTGACCCATATTAGTCACACACACTCACACCAACATCCACGTATATTTTTAAATCAAATTTCATTGTAAAACCATTTGCAAAGCCAATTATTCATCACAAAATATTAATCATGGCAATGATTCTATGTATACGCTTTCACTAAAAAGAGCTGGTTTGATTATTCCAGTTACATGGATATTTTGTTGAAGTCACTGCATCTAATTGGTCTAAGCCTTAATTGTCAAATTAATTAAGCGCAAGAAACAGATGTTAACATTTCATAATGGACTATGCATGCGGTTCCATGTATCCAGGAAGCACGATGCATGGAGACTTGAGGTGCCGATTTCCACCAGCATATGGATGATTGCTGCAACAAACGCAGAAGTATCGTCTTCCTTGTGAGTAAAATAGCAGGGCATTAGTTGCTTTCTACAAAAACCAAATAATATTGAAACAGCGTGACGCGCAATTCATTATGTTAAGTGTATGGGTAATTGCATAATTAGGACAGAAAACAACTGGCATCATTACAGTTCAATATCCCTAACATCGAACAATAAGAAAACACAGAGCGCAGAAATAAAGTTTGTTTATCACAACCAAACCATGAAAAACAGCTTTTATTGTCAAACAGCTCCCCCAAAACATGATATCCATGGTGATAACATTCAAGCCCATACTGAAGAAATGATTACATTTTTGTTATACATTTATAAGTACCATGCTAATGATACATTTTTGAGTGATCAACCATGCAATCACATACATCAAAATATCATTAATGCGTGATGGTATAAAAAAAAATGCCTTACCAAGCAAACAGGCACATCCTGAGAAAACTGGATGCCACGGTTTACTAAGCCGGATGACCCGGTTTTGGGTAGTCTAGAAGAAGTGTTTGTATTCTTCACGAATTCGTTGCAAATTTGACTTGTAAATGGGGTAAGAACGGTCATGGCCGATTGAGATAATTCAATAGACAAATCATATCAAATACTATTACTTTTTACATTTTTATTTTTCTCTTTGCCCTTTACCCTTTTAAACTCTTATTGCTGGCCTCCATTGGACTCTATGGTGATTGAAGGTGTTTTAGGTGGCCTTCTGACCCTAGAGCAACCCTGCTAGGTGCACCTGCCCTGAAACGTCCCTCTTGAGCGGGTGTTGGTATGTTTTCACGGTGAGTTTATCAAAATCGGATAAACCGGTTTCTATAACCAGGTGGTTCAGTTTTTGCAAGGAGCATCACGAGTTGATCCGATTGCGATCCACACGTTCTAATGTTTTGGTGCTTGGCCAATCTCTGCGTCAACACAGACTAAAAGCAGATCGCACACCCTCGTCCAAACTCTGCCTGTGGAGCTCCCCAAACTGAACGACAAACAACAGCTACAGACCTTATTGCCTTCTACATGGAAAGGAGAACAAGAAATCAGTACCCTTAACAAAAATTGATAAGCAGTACCATATAAAGCAACCATCAGAATGACACATTTGTTAAGGAGAACATTTATTTGAGTCCATCAAGACACTGCTAGATATTTTCTGCCACCAAATATGTCCTCACCCCCAAGCAAAACTCACCATGTATTCAGCATGACAACAACATTATGTGCAGAGGTGCAGTAGTTTGGGAGAACCGTGTTAGATGATGAAGATGGAGGCCCGGTCCGACTCCTTGCTCCTGGCGTGCAGGAAGCCGAATCCTACTGCGCATATTTAGAGATATGTATGGATGTAATCACAAGCGATCATTAGGACTTCTAGAGAGATAAGTTTGTTTCTATTTCTATCTCTTGTATGCTATCTATAAACGATTCCTGTACAGCTACGGTTGGAGTGTTTTCCAACCCTATATTAACACATAACGCGTGCACGGAAACGGTGCAACGCTTTCCTAATTGACAAACCGCTTTATATAGCATTAGTTTCTCAACCAATAAGTTCTGCAGAGACTACACCATGTTACTCGTTATCCGATTACGAGAAGTGTATATACTAACAGCAGAATTGAATGCAAGTCCGCAAGCATTCAATTTATCAAATCTGATATCCCAAAACTGAACAAAATTAGCGGAAATTGTTTTTTGGGGAATACACAAAGCATTGCAAAAATTGTTTAGCGAAAATTGTGATAATATTCCTTAAAAACCAATAATAATCTAGCAAAAAGCACGATTGGGAGTTAAACCGTCCACATGCACTAGGATAAGCTACAACAAAATCGATATTAACATTAAGACATAAGTACTCCCTCCGGTTTTTAATAAATAATATCGTCGATTTTTAATATGATGTTTGACCATTCATCTTATTAAAAAATTATAAGTATAATTTATTTTATTGTAACTTAATTTATCATTAAAGAAACTTTAAGTATAACTCATATTTTTTAAGATTTACACTAATTTTTTAAATAAGATAAATGGTTAAACATTACGATAAAAATTAACGATGTTTTTTATTAAAAACTGTACGTAGTAAAACTCAAGGCATGTGTCCCAGACAATGATACGCTAAGCAGCTCTACATGGAATCCATACAGTACTACCCATCAGGGCATCAGGACATCAATACTAGCTGCCGTATCACCACCACGACATTTCTAGATTCCGAGCAACTGAAACAAACCAAAAATACAGGCAAAACATTGGAGATTGAATACTAGAGATGCCAAGTTTCTCAGCTCGTACGAGTAATCAAGATACCCTTTATAATTAAACATCACAAACAAATCGCGCATTCAAGCATGCAGGCAACAACTGTATGAGCGAAGAGTTAGCCCGGAGCCAGAGCAAGAAATCAATAAAGCAGATGCAGTAAGTACAACATCATACCGTTCGAAGGCGAAAAGCTAGCCGAAACCTTACCCTTTGTGGTCGCTGGAGGCTGCTCCGCTGGGAGCCTGGGACCAGCATCATCTCCAAGTCCTTACCTTGCCCGCCGGCATCGCTCGCCATCTTCGCGGTTACGGCTGGGTAGAGTACGGGTGGCCGCCTGGCCGGTTCGGCGATTAGTCTGTGTAGTTTGGTCGTTTGAAGCCTCGATTGGGTTGGGCTTCGCAGCGAATATATTTTAATAGCCCATGGATTCAGATAAACAACAGCCCAATCACTCGTATATGGGCCTAAAATCTTATCACAACCCGATTTAAACCGTAAAATTTTGGGAGGCCTAAATCCTAGTCCATCTTGGTGCATAGAGCAAGTCCATGGATGCTACTCTAGATAGTTACTACTACTAGATGCCCATCCGCTCACTAGGCCTTGGGCCGAATCTGCTACTACAAAAAAAAAGGCTATATAAAGCAGCAGAAGCATCATATATTGGCTGTGACTTGTGAGATGTGACTACCTTGCGGGAATCGAGTCTGACCTTGCTGTTCCAAAAACGTAACTAGATCCTCACCTCCGTACACCGAACAACTCACTCACACGGCCGAATAAGATCGCCGTGCGAATTTGCACACAATGACACCACGGCACCGCGGGCAGGGCAGCAGCCGCCGTGTGTGCCAATGCCGCCGGCCTGGCAGCCAGCACGTCCAGTACGCCGTTCGTTTCGCCTGCCTCGTGCCTCGTCTCGTCTCAACCCAAAGCGATCGTCAAAACCGGTCGGACCACACGCACGCTAAGCACAACGCGAACGCACCGGCCTCCTCCTCTCTCTCGCTTTTCTTTTCTTTTCTTTTTTTTCTTCTTTTTTTTCTTCCTTCCCCTCTGCCTCTCTTCCGCAGTTCCACCCACCTCACGCTCTCCTCCCTCTCCACGAAACCACCGTGCTCTCCCGGCCGGCCTCCCCAACGCCTCGCGAGGGCAAGCCGCCCTTTCCGCCGCCGCCGCGAGGGGCCGGGGGCGCCGAGTCTCACGAGGAAATGCCCGCCCAGAAGCGCCCGCTCCAACCGGCCGACTCTGACGATTCTGACGACCACGTCCCAGTCCGCCGCGCCGCCGCCAGCCGCTGCGGGGGTGGAGTCTCGCACGAGTCGGATGGAGAAGCCGCCGCGCGCCAGGCGAGGGAGCCGCCCCGGGAGCAGCGGGACGGGGGTGAGACGGATGGCACACCGACATCTGCCTCTCGAGTCTCGATGCACGCGCATCGCGCTCGATGCCATGGGCTGTGGACATGTCTAACAGGTTTTGTTTGCGTTTCATGATGGGTTTCGCAGATCCCGACGAGGAAGATGGCAGCGGAGGGGAGGGAAGCGGCAGCGACAGTGAGTTGTCTCTGAACGGCGCCGGCGACAAGGACGAGTAAGCCTTCCTATCTCCCTCCCCTAGCTCTCCCGGGTTGCCTCGCGTAGCCGTGGTGGTAATCTGACCTCGCCGCCGCTTTTTTGTGTAATGCACTAGCCGCTAGCTCCCGTTCGTTACTGCTGCGACTCCGCTCTCCGGCGAGGCACGTGACCAGTTGCCGAGCCGAACCGGTGACGGTGAGCTATACTGTATACTATACGTGGTGATGCTCGATGATTGCTTCGTTCTGATTGAGTGATTGTTCGTGTTTTTTGTCATCTTTGCTTTGGGCGAGCTGACCAGCAAGGATTCCGCTAAAAATTAGCTTACGATGCTTTCGATCGCCATGATGAGCGTGTTTTCACGGGGACGGCGTGACAGACGGTGCCGAATGCCGGGGGCAAGATCGAAGCAGCATCGATGAATACTGGTCACGGTGTGATGCTGTCATGGCGTAGCCACTGATTCAGACTTGTCCATCGAAGTTTCGATGGCCTTTCTGGACCCTTTTAGATAGGGAAAAAAATTCTGTGCAGGAGAGCTACAAACCCACACCCGTGCATACCCAGTGCAGGAGAGCTACAAACCCACACCCGTGCATACCCATGACCGATGGATGCCGCGTGAACGGAAAAACCATCCAACGACGCACACCACGCACGCATCGGCTCCAAGCCTCCTGCGTTCGCTGCTTCGTTTCCTCCGCTCGGCTCAGCCCCTAGCTCGCTCCAGGTCAAGAACTCGATGACTCAGAAGCAGAAGAGGCATAAAACAGACCACATGAACAGATCATAGCTAGAGGAGAGGGTCGGGTCGTCTTCCTGCGTCGTATCGCTGCCAAATCGCTGGGTCTATGGCAGGAGAACTCACTATGGATGATGGCATCACCGTCGCCGCCGAGGTAGGAGGAGACTAGGAGAAGGATCTAGCCGTTGGGCTTGTGGTGTCATCGTCTATGGTGCCGTCTTCGCATACCCTAGCTCATGGCCTCGCACCTAGGGCTGCACATGTGGACGATGAAGTCGCCGGTGATCGTGGAGCCAATGGGGAGTAGAAAACGCAAGTAGGGTTGCCTAGTTTATTTGATCATCGTTTTTCTTTCACCGGATAGTAGTATTGATCTGTGACCATATGATAGACTGCACAAAACTCTGAGTCGATGACCATGGAAGTAGACTTGGTCGGCACTATTGATGCTAATGCTCATGGCGATGACAACAAACCCTGGTGCACAGTACCTGAAACAATGGCAGATGAAGCACCATATAAGGTATAAAAAAACAAGTTCGAGTAGAAACATAATATCTAATGTTGTGCTAATATAACTTTAAATCTCAACTCATTGTACAGCAGCCAAATGATAAAGTTGTTCAAACTTTGAAGGTTCCTCAAGTTGTAATGGCTTTTGAATCAGAGGACAAAAGCATATGAGATGTACAACACCTACACCGGAAAGATTGGGTTCAACATTAGAAAGAGCCAGATAAAGCGCCAAACCGATGGAACTATATATCAGAAATATATAGTTTGTAGTAACCAGGGAGACCAAGGATTTTAGTGTTTCTCGAGAGGGAATTTGGATAGTTCAAAAGGTTGTACTCAGACACAACCATGGTCTTGTTAGTCCAAATAAGTCGCACAAGTTGAGGTCCCAACGACAAGTTATAGAAGCGGATAGGCAGTTAATTGGCCAGATACGGGAAGCCGGAATGAAGCCAGCCCAAGTGTATGAGTTTATGAAGGAGTGGTATGGAGGAGCTGACAAAGTGCCATTCTCAAAGATGGATTGCAGTAATGAGATAGGTCACGAGCGCAGGAAGTACTTAGAATCCAATGACACAAACACTACTGAAATACTTGAAGAATGGATCCTACATTTTTCTATGCCATCCAAATAGACAAGAAAGATGGTCGGATTGCTAATTTCTTTTGGGCAGATGGTCAATCTATCATAGATTATGCATGCTTTGGTGATGCCGTGTCATTTGACACCAACAAGTTTGAAATGCTTTTGCTCCACTCCTTGGAACCCACCATCACAAGCAGACAATAATTTTTGGGGCTACACTATTATTAAATCAAACCATTGAATCATTTGTTTGGTTGTTTGAAACATTTCTAACAGCAATGTCAGGCAAACATCCAAGCACAATTTTCACTAATCAAGACGCAGCCATGGCAGCAGCAATTGCTTTTGTATTCCCAAATACAAGACACCGTCTTTCGATTAAAAGATTGACCATAAGGTTACAATAGTTCAACAACAAAGGTGAAATTAAAAAACCAGAATGACTGCACTTATATGCAACAGACGCCATGCCATATTCTGTTCAACTATAGCAGAAACCAACACCCTAGCATTTTGCGAAGAGACACAAGTACATGATCAGATATGTAGCAACTACAAAATACAGCAACAAAGCAGAACTCCAACTACACATCTACACACAAGCTCCAGGTCACTCCCAGTTCTTTTCTTCATTGCTTGCATTGTGCTCCACTCTAATCTCCTCCTCCTTCCAGCCATACGTGTCAAGGATGTTATTTGTGACTTGTTTAGCATCAGCTTCCTGCCTTCCAGCCTCTTCCTGTGATTTCTGTAGAGCCCAAAAGAAATAAAAAATACTACATTTAATTAGCTCCACAGGGTGAGAAAGCAATTTATATATAAAACAAGCCTCATTTCTAAATTTTCAGATAGATCATAGAGCAACAGTGACCCCTACAGCAGTATTTTTCCCAAATATGTTCAACCAGAGTCCAATCCAAACACTGCAGTGAAATATTTTGAATGATACCCAAATTATAAGTGCAATTCACTGTATTTTAATTTCCAAACAAACCAAGCAACAGGGCAATTTACAAGCAAGTGTTCCACAGTTTATCAGCACAATAGAATTGACATCAACTCTCTTTTTCTTTCCACCCTATCCTGATCAGTTCACCCAAATTTTGATTTTCATGACATCAAGGTTGCGGCTTCAACATACACTCACCTCCACTGTCGATGTCACGTTGTGGTCCTGCTCCTGGTTCTTACATCGCCTCCCACTCGCCCTCGTCGACCCAACCGCTGCCTGTTGCCAAGAGCCTAGGAGGGAGGCGGAGGATACGCGCCCGTGCTCGCCCTTGCCTTCCCGGCCGCCTCTCCGCCATGACCGACGGCACCCATGCCCAGGAGGGAGGCAAAGGGGAACATGGGGGAGGCGACGGCGGCGGCAGCAAGCGAGAGAGGCGACAGCATTGGAGAGAGGCGGGATTGCAGTGACGGCAATGGCGGTGGGGTGGAAGGGATAATAGAGTCGCTCCCAGCGGAAAAAAGAAGGGAAGAAGTGAGCCGTGAAAAGAAGAAGCTGAGCCATCCCCTCTCGCTCGATGGCTCCGCTCTAGCCTCCAGGTCATGGGACTTGACGCGAGCGAGCCAAGCCCTCGTTTCGAGCCATGCACGGTGCGCGTCGTCGGATGGTTTTTCCGTCTACGCGGTATCCATCTGTCATGGGAATGCACGGGCGTGGATTTGTAGCCCTCCTGCACAGAATTTTTTTCCCTTTACATAGGTAGGACGCTGCGGAATGCAAATACGAAAGAGTCGGATGATCTTCTCGGGTCATTGATTTACAGTAGATCATTATTCTGAGTTCCATGACTTCTGTTGGGTAGAAACTAGAAACTTCTACAGCTTGGATTCTATCTGAGAGCCTAAAACCTTTCATTCTTTTCGTTATTAACCAGTCTTTGTTTCTTCAACCCTATGCATTACGATTTAAATTCTAAATACCAATTACAACACATGCTACTAGAAAACTAAAACCATTGTCAGTTTGCTACCCAGTTTGACAGTAGCATATCGATCAGAAGAGTTTGCAATGTTAAACTACTGTTTGGGCCCTCGAAACCTCGCCATAACCAATGAAAAGTTATTACTTTCAACGCCAGTCGAAGTGTGGAGTCGATCGAGTGCATAACCTGCCAGTTTGTCGAAATGAAGCTGGCTCACAATGACGGATATATTGAGCAAATATCACGGTCATTTTATACCTACCAGGCTTGTATCTTACAGTCCATGCATTTATGATAGTTAGTTTTGCATCTTCTTCTGAAACGAAAGTACAAATATCACGAGCAAATGTTTCTGCATGGCCTATAGCTTCTTCAGAAAAAGGAAGTGTTTTATGGGTAGTATGAAAATTGAGAGCCCTTTCAGTGCCTTTATGATAAAAATTGGTCACACTTGCACCGTTTGGAGTCTTGGTTGGATACAGTTTACATGAAGTGAAACATGACTGTATTATTTTACCGCGTAGATTACTTCCACACCTTCACTGACTAGTGTTGTTACGTCCCCGTTCTAGGCTTCTGACAAGCGCAAGCTACATAAGCCAATAAACTGTGTTGCTCTGTTGTCTGTTGCCTCTTGAATCTTTCCTTTCCAGTAGTTGTGCTCTACATTCTATAAGATGAAGAGTATAGATCGGTCTGTCTGTCTTCGTCGACATGTCCTGAAGATCGTCTGGACTGATCTCCCCAGGCGCCGGAGGGAATTTAGTCGACATGTCATCCGCCGACTGCCTTCTGTAAGCTGCTCCAGGGATACACATGGACATGGTCGTAGCCTCGTAGCCGCGGTTGCACATGGCGACTTTATATGCGCCGGGTGGCGGCAGTGCTCGACGGTGGCTGTCGCACAAAATCAAAATCGGCGACGCTGCATGATCCCACCCTCGGAGCCTGATTCGGCCTTCTCAATCTCACCGTGTGTGTAACACAAGGAGGCTTCTGTGTTTCATCTCACGCAACTCACGTTCTTAATCGATGCAGTACGCAAACGAGAGGCATGGAAGCTTAGCCCTGTCACAGCTACCGCTACGCAGCTAGTACGATCACAGCAGGAGTAACAGTTGCGAGCAGAGAAAGGAAAAGCACGGCAGGCGACGGAGGCGGCCGGCCTGCATGCCCCGTGCGTCGCCGACTGCTGCCTAGTGCCTACTAGTAGCTCGCACCTGATCTGTCGCGCGATTCCCAAAGCCAATCGGGCTGGAAGCACCCCAGCCTCTGCCCCTCCACGCAGGCAGACGGGTTGATATTCACGGACGCGTATCCTCCAACTTAAATCATCTGGCTTTCAGTCACTGACACGTGGATCTACTTCAATACGAATCCATATGTAAATGACCGTAAAGTAGTGGCATGACTTATGTCAGAGAATTTCGTTCCGATATTCACAAGTCGCAACCCGGCTCAACCCAGCGCAAACAGGTCCCAAGTCTCGAGCCCCCGTCTTTATTTTCCTCTCTCTTTCTCTCCGCCAGGCTCCCCTCACGCACCCACCTGGCCACCTCCCACCTCCCTTCCGTTGCCCTCCTCTTCCTTCCTCCCTCCCTTCCTCCCCGAGGACCGCCCCCGGCCTATCCCGGACTCCTCGGCTCGTCGCGAGGGTAGATAGCCGCCACCGCCGCCAGATCCTACCGGCAGAAGGCGAGAATGCCCGCGCAGAAGCGCCGTCTCTCGTCGTCGCCGTCTTCGAGGCCCCGCGACCACGTGGAGACTAACGGGATGGCTGCTGCTTCAAAGGGCGCCGGCGGCGGAGGAGGAAGCGGAGGGGGAGTTCCGCTGGCGCCGAGGGGAGGTGCCGCCGCCAAGGGGGTGGCTGACCCGCAGCCTCAGCGCGAAGGCGGTGAGTTTCGTGGCGTCGAGGCGTCTCATATCTGCCGCCGCCGGCCACGATATGCATGTCGCGTTCGGTGTCTCCGTGCGAATATGGCTAAGAGACATGTGTGTTTCGATGGGCTTGGCAGATTCGGACGCGGAGTTCGGCGGCGGCGTGGACGGCGACAGCGAGTCGTCGCAGAGTGACGGCGACATGGACGAGTGAGTCTTCCTTCCTTCCGTCCCTCCTCGGCGCCCTCTCCGACCTCCTCCGGCCTCGTCTGTCTCCTCTGACTGCCACGCTATTTGGTTTTTGGCCCCCTCGCGGTGCCATGACCTGAATACTAGCTCGGTTTCGTCGTATATTACCCACTCTGGTGGTTCTGCGAGATGCCGGCATGCCGGCCGGAGCTGGTGGGCTCGGGGAGTCCTCGGTATTGGACATGGTTGCCTCGTCGTGTGTTCGGGACACATCTAGGCAAGCGATCGCATGCGTTTACATGGATGGTAATATGGTATACAGATTGTCTATGCTAGCTGCGCTGCCGACGCATATGATCTCGTTGGTAGTATTGCACGCCACACTCATGCCGGAGATTGCTGGGAAACATACTCGATCTCAATCTCAGTTGTGCAAGGCTGCAAACTACCTGTTTACACTGTACTTTGTGCTGGAGTCACCGCTTTCATTTGAACTGCTCTGTTCGACGTGGTTTCAGTTGAACGTTGGAGCTTGGAAGAGTTCTGTTTAACTGTTGTTGTTCGGTGGATGTATGCTGATATTTTCCATTGGTTGTGATTTTTTTTTATAATTTCCATTACCCAGCAATAGATGATTTTGGTTGATGTTGCCTTAATAGGGTGTTCTAACTCTGCATGCTTTGGAGACTTGAAAGTCTCCTGTAACTCTGTTTACTATAGGGGCATTATCGTTCCTTGTCATTTTTCAATGTCCTTTCAGCGGGTTGTCTTATAAGAAATATGCATGTTATGGACGTTCCTGAGATTCAAGATCCTCTAGACCAGATTTGGTTGTCTTAATGCCGAAGCCTTACCTGATTACTCCATTAGAATTTGGACCATGATAGTAGATGACAGTCTAGGCAGTTCTCAACTGGGGTCATTGCTATGTGTGAGACCTCCTGGATGATTAGAATGTGCTCAAATATTCAGCTCGACTAAAATTATAATGTCTGCTTTTGCATATTTAAGTTTCTGAATTCTGGGGTTATGTAGTTTCTAAACAGGAATTATATGCCATTGTTCAACTTGTAGCTAAATACTGACCTTCACTTATATCTCGCTTTTTTTAATCATTGAGTGGTTTCTTAATAGCTATATTTTGAAGCTAATGCTGCACTGCTTTATTTTCACTGCATGTGGATGCATGATATAAATCTAAGACCAATATTCAGGTGCATACATGCTGAGAGGAGAGATAATGTTTCCCAAAGCCTGAAGCTTATATGAACCTTTTCCTCATGCAGGTTTATATTAGTGAAATTAGCAGAAATACGAAAGGAGGTCCAATGCCCTATCTGTTTAGGTAAGGGTTTTTTTCCCTCAAGTTTCGCAGAGATTTGGATATAATATTGATTATTATATTTCACGCTTGAAAGTTGAACCTGGACATGCTAATCCATGCATCCTTATGTTTATGTACATGCATGAGCCTTTTCATATCTACTTATTTTAACATAAAAAAGCTAACATCTGCACCACTGTTGTGCAAGATGATTTAAACTAGCGTAGTCAACCCTGATGTCATTATTACATTTTTTGTCAGTAAATAAAATGCATTACTATGTGCATCTTAATTGTCAAATAGATGAATGAATTTAGCATGGCTACAATAACATTAGTTTCTTCATAACTGGATTTTTCAATTCTGTTTTCTTAGTAAAGGCATTTGAACTACAGGAGCTATAGCCTATATGTCTATATGTTGAATTGCCGATACTAATTGGCTGCTCAGGAGAATCTGATTCTTGTTTTTATCATGATTATATGCATTGTTGGTTTGGTGGATAGTGCCAAATGTAACTTTCACTGTTTGTTTGGACAGTTACTGCTGACAATATTATTTCATAGTCACTGTGGTTGCACCTCTACCGGTTACAGAATCACTCCATCTGTAGTTTCTATAGTAATTATTATATGGGCCAAATATCCTGCGCTATCCAATGGTATTATATCCTACCCAGCCGTAAACCATACAGTGCAGTTTACCGCCTCTGTTTTTACGGAACATGTCACAGCAGACATATTAAAAATCTAGGTTAAATACTATTTTCATGTATTGGACAAAGCTGATGAAATCCAAGTAAAAACATTTTGTAACTTGCAAGTTTCAAATTTTAAATTTAACGTTAATCTACATGTGCCATTTTCTGTCAGATGAGACTATGCCATAAGAACTGTACGATCCTTATGCTTCGCAGGGATTATCCGGAAGACAAGAACTGTTATGGAATGTTTGCACCGGTTTTGCAGGGATTGCATAGATAAATCTATGCGGCTAGGGTATGGTGCCATACATCACTTGTGTGCGATATCAGTTTTCAGAAGTATATGTGGAATTTACAAAAAATGGTTGCTAGACAAAAGAGAACATTCTTTGTTTGGCAATATAAATAATGCACTTATTTTGCAGAAATAATGAATGCCCAGCATGCCGCACTCACTGTGCAAGCAGACGTTCTTTGAGGGATGATCCCAACTATGATGCATTGATTGCTGCCTTATATCCAGATATTGATAAATATGAGGAAGAGGTGACGTCTATGTGCCTTGTCATTTTTTTTTTTTTGGTTTTCTTTGGCCTAGGAGCTTATAATATTTTTTTACCTGCAGGAACTTGCTTTCAGTGAAGAGGAGAGGAGTCGAAACAAAAAGGTGAGCTCATCTCTTTGGTTCTACCGTAAGGCCAGCAAACTGTATCTCGCATCTGAAGTAGAACTTTGATGCAAAATTAAGTTCCCTTCCCACCATCTATTTTATCATCATATTTAACATTATTTTTTCATGGAAGATCCAAGCAACAATCGAGGAAACAATTCGAAGACAGTCAGAGGCAATTGGTAAAAAGCGTTCCACAGCCAAAGCAACTGCCACTGTTTTTGCAAGGAAGTATAGGAGAAATATGCGAACGCGGGGTAGAGGTAAAACTGATGCTCCTGATATTGCCCCTACTGGCTCGGATGACGAGGATAGAGAAGAAGGAAATGCCATTGATACCACCAAGGAGTCATCTTCTGCTGATGATCGCTCTCCAGATTTAAGGCCAAAAAGAGGTAGGAAAAGGCCTGCATCACGAGCATCTCCTGCTAGAACCATTGGCAGCAATGACCATGGCTTTGAGGAGAATGATGAATTAATAGGTGGAAAAGAAAGTTTCACCACCTCTCCACTGCGGGGAGAGATGCTGGCATGGGGCAAAAATGGAACACGAAGCCAAACAAGACATGGCAGTGTTGTTGGTTCAAATGGCAGGACGGCAAAGGGCGGACGCGTTGCAAAGTTGGTGGACCACCTTCGTACTACTGATGAGATGGATAAGGAGGTATTGTACTACATTTGTGATAGATTTTGAATTCCTTTCTGTATCAATGTTTCTTTTTCTAAATATGTTCTTTCATACCTTTAATCCAGAAATTTCTAGGATCTAAACTATATGTTGTTTGCTATTTGAAATTTTAAGATACAACATAAACTGTATGCTGTTTGAAATACACTTCAAAAAGGAGAAAAAAGCAGTGTTCCATGCTACATTGTGATAGTGTTCCTGAGCTTTAATGTTGGGAAGATGCATTCCTCGGCTATGTTTATCGTCAGATGTTTTGGTTGTTCTATCCACGCAACGACATGTATATGAATAAGCATTGTCTGAGGCTCTAGGCTAAACTTGTGCAAGGAGCACGTGCCAGGTAGCTGAATTTTCTATGTATTTATTTTGCAGTTCAACTTGTATCTTGTTCTACATCCCCTTGATGAACAAAGTATGCCTAACTTGGAGAAGCCCTATATAAGTTGTCGACCAAACTTATCCATTCGGCATCTTGTGCAGGTTATTGCTTGCGCCTAAAAATGTCTTGGTTTTGAATTGTCGTTGTTGGTTGATCTAACCAAAGGCTGTAAAATTTTGTTTGTTTTTCAGTTCGTTGCTCTTCAGTTGTCTCGACAAGTTGAAGAACTTGAGATCTTTATGAAGATGGACCACTTCAATGGAAGTGTTGCAACGAAGGACTGTAGTATAGGTGATGCAAAACTGCGCTTACATGATTGCCTGGAAAGAATAAGGGAGGATAAACTTCTTTCAGAGCTTCACCCTTCTTTTACTTCCCATCACGGTGATCTGGTAAGTCCAAATATCAGCATGAATTTAGCTTCCACATGTTTTTGCTTATCCTTGCACTTCTGATGTACTCTGTTTTTCCACCATTCGATCGTTAGGAATTGCTGTATGCTTTGAAAACTCAAGGCTAGATAAACTCAAGGCTAGATCAGAATTTCTTGACACTGCTTTCAGTCACTGTAGCTACAGAGGTCCATCTGGCCATTCGGGCTCACAGTCTGGTGAAAGGTTGTGTGTAAAAAGCATTCCAATGGTAGACTCTTTTTTTCATGATTTTTTAAAATCGAATTTGATTACTTTGTAATATATAGTTTTTCATTGTTTGCATGGATTAGTCGAATTTATTAGCGATGGTTATAAATAGGATAAGTATATATATCCTGCTCCTGTTTGTTATTCATTTGTACCAGTTGGCTGGATCATGGGAGGTGATTGCGGTAAAATTACAGAGACATAGCTTCTGTCTGACATCCGTCGCCATTCTCTCCTCATTGCCATGCCTCTGCGATTTGTTTTGGTCAAATATAATAGAGTAGGGTGTACAAATTTACATCCTACTGCTCTACTAGTTGATGGAGTACTATTCGTTCTTTAGCATGGGTTCTACCGCTTAGAACCGTTATAAAGTCAGGCATTTCGCCCCTTCCTTTACGAAAAAGAAAAAGAAACTGAATAAGCTCTGTTATCTTAGCGCAGTTCTTAAAGTTAGATTCACCACCAGGGTGGATCTTCCTTTTGCACGACTTATTAGCAACATATTGTTCTGCAGAGCCGCATGCAACAGTTCTGCACGCCAAGCTTCTCCCACTATATACAAACTTGAATGACATAAGCAAACATGACATGAGCAATGAATTTCTAAATTAGCAGATGAACACATATGATGAATTGAATTTGATTTCTCAAACAGCAGAATCTTGCGAAGTGGTTGCACTGTAGCCTCCCTCGCCGTTGGTTCCGGAGGTGGGAAGAGAGGCGCTCCAGGATTCCGGCGTGCGTGAGCAGCGCCCACAAGTGGGTCATGAACTCCCCGCCGGCGGCGAGCATGTCCGCATGGACGTCGGTGTTGCTCGACGGCGCAAGGAAGAGAATGAACTCCGCCCAGAAGTGGGCCAGCGCCTTCCACCGCTGCGTCTCTTCCGGGACCTTGTCCGGTCCCTGAGTTTCCCGCAAGCTTGGCCCCTATCTCTAAGATCGTCCCGTCGCTGCCCTGCAAGCTCATCATCTTCTCGCATCTGATGCTCATGGTCTTGCACGTGGCATGGCGCTCCCGGGCTTCCACGACGACGGCGTCGAAGATGAGCTGTGTGTCATAGTCATGGCCGGGCAGCATGTCTGGAACAAAGGCTATACCAGGTAGGCGCAGTAATCCGACAGGCTCTTGGCGACAAGACGGTAACCGCCAGTAACCGACGATGTGCTCTCTGATGCAAATCACTGCTGTGGTTGGGCCGGCTAAAAGGTCCAGAAATGCCATGCCAAATTAACACAGCTAACAAGAGTATACGTTAACATCAACAAAGTCCAAGGTCCCTCTATATCGTATCTTGTGTATAGAAGAAATCATACTGGAATGCCAACTCGTCCACGATAATTTCGAAAGCACGACAGTAGATGTGCTCTCCGGAGAGGAGCCCATAAACGACGAAATGCAGTGCCTTGGGAAGTCCAGCTTCACCGATCTGCTAGCCACAGAATCTCCGCTTCAGCAACTTGAACAGCGAGAAGGAGAGCGCTGTGTCCTTCACAAAATCTTGCATGGGGTGGTGTAGCCGCTCCTGTTCTCCACCCATCGCCAAACTGAGTCGGTGGTGGTGCAATTTCCGGTCACTCTTTAAGATCAATCCTGTAGGTGCAGCCGGGAGCAGGGAGGTCAGCGCTTCTTCAGGGCGCCTTCCTTTGTTTGGTTTGCTGTACATGTACCCAATCTTCTTGGCTCATTCGGTTCACGAGGCACTGCTCGCCCTGGCTCTGGGCAAACGAAGATGAAATTCGTTTCTGGCGAGCCAGGCTCAGGTTGAACAGCTTAACAGCGTGATTTAAAAATAATTAGCGCATATTAATCAGGATTAGTGTAAATCAAACTATATCAAGTATCAATAAACAATATCTATTAAACTATTTAAAAGATAATTAAAACCTCACTAATATTTTTTTACATCCATACTACTCATGCAACATCTCCAATACAATCAACCAAACATCCCAGCATATACAGGCTTACCGTGACAACCAACTAAACATACTTCAGTTGCATTCCATCATCCTGGCTTGGCTCCGTTTGGGACTGCTGGTTAGAGTGGAGGTTTTAGGATATGCAAAATAAGACAAGTCATTAGTATATGATTAATTAAGTTTTAATTATAAATATAAAAAATAGATTTATTTGATTTTTTAAAGTAACTTTCATATAGAAAATATTTTAAAAAACAGACCGTTTACTCATTAAAAACGAGAGAGACTTTTCACCTGTTCGCTTACATGCGAATGCTGCCTAAGGCTAGCCTGAATGTATTTCTTAAGCCTGTCTCTCGGCTCTGACTGGCGCCTCTCGGGAGTCTCAGCCTCTCAGGGGAATGGAGCTGTGGATGCATGCATCATGTGGGTTACAAACTAACAATTGCCTTGCGCGCCGTGGAATCAGCAGGGTGAACCGTGAACCCGCAAATGAGCAGCATTTGATATGCCTTGGAGGAGGGTTTGGAAAGATCACTAATTTAGCATTTTTTAAGAGAAAGTTATATGCTTAACGTACCCCATCAAACATTCGTACTGGGAAGGCTAGAGGAAATGGCCGGATTCAGTTTTTTTATACTAGGGACGCACGCATACACCTGTATGTGTATATACGTACCGACACATACGTTTATCCTCTAACCTAACTTAGGTTATAAATCGGGATTTTATTGCTTTAATGCGTGGGCATGTGCGACCTATTTGACCCAGCTCTAACTTCAAGATTTTTTTGAAGCTCCATATTTCTAACTTTAAAAATCCATGGATTTAAAGTTATGATTACATTAATAATAGTTAGATAAATTATTTTGTTTCTATTTTAGATAAAATATAAAAATTTTAAATTATTTTAATTTAACTTATAAACGCTAAATCTAGAAAGGATAGTTGTGCCAAAGGGACTAAATTATGTATCTAATCTTACCCGTAAGCTTCTCTGAGAAAAGTTACGATCTCAATGATCAAATCTAGGTGGGCTTGCTCACTCACCCAAGAAAGCTAGCCACAGGCCCCAGCCCACAGAGCACTGCCGTGTTCTCATGATGTTGACAAACAATGTTCAGACAATTTTAGTGGATAAACCTTCTTGTGCCACTGTAATTTTAGGTTTTAAGGAGTCGGCAGGTAAATAATTTCACATGAATTTACATTTGAATAAGCAATTCATTGTTTTGAAAAAAAAAACTCTTAGACACTATGTAGAACCTAAAGATTGAGCGTACGCTAGTATGATTTTTGGGATTATCTATATATCATTTGAGGCATTTCCCCTCCTTTCTCGATCTTCGTTGTCACTAGAGTCCTCTGTTGGAGTTTAGGCCTTGCTAGAGTTGATTTCTCCCTAAAATGTGTCTATGGCATATCCATTATTCTTTTAAGAAAAAATATTATTTTACATTAGTGCCATTGGCCAAATAGACTGCCTAACCTAGTCCAAACCAAGCATGACTAGACATGACCCATTAAGGCACGACCAGTGAAATAGGGCATGCCATGCTGGCCCATGTGTCGTAGCCTGAGCTAAGGCACGGCCCATGGCAGAGGTGTGCCTATCAAGCTGGCATGGGCACTAAAATGGCCCATTAGCATGGCTAGCCTAAAAAAAGGAAAAAGAGAAAAATTAAGGAAAAATAAAGAAATAGAAGAGGAAAATAGAAAAAATGTGAGAAAATAGAAAAATATAGGAAAAATAGGAAAGTATATAGGAATATATGGTAAAATAGGAAAAAAATATAAAAAATATTTTAAAAATAGGTCATGCCTCATGGGCTAGGCCGGGCCGGGCCATGTCACAGGCTGTGCCATGCCGACCTGGCTACAGAAACGGTTTGTGCTATACTGGCTTGCCACGTCAAGGTGTTAATCCAAGCACGGCATGCCCAGACGGGCCATACCGACACGGCTCAAAGACAAATAGGCTGTGTCATGTCCGGACCATGTACAATAGCTTCGTGTCCGGACTGGTATGCTGAGGCCTGGCCCATATGGTCATCTATAAGGCCATCCTTAATGGGGAGCTTAGGCTATCTTCGTTCTGGCTTATAGGCTTGGCTTCTTCCTTAGCACGCAACTCTAAAATGGTGCATTTTTGGTAAAAATTTTGTATATAAAAGTTTTAAAAAATTATATTAATCTATTTTTTTAAGTTTAAAATAATTAATACTTAATTAATTATACACTAATAATTTACTTCCTTTTACGTGCCGCAAAAAAGCTTGAGCCAACAGCTTACAAAAGTAAACGCGGAGCCTACCAGGGCTGTTTGGTAGGGCTCCAGCTCCTAGATCCTAACTCCTGATCCAACTCTAATAGAGCTAGATCCTGTAGGATCTAGAGGTGGCCTGAAAGTGTTTGGCTAGCCTGATCAGCTCCAGAAATCCTGAAAGAGATAGGTGGGAGAAGATGGACAATTTTACCCGTGCCTGCGCCGCCCTCCGCCGCCCGTGCACCGTGCAGAGAGGAGATGCAGAGGAGGATGCAGCGAGGGCCCTGTCGGTGCGCCGCCTGTGTCCCCCCGACCGCCGTCCGCCGTCCGCCGCCTGCGTCCCCTCCGACCGCCGCCACCTGCTCGCCCCCTCCGGCCGTTCACAGCCGCCCCCTGGATCCGCCGCCGCGGGGTAGGGACGGGGATGAAGATGCCAGAGCGGGGGCGAGTTGCCGTCGCCGCCGCCTGCATCCCTCGGCCGCCGTCGCCGCCTGCTCCCCTCGGCCGTCGCGGCCGTCCTGGATCCGCCGCGCTCGGGGGGTAAGGGCGGGGATGAAGATGCCAGAGGGGGGGCGAGTTGCGTCGCCGCCGGTTGCTTCCCCTCCAGCCGCCACCGCCTGCGTCCCCTCGGCCGCCATCCGCCTGCTTCCCTTCCGGCAGCCGTCGCCTACTCCCCCTCCACAGCGCCTCCTCCAGGACGAGAGAGAAGTGGGAGGGGGCCGAGGGGCTGGACGGAGCTAGAGCTGGAGCATGGAGCTGGCGGAAGGCAGCTCCAACCTGCTAGTTATTTTTCCAGGAGCGATCCAGCTGGATCCCATCCATTTTTTGATGGAGCTGGACCGTTTGGCTGGGCTCCAGCTCCACCAAACCAGAATCTAGAAGCTGGAGCCCTGCCAAACAGGCCCTGAAGATGTCCTAAGGTTGCCAGTTTAACAGCAGATTTGAGCCGATCCGGGCCCGCATGCAGTGACCAGAGGGCATATAGGCGCCTGAATCCAAAGAATTCCTATCGATCTCTCCCCAACCCAAGCGGCAACAGCCCACCTCGCTCGCCCCCGCTCTGATGTTAAGTCCACCGCCGGTGCCACTGCTCCCTCCCACTTCCCGTGCCTCCCCTCTCCCAGCGCCGCCCAGAGCCTCAAACCCTAACAGCACCGACCCCACCACGACGAACGCCTCCGCCGCAGGTGCCGGCATGGGCGCGGCCGCGTGGTGGCGGCGCGCGCTGGGGCAGCGGTTCAACCCGGCCGGCGTGGCCGCGGTGGCGGCCGTCGCGGCGTCCGAGCCGCGCCTGGCGCTGCCGCACGTGTCCGTGCAGGACATCCGGTGGCTCGACTGGGGCGAGCTCCGGCGCGCCGGGTTCCGCGGCGTCGTGTTCGACAAGGACAACACCCTCACCGCGCCCTACGCGCCCGGCTCTGGCCGCCCCTCTCCGCCGCGTTCGACCAGTGCCGCGCAGCCTTCCCGCCAGGCTCCCTCGCGGTCTACAGCAACTCCGCAGGTCTGGGCCTGGCTTCCCTGCTGTTAGAAAGAGCTGATTTGGGCAAAAAGTATGCAGATAGAGTTGATGTGTTTGTGGATCGCCACAGGGTTGAAAGAGTATGATCCGGATGGATTAGAGGCGACGGCGATCGAGGCTGCCATCCAGGGGGTTCATGCGATCAGGCATGGCAAGTGCTTGTCCTCTATTTTTGACCCTTCAGTGGAAAATGTCTCTGTTACCTAGCTCCTTTTTTGTGTCCTCGGAGACCTACAATTTAAAAGCTTTAGAACCCTTTGAATGCTCCATGTGTTTTGTTCTCTTGTTACTGAGGCTGGCATTGCATGTAATGGACATTGATCTGTTAACTGAAAGGGGAATTATGGAACTGCTGGACTGTTCAGTGCTGTCATCTGTGAAATATCGGAGTGTCCACTCTTGGAGCAAAAGCACCTTTATTTCTTAAAAAAAAAGAATTAATTATGTTGAGCAACTCTGTCACCCGATTCATTTTTAATGGTTGTTTCAGCTTTCTTTGGAACCAATATTTGTTAAATGGTTCCATTCTGTTAAATACGTAAGTTCCATGTTGCAACTTTGCAATTAGGCTGCAAAATTATAGTTCTTGTTTCTATATCATCTTTCTTGTTGACTCCGTGAGGCTGTAGCTTCTAATCATGGTTTTCACATATAAAAGATAATGGGGATACTCTGTTTATGCACCTTCTCTACTGGTTGCAGATGTAAAGAAGCCTGGTGGACAAGCTAAGGAAATAGAGAGTTACTTTGGTTGTTCAGCCTCAAGTCTTGTTCTGGTAGGAATGGCTATAATCTCTTGTGAGTTGTGCCGACTTACTACTAATGTGTTTTACATTGCTAAGTTTATTCTCTCACACTTCCAGGTTGGTGATCGGTACTTTACTGATGTTGTTTACGGAAACAGGAATGGTTTTCTTACTGTACTTACTGAACCTTTGAATTTTGCTGATGAATCTTACATTGTCAGAAAGGTATGTGCTCTTCATTTATCCTTTGAATCAAACAGCGTATTTACAACATATATAAAAAAAGAAAAGAGCACAACTTTGTTGGTAACTACCTAGGCTGACAGTAAGCTTTTCTTTTTAAAAAAATCTGCTTAAATTGCTGTGACTCCGTGTACTCTTTATGGATTTCCTGACTTTGTGTACATTCTAATTGCTACATTACAATGGCATGTTGATGAATAGGAAACCAAGCCTCTGATGTGTATCACTTAACACTATGGATGCTTCCAAACTTATTGATCTATTGGAGAACGTTTTGGTTATTGCGACTGATATCTGATGACAATCAATCAGTTAAATAATTGAATCCCTTGATTTTTTTTTACAACTATGGTCCTGACAACCGGACAGTCTATCCATTAGTTTTCTAAATCAAGGTTTTCTGTGCTATATGATCTTACAAAGATACTGTACTATCAAATGCTGGAACAAAGTTATGTTACAAGTAAAACCCTCGGTAGATGTTAGACCTTAGGTTTGCCATTGTTGTGTTATCTGAGTCTGGACCTTCGCATGAGCATATTATGTTTTACTGCTTGTTTTGCGTAGCTCTTTTGTATAGATTTCTGAAAAAGTTCATCCTGACATTTTTGTTTTACCAGGTTAGGAAATTTGAAGCATACATTACCAGTTATTGGTACAGGAAAGGGCACAGACCAATTAAGCACCCCTTGCTCCCTGATGCAAGACGAATTGTAAAGTTTGATCCGTACACAGACTCTATGGCACCTGGAGCATAGCACAATTATGTTTTTTTTTGCTCCAGTTAACACTATACTCGGGTAACTCATTGAGTTCACTGCATGCTCTATCTGAATCAGTATGGGCAGGTGTTTACAGTCTCTGTTGAGCAGCATATAGAGAAGAGTATGTTATGGCTACGCCCATTTTTGGTCAAGTTGTATGGTTCATGTAGTGTAAGATTCTGATGGCTTTTGCTGGGTTCAAATCAAGAATTCATTTCTTTTTAATTATCTGCTGTACCTGGACCCATGGGCATTAACTTTTTATCCCATCTGCTATATACAAGGTCATAAACTGCGGTTATAAGACGTGGAAGTAATCAATACCAATGGCGCTTCCGCTCAATTCTCAAACAAAAGTATATCACAATTCTTCAAACAACAGTATAGTAGTTTATTACTGTGTGAGCCATTTCCTGTTCTGGACATTGACCATTTCTAGTGCATGTGTTCTACAATGACTGAAAATGCAAACTGTGCGAGAAGTTCTTCATAGGAGATTGCAAAAGTGCCAGGCATGATTTGCTCGGTATATATGCATTTCATATTACCACGGGGGAATGTTTTGCGTATTAGTAGCTTACATCACTCGGCCGCCATTTTTCCTGAGTGCTTTGTTTACATAGCCAAAACCCAGAAGAAGCCTGTCGTTGCAAACGCGCAACTTGAGGTGTTCATTTCGGACCTGGAAACTGCATTTCTTATTTTCACACTGATGAGTTCCGTTTTTCAGAGAGATGACCTCGGTTTAATGGATGAAGACCCTGTCCCGTACGAGTATACGCCTTGTCCACGCTTCTTTCCAAGTCGGCCAGCATCAACATATTGAACAAGAAGAGGACAAGGGCTGTATTTGCTATCTCCTAGGCCATTATGAAGTACCCTAAGTACTGAAAGGCAGACATCTAAACAATGAAATCAGCAGCTGCAGAGGTCCATCGGATGATTCGTGCCTAGCTTCATCCTGTGTCAATGTCTCTTTAGTTGCTACTCCAGTGTAAAGTGCCCAGAATGCCTCATTGATCATTGGCATGAGGATGCGGTTCACAATGAAACCAGGGTAATCTTGTGAACATATTACAGTCTTCCCAAGCCTGCAGAGTTCAAAATTATCAGGCAATATAGAAGACACAGATTTATGACTTCATGCTCTACCACACCTAGGAACAGAGATCTTTCAGCTAGGACAAACCTACTTAATCTTGATCCAGCTGTTGCTTTAACTTGTACTGAACTACATGTGTGGCCATGGGCACAATTGTTGAGTGCCCAAAAATTAGCGTGGTCAACGTTTATACAGCATAAATTCGTTTTGAACCACAAATTAAAAACAGGACTTGATATAATTTGAAAGGTAGAATATTCCTATTAAGGAAATATCTACTTCACATGACGGAATGGAATCACGGAAGTCTTGACCAGGGTACTAATTTAGGACCTAAACTTCACCTGAATTATAGCTGCAGCAATTCCACTGACTTTTCAACAATTCCAAGTATACCAAGGTAGTACTAGCCATGTAGTACAATACCAGATTCAGTTACAGATTATGGATGGTTACATGCATTTCAATTTGGGATCTAATTTAAACTGTGCAGAAGGTACATAAAATTGACAATTTTCCAACAATGTTTCCTGGAGTAGTGTACATTCAGAATAGTTTTTTTTTTAATAAAAAACATCAGAAATAGTTACTAGGCCAAATAGAAGGTGTAAACACAAAAACTGTCAGTTACCTTTCAGAAAAAGATTTAACTGTAGCGAAAACCTCTTCTGATGTATTAGCCCCTCGTATAATTTCAATCACTTTCATTATTGGAGGAGGGTTAAAAAAGTGCATTCCTATTACCTGCAAAAAAAAAAAACCCTTCACGATTTATGCACCCAAACAAAGATCCCAAACGTTCAAACAAAGCCATGTTTTAAGTGATAACATGAATCAATGACAACATGGAAGACATGTAGACAGAGGGTTCAGAAGATTTCACAACCAGAAAGAACATCCATGATAGGTATATCCACCACATTTGCATTTTTTTTCTTCCAAGAGCACGTTTTGAATTTAGCTTAGTATATGCAACGACTTTATCTCCCTTGAAAAAAATTCAAGGATCTGTACCCAAATTCAAATGCAAATACTATCACGGCATTGGCTATCCCACCTTACAACTTCTGGCAAAAATGCAATCCAAAAATTAACACATAGATGCATCACTAACTCGATATGAAATTCTAAACAAGCATGTTTTCCTTTTCAATTCAGGAGGTTGCCCCAAAAACATGTTAAACCAACACAAGCTACACAAAAAGTAACAAGCAAGCATATGATACTACACCAATTGAGACTAGGAAGCAACTAGTGGCATCAAAATGGCATTAAAAATACAGTGTTAAGATCAGAGACGAGTTGCTGGTAACCTGACAGGGGCGATTAGTAGCTGAAGCCAGTCGGGTTATAGAGATCGAGCTAGTGTTGGAGGCAAGAACAGCAGACGGTTTTGTGATCTTATCCAGCTCAACAAACAGCTTCTTTTTTATGTCTTCTGACTCCACGATGGCCTCAATCACAAGATCCACATCCCTAAGCTCTTGCACACTGGAGACGCACTTAATCCGATCGATGGAATGCTCACAGGCGGCCTACATCACCAAGCAAAGCTAAAGGGGGTGACCTTATGTCTTCCGATGAGCAAAACGGCGCGATTTTGGGAGGTCAACGCGCTCACCTGAGAGAGCTGGCCCTTGGCGACGAGGCGGCGGAGGGAAGAGGAGATGGAGGCGACGGCGCGGGAGAGGGCGGCGGGATCGGAGTCGAGGAGGAGGACGCCGCAGCCGGCGGAAGCAGCGAGCTGCGCGATGCCCGAGCCCATCTGCCCCGCGCCGACCACGCCCACCGCCGCGATCTCTCTGGCCGTCGCTTGCGTCGCCATGGTTTCGTGTCCTAGTCGTTGTTCGGTTTATCTGAGCGTTCCGTGCTGTGTTACTCTACGGCAATCGGGGACTGGTACAATTTATTTGTGCGTGAGGCATCTTTTAACACGAACATTGGCCTGATTTCTGGCCGGAGAGCCCATCCACGTGGCACAACCCGGATCCAGCATTTGCTCCCCTCTCGTAGCCGTCGGATCGTAGATCGACGGTGAAAGATCACTGCCGTGGACTCGTCGTAATATCGCGAATCATGAGGGGCTTTTTTTGTAAAAGTATGCAATCCCTTCCCATCCATCCTCCTTCCTCGCCTCGCCATAACTTGGCTCACCTCTATCGCCGCCGTCTAGGCACCTGCCTGCCACCACCCTGTAGCGTGCCCACCCGACGCCGCCGCCGAACTGGTCCCGCTTCTCCATCTCCTGGCGGAGCCACTCCGACGCTGCGGACATCCTCCGTGCGCCGTACATCAGTACCATGACGGCCCGCACGGGGAGAGAGGACCGTCCTAGCCACGCATCCCCGTCCTCGCCCTCCCGCTCCTCCTCCTCCTCCTTCTCATCTACCTTCACCGCCCCGCCGCGTCCCCTCGTCCCCCCTTCCCTTCTCGCCATCGTGACCGCCGCCGCCGGACCGCTGGACCCGGTGGTCACGAGCTCGCCGCCATCAGATCTGGCGGCATTGAGCTAGCGATCGTCGGATCTGGCCGTCCTGACGGCGTTGAGCGGCGGCAGTTCGTCGACGATAGCCAGGAGGCGAAGGACCGTCAGATCTCTCGGCGCCGGACAACAGCTCGTAGGTGGCGGTCGGGTTCTCCGGCAAGGGACTGATGGTCGGTAGCAGCGCCGTTGTCGGGTGGTCGTCGGGCGGGAGGGGCACCATGAAGCAGTACTACCTCACCGGCAAGAGCCCGACGAGTGCTACCCTAGATCAGGAGGCGAGCCGCCGCCTGCTGTTGGCCCGCCGCCTCCACCTCCTTCTACCGTCCTCCACCTCCAGCCTCCCCTCCTCTCCACTCTTGCACATGTGCTGGGCTGCTGGCTGCATCGCCTCAACTCGAGCGGCAATGCCATCTAGGTATGCACGCCGACGATGTCAAGCAAGGTGGAGGCCCACGGCGGCCTCCTTTTCCCATCCTCGCCGCCGCCTCGTCTCTTCCAATATTTCAGTTGCTTCAGCTCAAGAGGGCATATAAGCGAAATGACAAGGTGACTTTCCTCAATTCTATTTTTCAGCTTGACATGTAAGATACTGTTTATTGTCTCAAACATAACTAGTATGGAAAACCATGGTTAATTTTATGCTATGTTAAAGTGATGTATGTTTGCTTACTGCCCTGAATTCCAGTCAAGGTTTCTAAAATTGTTTTAAAATAAACACTCCATAAGATTATCTTTTCTGATTTTCTTAGTTTGGAAAAAGTAAAAAAATGATAATGTTTAAAAGTATGCTTTTCTGTGGGATCAATTCATGGCAAATATAGCAGCTCATTTGAGTGAAGCTAGCTGCTATCATCCAGTGAGACTGGATGAATAAGGTTTAGAAATGCCACGATAGCACTGCCCCATGGCGTTGAATGAGGTTCAAAAATTGCATGTTTCCAGCAATGCATTAGTATGCATTTAGGATCTTGATAAGGTTGTTAAGATAACTTGTAAAATAATTTAACCATAGAAACATGTGATTTTGCTGGAAAAATGCTGAGCAGTATAGTTAAATACCTTTCCATAATGTTTGTAAAGAAATATTACTGCAAAGATGGAGCCAGTGATTATGATTCAGTACTGATCATACTAATGCACATGCACACATACTAGGCATTACATCTTACATGTACTAAATTAATAGAATTGATCATAATATAGCTATTCCAGGTACTGGTCATAGTAACGCACACGCACACATACTAGGCAGTAGATCTTGCATCTACTAAATCAGTAAAATTGATCATAATATAGTTATTCCAAGTGCACAATTCATATACTCTAACTAATATTAGTTCAGTCCACTTGACTTGAGAACTTATCTATCCTTCTTCTCTGCCAAGCCTAGTTTGTCTTATGGGAATAAGAAAACCTTGCCTTATCAGTCTCTGGACAAGCAATATACATAGAGCGAGTTCAGCAAACATTAGCAGTAGGGCCAGTTGTGAAACATAATCTATTTTTAAAAATTAATATGCATGTGGTTGTCCTGACCATAAGATGGTATGGGAGCATATGTTGTAATATGGCCGTCCTGACCTAGCTATTTGCACGTATATTATACTTATTATCCTTTTATTTTATTATAGCTTTTTATTTAATGGTTATGTAAACAGAAAGGAAAAGGAAAGGAAGATAAAAAGGATCAATTGAAAGAAAAAAAAAGAAAGTACAAGAATGTAAATACAATGACCAAGCAATATATACACCATTTATTTATAAAGTTTGGAGTGGATGTACTAATGAACAATAATTATACTATGTTGGGTGTGGTGCGTATTTACATAGATGTCAGCTGTTCAGATGTAGAGCATAATGAATTTCATATTATTGCCCCTTTATTTAAATTCCTTCCTAACTCATTTTTACATTAAAAATGTATTGTTTGATGAAACCACAATGCAGGATCACTGGACCCAATTGGGCTAGCCCATATATACTGGCGCGTGGCAAAGCTGTGCGTTAAGGATGTATGTATTCTAAATTTATGTGTTGCTCAATTCATGTATTCTAAATATATCAGGAAAACTGATATATGTGCTATTTGAATCAATAATGTTGTGCATTGATTTGTTTCTAGCTTTGTCTTTTTTATTGTTAACACAAAATTGTTGATTAAAAAATAAGCATTGAGTGGTGATTGGATTGGCAATTGAATGAAACTGAAACTAATATCCTGTCTTAAGTGCTTCTCTAACTGCTTCTCTAAGTTTTGAAATCTAGAAGCTTTCTTTTGAGAGAAACTATGAACAATATGTCATAGTCTAAAATCTAACATGGCTTGAATTCTTTAGCTGTAATATATGGATCATATTATATTTTTGTATGTTGGATTAAATACCAAGTGACAGATATTTTTTCTGAAATGTGTAATAATTATGTATCGATGGTTTCTTGTCGATAAATGTTACTGAAATATTGGTGCAATGGATGGATTGGAAAAATCCCTTGTGTACATTATTTGAGATGGTCATATGTAGGTGGTGATAGGGATGAAGGATGCATGTATTCTAAATTTATGTGTTACTCACTTCATGGTAGTAGATAGAAAGAAAAACTGATATATGTGCTATTTGAGTCAACAATGTTGTGCATTTTTGTATTGGTGACATAAAATTGCTGATTTTGTTGCTGATTAAAAAATAAGCATTGAGTGGTGATTGGATTGGCAGTTGAGGGCAAAGACGAGCACGTTTCTCTTTGCGCAACGTGAAATCGCTTGGTGCCATCCCTAGCAATGAGAATGCATGAGAGCGATAGAAATGGGGTATCCTCCCGCGCGCGGCAATGCCGCGCTTACTTTCTGGTTCTGGATATTAATTATGATCAGTCATTGTCTGTACTGTAAGGACTGAAAGAATGTCACAAGTTCGTCATCCGAGATTGCAACTAGTAATTGTGCACGTGGAATACCCGTTTCCTCAAATATATAATACGAATATGTGTTATGGCGACATAGTACCGAGAAGTGTACCATATCATAAGTTGCTACACTTTAATATTTAATCTAAGTTAAATCTGGACAAATCATTCTCATTCACACTGCAAATATCAGTTAAAAACAGCCAAACCACAGCCCAAACTGAACTTCAAAGAGTATCCCCATTGCTGAATATCAAAGAGCGTTCCCATTTGCTTTGCAGAACAAAACATTAATTCAGAAGCAAAAGATGCATGTTATGTATGTCACACAACATGCCACAGAGCTTCCCGTTATTCTGTGCTGAATGAAAAAGGTCGGTTTTTAAAATTGATAAAATAGTTATTCTAGAATTTGGAGATGCATGTTATGTATGTCACACAACATGCCACGGAGCTTCCCGTTATTCTGTGCTGAATGAAAAAGGTGGGTTTTTAAAATTGATAAAATAGTTATTCTAGAATTTGGTGATACCTAATCCCCAAACGTCAATTAGCAAGTAAGAAATGAACAATAAGGATCGCATGTGAAGAACAACAACGGTTTCTCAAGAAATTTATTTCAGATCCAACCTTCAGTTCTTGAAATACATATAGCATATTGACCAGGAAAAAAACACAAATAATTATGACATGACTGCCTGTGAAAGAGCTAGAAAGTGTAGAGCACATTTTTGAAATGAAACCAGCTTTGCTAGTGGTTATATTGGTAGTAAGAATAGCACTATACAAAATTTGACAAGAGGGAACAAAAACAGAATCGCAGCCAGAGGATGCACAAATTACCACAAACAAAAATCAGCTCTCTCTCTGAGAAAATTGCACCAGCCCTTTTGCTCTGCAGCTGCTCCAGTGCTTGATCTCGTCAAAAATCATGTCGACAATCTGCTGAATCGAGCATTCCTCAAATATTCCATTATCTCTTTCCTTCCGAGTTTCCCAGGAGACCAGCAAGAAGAGGGACCTGAGCCCTTTGCTTTGCATCTTTTCTGATGATTAGTCTTGTGACACCACCATTCCAATATTGAATAGGCCGAGGGAGGGCTTGCTGAAGAAACTTGAGTCAGGTGCAGGCTTATTCCTGTCCAGATGACTTGAACGCCTGATTCTGACCATCGCCAAACTATGGCAGCATGAGTTCCTTCAATGAATGTTGCCGCTTCTTCCAGCAAGCAGCACCAAATTTGAAAATATTCCGTTAAGAGCCCCATTGATAGGTCACGTCGAACATCATCTATCCAACGATTATCTTTCAGTGCCATCTTGCACTGTCCTATTCTTTCTCTTAGAGTATTTAAACATATTTGGTTCAAGGAATAAGTGGCTGTGAGCCGATCCATTTTGAGTACCAGAAGCTGACTTTTTTGCTGGCCCTAATGATGACTTCCGTTGCAATCCTGAAAACATCTTATGTTAAATATACTATATTTTTATAAGGAAATATGCATGCTGAAATCACTAAAATATAGAACCGAATCCCAAATTTAAAACTATATGTACTATAATGTTGACAGGCAACACCACAGCAGCATAATAAAGCTTCAATTATCAGTCCGCAAATCACGAAAGCCTGAGAAAGAGTCAAGATGGATCAAAGATGTAGTAAAACAAGCACAGTACCTTTTCCTGGCAGATGCATATGGAGCGGCAGGAAATCTACCAATATGATGCGTGTAAACTATGAATATATTATGGCATAGCATTCTACGCATCAGATGGCATTCATCACAATGATGGCAATGGTAAGTTTCCTTTTATAAGGCACCGCTGAACCCAACTTAAGCAGATGTACCTAGATGATCATTGTCTTCATCAATGTTATTACCACTGAAAAATAAAAGAGTGCTGTAAATCGAAGTCGTTTCATAGATAGCCTAGGATGCTAATGTAGTCTAATATTGGTTGTCAGTAAATCATCTACATTAATTACAAATGCATGACCCGCAGAAATGAACATGAATAACATTGTTACAGGAAAAAAATAGCAGCGGAATCTTGTATAATCAGTAACACGCCAAAATAAAAGATATAGATAGAGAGCCTAAACTTCAATGAATCCTCGCCTAGAATTAAAGAAAAATTCTCTTCACAAAAATAAGAGATGTACCTGATATTTCTATTTCTCTTCCACGTAGTAGGTCATACCTAGATATATTCCATGTTGTCGATAAGATCTGTAGACAAATGGCAATTTTAATTTTGTACTCTCATAGAAATAGGACACTAAATTGCAAAAGGAAGACTTTCCGGAAGACAAACTGCCATTTCAAAATAAAAATAAAAATAAAATACTAAGCTTCACTTCTCACTTCATTTAAAAATAAATTTTTTAAGCACCATCACAAGTTAATTTTTTGCAACTATTTCCGTCTAAAATGAGCAACTATAGAACCATCCTTTCGTCATAACAATCTGCAACTAGCAGATAAAAACAATAATCCAGTTAGTTCTGTCCAGGGATGAAAACCTCAATACTATACAATTACGGAATTACCCCAATTGTGCATTTGTGATATATGAATACGCACAGTTGTAAATACTATGTGAAAAATGGACACGCATAGAACTCTCATGTCACTGACCATATAGAGTTTTTAAGTCCACAATTATATATATACATCCCTCCTTGACATATCAGAGCACAGCAGCAGTGCATATGAATCCATCTAGAATATATATAGAGAAAACATACTCTTACAGTCGAGCCCAATTTGAAGAGAACTTGTATAATATATGCATACATTGCATTAATGTCCAAACTACAATTGAATTATCCACCAAATATGGCTAGAATTGATTTATTGGAGTCTTCAAATTGAAACCGTGAAAGATATCCATATTCTTGTGGGGCAATAGTTGTTAATGTCCATTATTCAAAGATTAATATATTGAAAAATCCAAGGTTGGTTAGCATCCCCTGCAAGCAACAAAATAATTCCTTCATAATCATCTCTTCATATATTGCAGGAACTTCGAAAATATACATCCTTTTTGTATGCATAGATGGGTTTGAGCTCTAAATATCAAGTAATAGTGACATATATAGATTATTTTTTCAAATTGTCATGATACCAGTGAAGCAATTGTAAAGGCAGTTCTGAAATTCGTCGCAAGCAGCAGAATTCCTACCAAGAGAATTTTTCACTATGCTTAATTGATCTAAAGTGCTGAAAAATGCTACAACAGTAAACTGTTGAAACAACCATAAGTTTGCATTGTTTGTCTGATGTCCTATTTGGCAAACCAAAACTCTGAACTTAATCATGAACAGTCATTAAGACATGTCTATATATTTGAAGTGAATACATTTTAGAGGTAAAAGTTAATTTGAAGAGAAGTACAAATTTACAGCAAGAATCAATGGTGTCAGGCATGGAAGAGAATTGAGTTAGATCACAATATCTTATTGATGGAACTAAATTGAAGCCAATTTTCTATCAACCACTAATCACATGCACAATTGTGTTATTTATATATTCATACAATACAAAATTGTCAAGTGCTAACCTGCAGAATGACATGTCAACGTGTCAGACACCTATGTCTAACTGCATATCCATGAAAATCAAGGAAGTCCAGTAGAAACTTTTCTACACTCACAGAGTGACAGTAAAATCAAAGGCAAAGGTTATAAGTAGAATACCTCAAGAACCACAGATCTGTTCATTTTCAAGAAGCAAACTATTAACCTGAAGCACATGTATTCACAGAAAGAAAGAATTGTTGACTGAGAGGTCAGCTTCATTCACAAGGAAAAAAAAGAGATGACAGTTCTCCATCTGAGACACAAAGAAATACCTAAAAATATGCATCATGAGCTCAGGAGCCTTCTTTGCTACTTTGGTTCCTCCTAATTACTGAAGCCAAACATGGATGTCACTGCATTCACATTGCCATCTCCTAAGATACTTGCTGCATTCTCATCCACCAAGCAATCAACCTATAGGAGCAGAACCTCATATGCCACCTGGAAAAATGGAACGTTCAAGTCAATCAATCAAGCTACTGCTGGCTCATGGGAGAGCAACTGATGAGCATGTATATCCATCTGAACCATGTTGCAGTGTTTTTATTATAACAGAGTGTAGCTGTAGTACACATCCAAGAACATGACCCCAAGGATCTAGAATTAGCAGTATCTGACCAATACAAAATATAGAGAACAATTTTTCATCAGTGATTTTACCTAGTAATATCTTCTTGGTTGTTCCACTTAACAATATTGAATTCATTGTATTGAAAACCTAAAAAAAGATAGTTAATTGGATCTCTTCAGAAGATGACAATATGATTTATGTTCACAAGTTAGGTCTCCTGTAACAGTGTATAGTTCAACAAATCCATGAATTGTCATCATTAGCTGAGTTCATCACTGTACATATATAATATTTAGGACCACATCTGTCCATGTAGACAAAAACAAAAGAAAGAATGTCATCGTTGCCGTGGTCATAATGAGAATAAGCGGGAAACAAAATTCATAATAAAAAATATATATTTCCACAAGGAATTAATATGCATGATGGAATCAATGTAGCGTATTCGTGAAGTAGCAGACCATGAATTCTAATTGCATTGGACTTCTTATTAACAGATAAAGCATAAAATTAAGCAGAAAATTAGTGGACAACACCCCATAATTCGTACCTCAGTTAAACAAATATCATTATGTTGAGACTTGAGACAATCAGCACCAAAGGAATGAACTCTTATCATTTTGCACAGCTGTAAACTAACACCCAGCAGGTATTATGATATGGGAGTTCGTGAGAGAAAGTATTATTGAGCTGTAAGTTCTAATTATATTTGCACACTAATAGTGCTCTACATTTCCTATCTAAACTACAGTACACCAAAATAACCATTAGATCACGAGCATTTGCAATTTCCCATCTATATTAAATGCACAGATTCATTCGATGCATAAAACATACACAATTTTAATCGAAGAACTCTATTGCTGTTGTACCCAAAGGCATAAGCGAGTGTAATTGGGAAAAAAGGGAAGTAGTGCTGTTGAACCTGACATTGCCGGCAACGAATATACTTCTTTGCCTGTGTGAGGATGAACACCCATCGGTGTTATCATTGATGGAGAAGGAGGACGATGCCCCAGATGGGCAGGAACTACTGCGGTGGTAGTCGGTGGCAGGGAAGATGTTGGTTGAGGCGGGCGTTGGCCGCGTGGATGTCGAGCGGCCCAGGAGGCACGATGGAGCGGGGACAACATTCATCGAGGTGGGCGTCAAGGCAGTCGAGGAGACTCAATCGGACTCGGGCCGAGCTGTTGACATCGTTGGCCATGCCGCCATCCAACGAATTTTTACTGTTACTAATTTAATTTTTTTTTTAATTTACAAAACTAATTTTCGATTTGGGAAATTTGCAAAACTAACCTCTTGCCGCCCTGGGCCACGGCGGTATTTAAAAACCGCCGTGGCCCAGGGCGGCGAATGGCATCCCGTCACCCGGGGCTAACGGCCCCGGCGGCCGTTAGCCACGGGGAGGCCACGTGGATTCGCCGCCCTGGGGGACGGCGGCGAATGCACCCAGGGGGCCGAATGCAAAATTGCATTCGCCGCCCTGGGGCGGCGAATGCATAGGACCGTCCGCACAGCGATCGGATGGTCCGAATACACGGCAAATTATTGTAACGCGCGCTAACTACCTTAAAACAGTCATAACTTTCACATACAGTCTCGGAATCGGGCAAATAAGTACTCTACGGACATCTACAGAAAATTTTACATCCGCTTCCACCCTACTTCGTCGGGTTTGTCTAAAAAAATTTTGCGAAATTCGGCCGGGAAGATTGAGTTTTTGAGGTCCGAAGTTTCAGCACGATTTTTAAAGCACACTCGTAATTTTCTACAGGCCACATCTTACATCGGTTTAAGCTGCACCTTCACGAGATTTTGCTATTCTCGTGTTGCTAGTTGAGAAAAAAATATCAAAAAAAAAGAAAAAAAATTTTTTGCAGGCGGCCCCCTAGATTCGGACTGTCCGATCGCTGTGCGGACGGTCCTATGCATTCGCCGCCGTCCCCCAGGGCGGCGAATCCACGTGGCCTCCCCGTGGCTAACGGCCGCCGGGGCCGTTAGCCTCGGGTGACGGGATGCCATTCGCCGCCCTGGGCCACGGCGGTTTTTAAATACCGTCGTGGCCCAGGGCAGCAAGAGGTTAGTTTTGCAAATTTCCCAAATCGAAAATTAGTTTTGTAAATTAAAAAAAAAAATTAAATTAGTAACAGTAAAAATTCGCCATCCAACTCCTATAGAAGGCGACGCAGGCCGCTCCCCTCTCCGCTGTCGTCATCAAGGTTGGGGCTGGTGCTGGCCAGATCTGGAGGCCCCCACCTCGGCACGGCTGCATCTGGCGCCTCAGGCTTTGGTGATGGAATGAATGACTCGACTAATTTGTATTGAGTATGTAGTGTTACAAATATAGGCCACAGCTGGCCTTTTATATTCCACTCAACCGGGATACAAGGAGTCAACAGTCGGCCTTTCATATTCCACTCAATCAGGATACGAGGAGTCTATAGCTGGCCTTCCATATTCCACTCAACCGGGATATGAGGAGTCTAACACCCCCCGCAGTCACAACAGGGAGTTAACGAACGTTGAGACTGGAACGAAACTCAGTGAAAACCGGCGTTGGTAGACCCTTGGTGAAGATGTCAACATATTGAGAGGACGTGGGCACATGGAGAACGCGCACAGCGCCGACGGCGACCTTCTCGCGGACAAAGTGAAGATCGATCTCAACATGCTTCGTCCGTTGATGTTGGACGGGGTTGGAGGAGAGGTATACTGCGCTGACATTGTTGCAATACACCAGAGTGGCCCTAGGCAGAGGAGAGTGAAGCTCCTGAAGAAGCTGGCGAAGCCAGGTGACCTCAGCAACTGCATTGGCGACAGCGCGGTATTCAGCCTCGGCACTGGAGCGGGAGACCGTGTTCTGGCGTTTGGATGACCAAGACACCAGGTTGTTGCCGAGGAAGACAGCATAGCCGAAGGTAGACCGACGAGTGTCTAGACAGCCAGCCCAGTCGGCGTCAGAGTAGACTGTGAGGTCGGTGGCGGTAGAACACTGAATGTGCAGGCCCAAGTCCAAGGTTCCCCAAACATATCGTCGGATCCGTTTGAGAGCACTAAGATGGGGTTCTCGAGGATCATGCATGTGAAGGCAGATCTGCTGCACGACGTAGGAGATGTCCGGGCGGGTGAAGGTGAGATACTGTAGAGCTCCGGCGAGACTGCGAAAATCAATCAGATCAGCAACGGGGGCACCTTCACTGGCTGAGAGTTTAGCACAAGTGTCCACTGGTGTGTTGCAGGGCTTGCAATCTGTCATGCCGACATGATCCAGGATGTCAAGACAATATTGTCGCTGACTAAGGAGCAACTCAGAGGACTGCCGAGACACACTGATGCCGAGAAAGTGATGTAGTGCCCCGAGATCCTTCATGGAGAACTCAAACTGAAGTGACGAGATAGTCCACTAAAGGAGACGGTTGGAGGAGGCAGTGAGAACAATATCATCAACATAGAGCAGCAGATAGACCGTGTCAGTGCCCCGGTGAAGGATGAAGAGTGAGTTGTCAGACTTGGCCTCAAGAAACCCAAGAGACATCAGAAACGAAGCAAAACGACCGTACCAAGCTCACGGCGCCTGCTTCAAGCTATACAGAGATTTGTTAAGGTGACACACCATGTCAGGCTGGGAGGAATCAACGAAACCTGGCAGTTGTATGCAGTAGACAGTCTCTTGGAGCGTGCCGTGGAGAAACGCATTCTTCACATCCAGCTGATGAACCGGCTAATCGTTAGAGACCGCCAAGCTGAGGACGGTGCAAACGGTGGCAGGCTTCACAACAGGGCTGAAGGTCTCGTCGTAGTCGATGCCGGGGCGCTGGGTGAAGCCACGCAAAACCCAACGAGCCTTGTAGCGGTCGAGGGAGCCGTCGGCGTGGAACTTGTGCTTGAAGATCCACTTGCCGGTGACGATGTTGGCGTTGGAGGGACGCGGGACGAGATCCCACATTCGGTTGGCGAGAAGAGTGTTGAACTCTTCCTCCATCGCCGTCCACCAGTTCGGGTTAGCCAAGGCGGCCCGATAGGTGCGAGGAACCGGTGAGAGAGGAATGGCATGGAGGTTTAGCCGAGTGATACCCTTGCGGATGCCATCCTTGCCACGAGTCGTCATAGCGTGCTCGTTGACGACCGGAGATGTGCCGAGTTGAAGAAACCGAGGAGCTGGGCCGCCATGGTGCACTGTGCGCGGGCGGGTTGGCACAGCGGCATGGGGCAGCAAGGCAGGCATGCGCGGTGGCGGGCCGTTGGCCTGCCTAGGCGCATGGGCCGCCGGATGGCCCGTGGCGGTGGAGAGAGTCGGGGAGACCGCCCCGACTGAGGCCGGGCTAGAAAGCGGCGAGGCCCACCCAGTCGGATGGGTGGAGGCCGTGGTGGGGGTCGGCGAGGCAGGCGGCTCACCAGGAGGAGACAGCGGCCCAGCGGACGAAGAGGGAGGCCCGGCTTGAGGGGGCGCCTGTCCAGTGGGTAGCGGCCTGGCAGGAGCAGTACGTCTGGAGCCGATGGGTACCTGTATAGGTGCCGAAAAATCCTCCAAAAAATTGAGATTATCAGTATAAGAGTTAGTGGTGATCTCGGCAAATGGAAACGAATGCTCATCAAACACAACATGCCTCGAAATAATAATCCGGTTAGTAACAAGATCAAGACACCGGTACCCTTTGTGGTGGAGGGGATAGCCAAGAAAAATACACATCGTGGAGCGGGGCGCAAGTTTGTGTGGGGTGGTGGCAGAGAGGTTGGGGTAGCATTTGCAGCCAAAAACGCGAAGATGTGTGTAGGTGGGGTGAGCTCCATGTAAGGCGAAAAAAGGTATGTGGTGAGCAAGGGTTTGGTGGGGTGTCGATTAATGAGGTGTGCGGTTGTGTGAAGAGCTTCGACCCAAAAAGTGCCAGGTAAACTAGCCTGAAAAAGGATAGAACGGACAATGCTGTTGAGGGAACGAAGAATACGCTCAGCCTTGCCATTTTTTTGGGGAGGTGTGAGGGCATGACATCCTCAAGTGAACACCATTAGTGAGGAAGAAGGTGCGTGCGGCGGAGTTATCGAACTCGCGGCCGTTGTCGCATTGGACGTTGCGAATGGTGGTGGCGAACTGAGTTTTAACATAAGTGAAGAAGTGCAATAAAGTGGAAAAGGTGTTGGATTTAAAGCGAAGCGGGAAGACCCAAACGAAGTGAGAGCAATCATCCAAAATAACAAGATAGTATTTGAATCCTGAAACGCTAACGACAGGAGAGGTCCACAAATCGCAATGAATCAACTCAAAGTTGGCCGAGGCCCTGCTAAAGGAGTTCGTGAAGGGAAGGCGAACATGGCGACTGAGCTGATAAGCATGACACACTCTGGTGTGGCCTCCTTTGGAGATGGGGACGACAGTGGCAAGACGAGCGAGCGCGTCGTGGCTAATGTGACCAAGACAGCGATGCCAGAGGACAGCGGTGGTGTTGGCGATGAGGGCGGTGGCGGACGAAGGTGGAGGCAAGACATGATGGAGTGGGTAGAGCGGACCGGAGCTATTGAATCTGGCGATCACGGTCCGGGTGCGAAGGTCCTTCACAGAAAAACCAAAAGGGTCAAACTCAACAGAACACCAATTGTCGATAACAAAACGACGAACAGAAATAAGGTGCTTAATAGTGAGAGGAGAACAAAGGATATCATGAAGAGTGAAAGAACGGTTGTGGTGATGAATGGTGGATTGTCCTATGGAAGCAACAGGGATTGTGGATCCATTACCAACAACTATGTGAGAGGGACTGTTGGGATTAGGAGGGTGGGTGAGGGAAAAGATACATGCATCGGAGGTCATGTGTGCAGTGGCACCCGTATCCATGTACCATTCATGCGCGGCGGGTTGGGGTAGAGTCGTGGTGTTGAAGAAGCCGGCGAGCGATGCTTGATCCCACTGTGCGGGGGCTCCACCGAGCCATCCAGCCGGCGGCAGCCCAATCGGCGTGGACGGCTGCGTAACGGCCTGGTGGGCCGGATAGCCCAAGCCGCTAGGAGCTGGGGGCGGCCCGAAGAAGCTGGTCGACTGCTGCTGTTGAGGGAGTGCAGAAGGGCCACTGAGTGAGCCGGCGAAAGCCGCGCCAGCAAATGACAGGGCCGTCGGGCGAGGACCGAGGAGGCCGCGGCCCACCTGGCCCGGCCACATCTGGATGGTCCCGGCCTAGGGATTGTACGGGGATGGCCACGCCTGGGCCGGGTAGCTAGCGCCAGCCTTGGCACCACCCAGAGCGGTGGCTTGTTGCTTGCCACCGTTGCCGCCACGTCCGCGCCACCGGCGGTTGCCGCCGTGGTCGCCGCCTTGAGAGCCGTTGCCGCCGCCCTGATTCCCGGCGCCATAGCCGGTGGAGTGCACCGGGTTAGGGGCGCCGCCGGTTTTGGCGCCACTGTTGCCGCCAGCTGCGCTGGCGAGGAAGACAGAGGCATCGGAGGTGGGTCGCTTGGCGTAGATCTCCTCGAGATGGAGCTGCGAGCGCACCTCGGCAAAAGACGGGAACAGACGCTGCATGGGCACGATAGTTTTCAAGTGACCAAATTTATCGGACAAACTGTTGAGCGCCGTGAGGACGAGGGTGTGGTCGCCGACGGGTTTGGTGAGGTCGCCGAGGGAGTCGGCCATAGCCTTCAACTTGCGGCAGTAGTCGGCGACGGAGAGATCACCTTGGCGAAAGGAGTAGAATTCCGCCTAGAGGTTGAGGGCGCGATGTTCGTGGTTGCCGAGGAATTGATGCTCGAGCGATCGCCAGACGTGGCGCGCCGTGGCGTACGGCGTTAGGACTTCTTGGAGGAGGTCGTTGGAGATGGTGCCGTAAAGCCAGCCGAGGACGACGCAGTCCATCTGGGCCCAATCGGCGCGGTCGGGGTGGACGTCGTCGGAGAGAACGTGGTACGTCAAGGCATATTTGCTGAGAGCCACGAGGAAGAGGCCATGCCAGTGAGTGTAGTTGGTAGCTGCGATGTCGAAGGTCACTGAAATGACGGCCTTGACGTTCAGGACGCTCACCGCCTGAGAGTGGAGGGCAGTCAGCGCGTCGGCGTCGAGGGGAGGTGCGACGCAGCGGGGCGCACCGGCCGGGGTACAGCGTAGCCGGGAGGGGCCGCCGGGGCTTCTGGTGCAGTGCGCAGGGAGGCGAAGAGGGCGGCCGGTGTCGCAGGCGTCGGAGGAGGAGGACGCGCGAGGAAGGAGGAAAGGGCGACATGGGCGGCGCTGGAAGCCTTGGCCACCGCGTCATCGACGATGGTGGAGGTAGTCGTGGGGTTGATGGTGAGGCCTTCGGGCGGATGGAAGGCGTCGCGAACAGCATTGGTGGCGACTTCCACCACAGAGTCGATCGACGCCTCGGTTGGGAGAAAGGAGGCAGACGACATGGCGGCTGGGAGAAAGCTTTGCGGAAGCGTGTTATCGAAGATGCTCTGATACCATGATGGAATGAATAACTCAACTGATTTGTATTGAGTATGGAGTGTTACAAATATAGGCCACAGCTGGCCTTTCATATTCCACTCAACCAGGATACAAGGAGTCAACAGCCGGCCTTTCATATTCCACTCAATCGGGATATGAGGAGTCTATAGCTGGCCTTCCATATTCCACTCAACCGGGATACGAGGAGTCTTACATTTGGTGCTGTCGGGCCCGGTTGGGGAAGAGGAAGAGAGGACATTGCACGGGCGTCGGCGGTGGGCTTTCGAGGAGACGGAGCAGCGATATACCTCAGTCTGGAGGAGAGCTACGGCGGCGCGGGCGGCTGTGGAGGCAGGGGCGGATCCAATATATTGGCTATGGTGTCACATGACACCAATGCCTCCTGGTCCAACCCAGGTACCATATTCTGCTTCTCAATGAATGACACCAGTGGCTTATATTGTTTGACACCAGCAGCCACATGAAAATTAGAAAAAAGGCCATAATTGATCCATCGTTTGCTCAGCCAAAAATTATTGGTTAGCCCATATGGCCAGCAGCAGGTAGCAGGTTTGTTGCAAGCAGCCCGTAACCCAAAGCTCGTGTTGCCTCTTTCCCTTGCGGTCTTCCACATTCCACTAGAGGCACGAGACGCGGCACGTTGGCACGGCGCAACTGCCACTGCCTGCACTAGGGCTTTGACGAGCAGCAACAATCAGGTTTTCTTTTCCTTAATCCACCGAATTCCCCAATTTTTATTCAACTTGCACTGATTTCGTTGTCATGTACATGGCGAGCACTACACTCAAATAATTTCCTTAAGCTCACATGAATTACTTAGATTAGGGGCTTTTGATTTCTAGAGATTTTGAGACTTTGAGGCCTTGAGGTTGCTCTTTCGTGTACCGCCGGGGGCTGGGGCTTTGATCTTTTTAGATGCTGTCAGGTTTAGAAAAGCAAATTAGTGGGAAAAGCAAATTAGTGGTGCGCTATTTACTACTTATGATTAGATAGGTGGTAAGAATATGATAGAGTGATTCTTGAAAGAGTATGTTTTAATAAAAAAAATTTAGTACTACTACTATTAACATTAATTTTATTAATATAACAAGTTACGCTTATCTATTTTTAGGTTGATTTAGATCACATTATATTTGATGTTAGGCGCTTATAGTCATACGATTATCTCTGCATCGCTTAATTATCTTTGTGTTGCTTAATTATATTGGATATCTAAATTAGTACATGAGCTAATTTAAATTGGCTAGACTTATCAACTCTATTGCTTACCAATATATTTTTACTTTTCATGTCTACTAGAAACCATAATTTTTGTTTAAGAATAGACAATGACACCATCGACTCAAAATCCTGGATCCGCCCCTGTGTGGAGGAGTTCGACGGCGCGGCACGGTGTGGATCGATTCCTAGAGGGTGTAGGCGGTGCCGAGGGAGGCACGCGGTGTAGCAGGAGGCGCCGGGGGAGGCCGTCGGCGGAGCAGACTGCGCCGGGGAGGCCTGCGCCGAAGAGGGCTGCGCCGGCTCGGGGAGGAGAACAGGCGGCGCTGGGGAGGGCTGCACCAGATCGGTCGGCACCGAGAGCCGGGGGAGGCAAGCAGCGAGCGGCCAGCGGTGGCGCGGGCATTGAGGGCGTTCAGCGCGGCGTCGAGGACGTCACGGAGTCAGCGGCGTTGTGGGTTTTCCTTTTTTTTTTTCTCTCTTTTTTCACCGGAGATAGTGGGGCCGTTTTGTTTTTCGGCGTCGAGGCTGGCCGGGGAGTAGCGGGTCTGCCGCGTGGGATAGCCGGATTGGTAGGATTGCTAAATGGAGCTGATATATTTTATATTAGTATAATAATATGTTCGTACTAACTTTACGCTGCCATAATAATTTTATGTTAGTAAAATTAATTTTTCTAGAATTAGTCAAAATGCATATATAAAGTCAAATAGATATTATAATATCCGTGTATTAGGATATATATAGAGAAACATAAAGTAAGTAGTCAATCTTAATTATTTTTAATCATGCCAATACATATATAAAGTCAATATATATCTTAAAAAAAGAGCAATAGATATTTATAACATATATGGACGCGACAAAATAAACGCTGATTTTACGGTCTGACATAAATAATGGACCGACAAGCATGACTTCAATGAGACATGGAAGGAAAAATTTTAGTGATTGAGGAGGGAAAATTTTTATGAATATATGAATGACGAACAACGCAGAAGGTTACAGAACGACGAACAGCGCAGAACGATGAATATATGAACCGATTTTATGGTCTGATTTTACCTGAAGCGTGAGAGCCTTGGATCGAAGGTTACAGAAAACGTTGTCGCGACGCTGCTGCCCTCGGAACCTTATTTTGTTGCGAGCGTGAGGGCGTGCATGCGTGTCGCGAGTCAGCAGGGTGTGCGGTGCCCTCGACTGAAGCAGGATAGTGCAAGTCGCGAGGACGTCACGGTGACGGATGGCCAGATCGTGAGGACGCGCGGTGACGGTAACTGGAGCACGAGGGTGCAAGTCACGGTGTCGCCCTCCGGCGAGTCACCACGGCGACTCGCGACGCTGCAGTCCTCCTGGGACTCGCGAGGCCGAGACGCCGCAGTCCTCCGGGGACTGACTCGCTAGGACATCGTGGAGGTCACCTCGGACGGCGGCCCTAGCGCGATTGCTGCTTGCCTTCGGACGAGAAGGAATAGTTATAGGCAGCTCTGAGTCTGGAGAAGAGATCGATTGGTGTGCGTGATGTGATGCTGTGAACGTGTTTATGTCCCGTGTGAGTTTGGTTTGGAAGAGGCCACTTGATAAGTTCCTGATTTTACGCGATGTTGACGAATCTACGCAAATCGATGTTGTTCTCTAATTCTATTTGTAACTGCTTTTCTATTCGGCACCGTGGAGTATATACGATCTGGGCGATCTGGGCGACGGCCGTGGAGTAGATACGATGTATTCCTTGCTGCCCGGTATGCAGCCCACACGTATGCTCCAGCTCCAGCCAGTCCAGCTTGTTCTCCAGGCGTTGGTCGACCAGCTTGTCGAAACTGCCGTCCTCCGATGACGTGCGCCAAGAGGGACCTCGCCTGTCGAGACAACGTGACACGGTTGCTGCCGTCGGCATGTTAGAACCATATGTGTAATCTAGGGATGGATTAGTTTGTGAGGGAGGGAGAGCGGCCATCACCCAGTCGACCAAGCTGTCCTCCATGTAGTTGGTTCTAATTTTGAACATACAAGAACACGTGCAAGGCACGTCAACATATATTGAATGGAGTAAATACTTTTAAATTATTTGTTTACATTAACAATGAATGAAAAATACATCATCGCTTCAATCTACATATGTTTGTTCTAAATGCTGCCCAGTCTGCTGCAGAGGATATGATACAGAACTCAATTTGTGAGCATCTTCTCTTCTTATAGCCACCGAGGATGATATCTCAGAAAAATGGAGAATGTGACAAAAATAGGATGATGTAATTCTAGATGGATGATGCAATTCCAGCTGGATGATGCAATACTGTGTTACCAATTAAAGCTCATTTGCACAGTGCAACAGATTGCACAGTTCATTGAGGCCATTTTGAATTTCTCAATAGCTAACAAAAAGCTTCAACAGTTTGTGAAAATGACCACGATGAACCAAAAAGGTGGCAATTTTTGTTGCCATTCAGCCGTTCTACCTTTAATATTTCTTCCTGTAAATTCTAGTGTTGAGTTGCTCATCACTATAAATACAAGGTAAAAATTCACTTGCTGTCTACAACACCAAATCACATTGGAAAAAAGGAAAGACAATAAACTTGATGCAGTTGCCGAATCAGGTGTGGAGAATCCGGCATTCTCCATCGCATTAGACGGCAAATCTTTTCCCGGCTTCAAGGGCCGGCTAGAACAGCTGGTGTGAAGGGGCGGCGATGTGTACCAGCAGCTGTGCAGAGTTAAAGCATATGAGCTTGTCTCCATCACATGAACTACTATAAACGAAAAATATATGCTTCAAGTTTTGCAAGTATACAAGAATGCATGTGCAGGAATGAGGTATTGTGATAGGAGCTGCATGTGATTAGCTCTAAACATTGTGCCAAACATATAATAGTTTCCTCCTGAACACTATGGCAAAATATATAAAAGTTCCCTCCTGAGCAAATGACCACAATGATAGGCTGCTTTACTCTATTTCTCATCTGCATCGTTCTTTACGTTGTTTACCTTCTAGAGCAGTACTGAAAACAAGCAGGGGAGCCGGCGTCGCAGGGGGCAGGGCGGGCGCCGGCAGAGGGGAGGAGCCGGCGGCGCGGGCGCAGGGGATCCGGCGGTGCAGGGGGCAGGGCGGGCGGTTGTCGGCGAGCCAGCGGGGCAGGGGAGGAGCCGGCGGCGTAGGGGATCCGGAGTCGCAGAGGAGGCGGGGAGGAGTCGGGCGCAAGGGCGCCGGTGGCGCAGGACGGGTGACGGCGGCGGAGTGGAGGAGTCGGGCGCAGGGCGGGCGGCTCCGGGTGGCGCCGGCCCTAGAGAGGAGACGGGGAGGAGTCGGGTGCAGGGGCGCCGGCGGCACAGGGCGGGCGACGGCGGCGGAATGGAGGAGGAGGGCGCAGGGCGGGCGGCGCCGGCCCTGGGGAGGAGACGGGCGCGACCGCAGGGGAGGAGTCGGGCGGGGAGGAGTCCGATCGCAGGGGACGGTTTCTTTCGGGGGTTCGGGTAGGAGTGGGAGGATCGCGGGATCATTTTTTCTTTCGGGGGTTTGGATCGAAGGATCGCGGGATCCGAATTAAACTGTTATATTTTATATTAGTATAGATAAATTATATTTTTTTTGCATACTCCTGTTTATTTGCGGAATTTCAAATGAGCGTCGCGCTCCCGTCGCACACGCGAACGCTCGTATTTCCTTTTCTAGCGTGAACAAACCATCTCTTTCCCCTTTTCGGTTTCCCGTTGAGGCGATGTTCTCGTTTACTTCTGGTGTTCCATTTTCTTTTCTTGCACAGCGTGGGTCTTGTGCTATCCAAGCTCTTGGGCCTTGAGGTAGCAAGACTACATGGCCCAAATGAGTTGATGACTTGGTGCTCACATATTTTTCTCATTTTTTTTAATTTTAGTGATTTGTTTGTTTATTCTATATATGACAATCAAACATATAATACCATATTTTAAATAAATTTTAGAAAAATTTACTAATAAGGAAATAAAGTCTTTATTCTGGTGTAAACTATTGGAGCATAAAGTTTTTATCTATGAGAAAAGTTTGTTAGCATAAAGTTATACAATTCAAAATTTTTTATATAAAGTTTGTTTATTCTTGTAGAAATTTTTTTAATTATTGTAGTTGCATAAAGTTATGCAATTCAAAAAAATATTATTTGTTGTCCTTGAGAAAAGTTTGTTAGCATAAAGTTATGCAATTAGGAATATAGTGGTATATAGTTTGTTTATTCTCGTAGAAAATTGATAGGCAATTTTTTCAATTATTGTAATAGAGATTTTTATTTTCCATAGAAAGTTTTTAAATATATTTTTAATTCATATAGAAAGTTTATTAGTAGACTTTTTAACATTTAAATGGAATGTTGTGCTCGCTGGGGAAAAATACGTTGCTGGTACCAAACGTGTGTGTCACAAACTGAAGAGGAAAAGACGTACGAGAAAGGATCCCACGAGCATGTCGGTTGACAGGTGGCTGGGTTCGCGCTCGGGAGGCGTGCGTGAATGCGCGCACATTATCAACTCCATTTGTTTTGGTACCGGTACTCCTCGTCTTAAAATACAATAATTTTTAAAATTTAAATTTTACTCCAAAATATAGTAATTTTTAGTTTTTAAAGTGTATTTTTTATACTACCTAATATACCCTGACACCCATGTATGCCTTTTTTCTGTACCAAGCTCAAGATGTAGTATTAATGGAGGTAGTATAATTTTTTTACTCCTCTATTTAATACTCATGCCCAACTCTAAAAGTTGCTATATTTTGAGAATGAGGGAGTATTTAGTTTTTTCTTTATTTTTTAACTTTCGGGTTTTACTTTAGAATTTGTATTAAAAATAAAATGATTATTTTATTTTATTTGAATTTTGAATTTTATCTAATCTCCTGTTATGTTTTACTCGGACTCTTCTTACAATATCAATGTTTATTGGTTAATTCAAATTTTAGATACTTTCAAATTATATTCCATTCATCCACAAATATAAGCATCCCTAGAATTTTTTGGAGAGACTAAGAGAAAGGAAAAAGACTTTAATACCGCTTATTCAATAAGGGATGGTTGAGGGTGCGAGAATGTTTACGGATAAGATAGGAAGAAATATGAGTAAGAGACGATTGATAAAACAAATAGTACTGCATAATCTTTACATTTATGGATAAATTTTAAATTCTTGAAATTCCTATATTTGTGGATGGTGGGAGTATATCTGTAAGCCGCACATAAAACGAAGAACGTCGTTAGCACGTGATTAATTAAATATTAACTATTAAAAACTTGAAAAATGGATCTATTTGATTTTTTAGAGATACTTTTATATAGAAAATTTTTAACAAAAAACACACCGTTTAGCAGTTCGGGAAACATACTCACGGAAAACGAAAAAATAAGCTAATCTCCTTCGAACGGGCTAAAAGACTCTTTGGTTTGATTTAGATGTTGTAATTTGAATTCATGATACGATCAATCTTATGCATGTTTTGCCTTTTTATCTAATTAATGCAAGAACTTCTAGGCGTTACTAGTCATCATCTTGTGCTTACATGAGCTATTATTATTATTATAAAAATAGACACATACACGTGGGTGTGTATGGGCGTGCGTGAGTGTGGTGTGGGCGACCGTCTTATACTTGCAACAAAAAAATTAAAATTTTAAGCGTATGCTATATATGTTGATTATTCAAAATTATAATAGCTTAGATTGAAAGATGAGATCATATCAATTACAACTTACAACTTGCTAATTCTTAATTTTGAAATTTGATATAAGATTGATAAAGCACTAAATTAGAAGTCCAAGATATGTAAGAGTTGGAAAAACTATAAGTAAAGTGTTTATCGTGTCTACAATGACATGTTTTTGTTTAACAAGAATTCTCAATATGTTATACGCTCGTATTAACATGATTCACCTATTCAACGCCTAGATCTAGGTTTTCTTAGAGGGGTGTTGGTGGGTTGGAGGGGGTTCCTGTAGGGTGGGCCTGGTACCCCATTTGGTAAACCTACTCAGCCCACAACCCGTTACCAAATGAGATGTGAGAGGTATCTGAGATACAACGCAACACAACTGGACGCCTTGGCTTCCTATGCATCAGGTGGTTGACGTACCTAAGGGCATGCACAATACACCTAAGTGGCGAGTGGTCTTATCAGTCCACGTAGGTTCTGTGCTTTCCGTGGAGGACAGTGGGGGGGTGGGGGAAGGGTGGCTTCACCAGGCCACTCGTGGCTTGTGCAAGAGATGGAAGCAAATCGTCTGCCGTTATAGGTTTAGGCACGGCCGTGCCATTGCTAAATCTGAGCCGTGGATTCCTTTGGATGGCTAGGATTTTCAAGCTTCTACAGGATTGACTGGTAACTGGTTCGGTTGGTGGGTTCCACGGTCAGAAGGTCGTCTTCTTCGGTTCTTCCTCGCGACAAAACAATGTTCCTCCGTTCTCTCTCCCTTTTCCCAAATAAGCCCCATCACCCTCCGTTCTCTCTCCCTATCACTCTGATGAAAAATTCCACCATTAGACATAGAAAATCGAATCCCCTTAATGCCCTAGTCATATATACGTTGTTTTTCCTCTTCAATTAAGACTTGTAGTGCTCTCAATTTAAAGTGGTAATTACGCCCTAAAGTGCACACGAGTTCTATCTAATCCTATGCCGATCGTCACAACCCCTATATCTGTCTAATCTGATGGTAATCTCTGCCCCTCCCTAGCTCCTCCACTGCCGAATATTTTGGCTACCATAGTAACTCGATTCTACTGCACCGTCAGCTTTATGCTTCGTGTTCTTAGCAGAGTCCAGGCCATAACACTCCCACATCTTATGCTTGCTCACCGTAAGAACGAGGGGATGGGCTAAACTTTGGTGTGAAAACGATATGAAGCTAAACTAGGGTGAGATTCCTGTTGCTCATGGTGAAGCGAGACATTGCCATGACGGTATGAAGAAAGGTAAGTAGTGGAAGTGATGAATCCCCATAACGAAGACAAAGAAGCTGTCGTGCTCATGGGCCTAAAAGGCAGCATGGCCTGCTAATCGGAACAGTATTAGAATCGACTAAATCCTAAACAGTTGAAAGAAAACAATGGTCAAGATATAGTAAGTTAGTAACGGCACGGTCGTGCATTTATAGCTACGACGGCAGTGGATTCGCATGGTCGTCAGAGAAAGGTGCTGGCCCGTGGAGCCCACGCATGGAAGAGTGTGTGAGCTGCCTCAGTTGCCGGCGTCGAGCTGCTTCCACCGCCATCGAGCTGCTTCCGCCGCCGCCGTCGAGCTGTCCCCGCGATCTTGAGCCGGATCCGGCGAGCTCGACAGCGCGGGGTTGGGAGGGGTGTCACGGTTAGCCGCTCCAGGCTCCGCTAGCTGCCGCCGTTCTCGCCCCTCGTTGCTGCCTGCTCCACGCCATCGAGCCTTCGTCGTCGCCTGCTCCACATCTCCGTCGGGGAGCTCGTCGGCCCGCGAAGGCTAGGGCACCCGGGAGCCACGAGGGAGCAAGGGATCAGGTGGCCCAGCGGCTGGGGGCCCAGAGAGATGGCCGGCCGTCACCACCCGATCTGCGCCGTGGGAGAGCTGGCCGGGGAGCTCGTCGGCTTGTGCCACCAGGGAGGGAGGAGAGGATGCTCGTTTCGGCCCTCACCGCCGGAGAGAGAGAGCTCGTCGTGGCCGGCGCCGGAGACGGCTCGTCGTGGCCGCCGCCTGGGAGGGACGCTCGTCGATGCAAAAAAAAGAGAGGGGAAATCTGGAGTTATTTGGTCAAGCGGTATTTTTATATACTACTATGTAGTTTTAGGGTATTTAGTATAAAATTTTGGAGTGACATGTAAATAAAAATATAAGGACTAAAATAAAAACATGTAAATAAAAAAACATGAGGACTAAAATAAAGAATATAAGGGGTTGGCATATAAATTTAAAGATACCACTTGAAGTCGTTTACATTATAAGAGATAAATATTTTAGATAAGTGAATCTAGTTTATATAATACTTGAGGCCACTCAATAAGAGTGGCTTCTATTATACATGCCTTAAGGCTCTAGTTGAGATTGAGGGATGGAGTGAAAACTCTTCTCGTTTTCTATAAGCATATTTCCCAAACTAATAGACGGTGTATTTTTTCTAAAAATTTTTTATCTAAAATTACTTTAAAAATTATATTAATTTATTTTTTAAGTTTATGATAGCTAATACTTAATTAATCATTCACTAATAAGATACCTTATTTCATATGATCATCTTTACCTTCTTCTTTCGTTATCTTTAAACTCACCCTAAGGCTACTCTAAATGGAGGGTTTTATAGGATTTTATTCTTATTAATTAATATGCTATATAAGATTTTCTGATGACATGGCTTCAAATTTAAGACGAGAGAGAGTAAACCAGTTTTATGTAAATAAAACCACATGTACATGGATAATAAGTTTTAATAAGTCATACTATTTAGAGACTATAAAACCACACTATAAAATTATGCATTAAGGAGATAATTTTAAACACGGTTTTATTTTTTTATTTATATAACTATGTTAAAAACATCAATATAAAAGCTCTCTTGCGAATTAGCCTAAGAAGCCTCCTTGCTTCGAATTCACAGTTCACACGCGACGGCGACGTACACGTCACCCCTTAAATGCCGACCATTTTTCGTTGTCCCCGAGTTCTTGAGTCTGACTATGCTGCCATCCACCGAGCCGCCGATCACCGGTGAGTTCTCCCCAATGCCCTAAATCCTTGGCCTCGATGCTTCTCGCCCTCTCCTTCTTGGCTTCTTCATGGTTGACGTATGTGAGACGTCTCAACGCCTCTTGGCTTGCCGCGCGACACGCATCGATATCTCTACCTAAGCCACCGAGGCAAATCATGATCCGTAGGTTAAGTTCATTTGCTCTTGCAGCTGATCGTCGTAACATAACGTTGGGCTTGCATCCACGCTGCCGTCGGTTATTCGTAACGTCAGTCATTCATCTGTATAGTTACCACTAGTAATTATTATACCTAAAGTTTAATATACAAGTATAACACATCATCGTCCATTAGTAAATATTACATGCTAAAGATTAATATGTAAGCATGTTATATTATCTAAAATTTATTATATTCTATAACTTAATATAAAAGCATACCAAATTATCATCCTTAGATCATTTTACAGTATTTCAATCTATATCTATCTATTATTTCTATAATATTTAGCATATATTTATCTATGTATTTCACAGCAACGCGTGAGATTTTATCTAATTTCATTTGATTTTATGCTATGCTATAGAGCAACAGTAATAAAAGGATACAAGTAGATTAGTTCAGGAATCGACTTGGTACTAATAGTGGTACAACTGATTTTGTATTGCCTGCTGGATCAACCCACGGATCCCGTTGGACACGGTAGCCCGCAGAAATGTTGAGTCTTTACTCTCTGTGTGGCCCCATGAAGCTTGTTGGTTGTTGCGAGATGCGCGCTGCAAGGCAGAGTGGCCGCGTCTTCTGTAGCATGCGCGTGTGGGCGAAGATGGTGCGCAGAGTGGAGACCGAGTTATTTACAGAAGTAGTTTTGCACGTTGCAACTTTGGATTCTTTGACGTTGTTAGATGCATTATAAATAGCTGAAGGCTCGTTTACAGTTTGTAAGTTCTCCAGTATTTTGTTCAAAGAAAATACAAGGAAATTGCCCCACAAAATCTTCTCTCGCACACACTCTGTTTCCTCTGTTCTTGTGTTGCCAGAAATTTGCCGTTTCTGCTATAGTGCCGAACCGAGAGAAATTGAGAGGGAGAGATCCTGCCCATTCCCAACAAGTGGTATTGGAGCTGCAATCATTTCTCAAACACTTGCATGGAGAAGTCGTCGATTGTCCCAGCGGCGAGCAGTAGTGGCGGCAGTGGCGGAAGTTCGAGCTCGTATCAGTACCCGCAGGTCTCAGCGGTACACTACACCAGCTGGGCGATTCGCGTCCAAGCAATCGTGGAGGACCAGGGGTCTGGGCGGCGGTCCAGCCGGCGGTTGGCGATGCCGTCAACTTGAAGCTATGCAGAAAGGCGAAGGCGCATCTACTCCAAGCACTTCCGGAGTATATTCTCATGCAGGTGGCAAAGAAGAATTCCTCGAAGGAGATTTGGGAGGCTCTGAAGATGAGATTCGTCGGGGCCAATCGCGTCAAGAACGCACGGTTGCGGGCGCTGAAGAGTGACTTTGACGCCATGCGAATGGTTGATGGAGAATCGCTTGATGACTATGCAGGTAGGGTGACGGCGATGTTGGTGAAGTACACCAATGTCGGGGGGGGGGGGGGGGAGCTGGACGACGTGGCCATGGTGAAGAAGTTGTTCAACACCGTGCCGGATCGGTACCTGCCCATCATCGCCAGCATCGAGCAGTTCTGCGACATCGACATGATGCTGTTTAAGGAGGCGTTGTCCCAGCTGAAGGCGTTCGATGAGCGCACACGCTTGCGCCAAGCCAGGGACGGGGTCACCATCGGTGGCCAATTACTCCTCACTCAGGCTGAGTGGGAGGCGCGGCAGAAGAAGGGCGACAGTGATTCTTCGTCAAACCAGAAGGGCAAGGCACCCGTAGGTAGCGGGAATCGCGGCTGAGGCAGTTGTGGTCGCGGGCGTGGCCGCGGCAAGGGAGGTGTCACGCCCTAAAAATCGGTTTAATTAAAAATTATTTTTAGGTAAATCGAAATATAAGAATACACTAGAAAATTTTATCTGTAAAAGTGTTTGAATAAAATTTTGAAATTTCTAATATTAAAAATCCCAAGTTGAAAATTTTAAATAAATGCTTGGATGCTTTTATATTCCCGGGGTTTTTGTTGGAATATTTTAAGCGTTTAAGTATTTATAATATTAAACTCTATCTGCTTTGTGGTGGCATTTATTTCTGGTAAATTCCCCATGATTTAATAAACTCTTTGAAATTTTCTCGGAATTTTCGGAGCTCCAGAATTAATTTTAATGGGACAAAGATCATTTCTATAATTAGATAAATCTAATCTATAATAAAAACCCCTGTCCTTTTCCCTATTCGGGTCGTTTCGGTTCAGTCCTTTGAAGTCTCCCCATTCATCGTAAACTTTGACTCCCTTTTCTTCTAGGGTTTTGTATCGCTCCCGGAGCCCTAAAACCTCCTCGATGTTCCGATTCTTCAAAATATATTGATATTCCAAATGATCGAATATTTCCTAAACTATTCCCTCTCCCGTTCTCGACTCCCAAAATATTCCTCATATTTTGGACATTCATTTATTCCGTTTCCCAAACTCCATGAAATATATTCCTCGAATATCCTAAATTTCTCGGTCGACGTAAAATCCCCTCCATTTTTCCCAAGTTCCTGATTCTGTAAATATTCCTAATTTTTCCTGATTCCGGAATATTCCTGTTAACTCCTTCCAATATTCCAGAAAATTCTCAAAATATTCCTACGCTTGGAGAGTTCCAAAAATTCCGGTGAATTTCCTCGATTCCAAAGAAATATTTCGATTTCCAAAGATGTTTCGACGCTTTTGTTTTTCCAAATATATATATGCCGACGTTCGCAATCCTCCAAAATTCCGAACAATTTCCCCCAATTTCTAATATTCCTATACTTTTTGAAATTCTGAATTTAGTTTCTAAATTTGGAAATTCCGAAAAATCCCCATCTTTTCTCCCTCTTTTCTCTCTCCTTTAATTTTTCTTCCAATTTCCTTCTTCTCCTTTTATTTTTCTCTCTTTCTGGTCCCCTACTGTTCATCTCCTTCTTTGCTTTTCTCTCTCAGCCCTCGGCCTCGCTCTCCCTCGCTCGCCCGGCCTGCGCCGCCCCGGCCTCCGCGCCAAGCTCGCTCGCCGTGCGCCGCCCCAGACTCGGTCCGCTGCCGTGCAACCGCCTGGCCGCCAAGCCCGCGCCACACGACCCCATGTCGCCGCCATTCCCGCGCCCACCCCGCTCCAAAACCGCCTCCTCGGCCACGATTTCGCCTCGCTGAGCCCATTTCTGGAACCCCTAGCCCCTCTCTCCTTTTTCCCTCACCTAGCTGAGCTCGCCGTCGCCCTGCTCTACCTCCAGGTAGCCGCCGCCGTCTGGCTCCGCTCCGCCATCGCGTCGTCGGTGCCTGCGTCACCTCGGCGACGCCGCGCCTCTTCTGCTCCAGCCGCCCTTTGCCGCCGCCGCCTACCGGTCGCGCCTCCTGCCGCGCCGCGCCTCTCGTGCTCCCCTGCCGTCGCGCCGCCCCGAAGCAGAGAGCCACCGCCTGGCGCCCCGCTCCCCTGTCCGCTCGGCCGCCTCTCCATCGCCCCCGAGCGCCGCAGGAGTAACCTCCCCCGGTCGTCCCGAAGCCCAGCGCCGCTGCCTCTTCTGCCGGCCGCGCCTCCAGCCGACGCTGCCTTGGGGTCGTTGCCGTCTTCGTCATCTGTCCCCACCGACTTCACCACCTCGAGGTGAGGATCCCTCAGCGTCGGCCCTTGTTGTTTTCCCCTCCTGGCCGTGTCGCCGCCGTCGGAGGTCGTCGCCGTCGCCGTTGCTCGGGAGCCCCTGCCGCTGCCATCGGGGAGCCTCTCAGCCGCCGCCTCTTCTGCTCCTTGCCTAGCGCCGCTTTTCTCCTGTGTGCCACCGCCCCATCTGTTCTGCCGTCGGCGGTTTAGCATCGACGTCGTCGCCTCCGTGGATGCCGCCGGCATGGGTGAGCCTCCTGTTCCTCTCAGTGCCTCGCATCGTCAGCACCTCGGTTTCCTCTGTTGCTCCCGGAGCGCCGTTGCCGTCTCCTAGCCGCGTCACCCATGCTGGTCGTCGTCCTGCCTGTCGGATGCCGCCCTCCGTCCTCGCGGCCGAGTCGCCGTCGTCCTCGTCGCTTCGTCACCGGTCGTCGCCCTCGTCTGCCGCCGGTGAGCCCGCAAGCCGAGCCTGCTTGCCGTCCCCATCTTCTCCACTCCGGTACCTTGTGTCATGGTCGTCGACGCCGCCCATCGCCCAGCCGTGGGCCTCGCCTCCGTCTCTTCCATCCATTCCATTCCCGGTGCCCCACGGTGTTTCCTTTGTGTTTGCCGTCGTCGCCATCGTTTATCTCAAGCGCCCCGACTTTTACTCCTCGGTTCGGCGTTCGTTGCCGATCGGCCGTCGCCCTGACATTGATAGCCACCATGCCGTGCCGTTCCGAGGCCGATGCCTGCGTCGTTGTTGCCGCGCAGTTATCTCGGCTGGCGCCCTAACCTCCTCAGCCATGCCATGGTAGGAGCTCGGCCTTTTCTTCCTGTGATGCTGCCGCATGGGTCCGCATGTAGAAGTTCGACCGCCCTAACTGTTGGATTATTCTGGGCCGATTAGAGCCATCCGATCTTTTGAATCCAATCTTCACCATCAGATCTCCATAAACCCTAGGGTTGAATCACAGCCGTCCAATCTATAACAAGTTCCCAAATCAATCTCGGCTGTTTAAATCCATCCAGGTCGAATCCTAGTCGTTAATTCTTATTAATCCGTCAGTGCCCTATCAGCCCTAGCCCAATCCACCACTCCAACTGTTCCCTAAAACTGTGAGCCAGGACAATGCCACTCTTTCTCAAGTGCCAAAAATAAATCTTCTAATTTAATTCCGAGAGAATATTCCCGAGAATATTCTTTTCCAATTCCTTTCGGATCTATTCTGAATTCGATATTCCGAAAGCCGTATCTTCTTCGTCTGAACTCCGAATTGACCCGTTCTTCTTCCTAATTTCATCTAAAATTATAATCTATTTGTTTGTATAATTTTTATGTACTGTTTATTTAGAGTTTCTTAGGATTTTTATCATTTTGCGTGTAGTCTACCGTAATCGCCGATTCGGAAGACAGCGAAGTCTACGGAAGAGTTCGGAAGAGCAATCGAAGACGTTTGTCGCAAGGCAAGTCACACATTTATCCTTGAGCATGTTGAACCTACTTTGTGAAATATTTTACGATTTATAAATAAATTGCATGTTTTGCCAATTACATAGAATATGGGATAACCTATCCACTTACTCGAAACCCTGTTTATTTGTTATCCATTCCTTGATAGCTTTGGGTGAGAAATTGACTAGCTTAGGTCTCATTGGATGACTTGGCTAGAGATAGGACCTGCTTAGCCATGCTTAGCAACATAGCTCATCTGGGAATTAAATACTATCTTTTTAATATGATTCGACTCAATGTCGGAAAAATGGAACTTTGGATAGGCTGATGTTAAATTACTAAAATTTGACCTAAATGGTGGGCTGTGGGTGTATGGTTCTGCTTGTCGCACCCATGTCAATTAAGGACTGGTTCCCGGGAACCACTTGGGCAACTACCCGTACTTTCCACAAGCCAGCGTGGGCAACGGCTGGGCTTAAAGCGTTTCTTCTCCCTCTCTTGGGCACCGAAGAAGAGGGTGAGCAGGATGGAGTTGGGTCGGCCCGGGGTAGGGTTGATCGGCTGCCGAATTCACCGTGGCGCAAGGGGGGTAGCCTGGCCAATATGGCGTGCCCTGTCGGCAGGTGCAACATCAGCGTGGTGTGGATGGTTAGGGAGAGGTTGCGTGAACGGTCCTGTCACAGCCTCTTGCGGGATGTCGTGGTGACACATCGACGCACGAAAATGTGTGTGAGGCTGTGTCTTGTGGGTAAAGTTGTACACCTCTGATAAGAGTAAATCTATTCGAATAGCCGCGCCCGCGGTCATGGGCACATTGGCCAAGACTCACCGTGATTAGTCTCACCTTTAGATAATTAATTTGGCTTTGTGAAACTGGTGTTGTGGAAGGTGTTGAGTCCGGTCGACGTGGTTAAGTTGACCGGGGGTGGCTGGTTAGCGTGGTGTAACGCTAATCGGTGGAGCCTGGTGAGCATGGTGTAACGCTCATCAGTGACGCCTGGTGGACGTTGTGTAACGTTCATTAGCGCGGCCTAGTCAACGTGGTGTAGCGTTGATCAGGAAAAACTAGTCAGCGTGGTGTAACATTGTCCGGTGGAGACTGGTTAACGTGATGTAGCGTTAATCAGTGAAGTCCGGGTAACGTGGTGTAACGGTACCCAGAGGAGTCTGGTGAACGTGGTGTAGCGTTCATCAGTGGAGACTGGTTGACGTGGTGTAACGTCAATCAGTTGGGAATGGTTGGGCCTGGTTAACGTGGTGTAACGTTAATCAGTGGGGAATTAACATTGTTAAATTAATCAACTTTTTACTGTTTGCGACTACCTTTTTTCAACTGCTTTTATGCAAATGAGCCACCAGCCTCTCTTTGAAATCCCGTACACAAATGCATCGTTAGTGTGGCTTACTAGTACGGTGGGTGGTACTCAGCCTTGCTATTCCCCCTTTTCAGAAGTGAAGACCTTGGCTTATACCCCAGTTGAGCTTGCCTATGGTGTGGAGCTGAAGACACGCTAGTTTCACCTTTTCGTTGCTGTTTTCTTCCGTATGAGGACTAAGTGCCTCTTTTGTAAGTATTTACATTTTATTTACGTTTGGATTTGTTTATTGATTTGTCATTTTGTGTACCCTGGTTGATTCCTGGACAGGGATTTTAATACACAAAATAGTCTGGAAATTGGCTAAATTTTTGGGCGTGACAGGAGGTCGTGGCAAGGCGCAGAACGCCGATGGTGCGGGTGGCTCCGGCGGCGGCGGCCATGACAAGAGTCACATACGCTGCTTCAATTGCAGCGAGATGGGGCACTACTCCACGCAGTGCAAGGCGCCCAAGAAGAAGGAGGAAGTCCACCTCACGCAAGCTGACGATATCGAGCCGGTACTGCTTCTTGCAGTTTCGGAGGAGCTACCGCGGGAGGTGATCATGTTGCCTGTGGGGGAGCCTCCACCAAGGCGGAAGCCCACCATGTACATACAGTACCCGATCCCTGGATCAGTAGTCGGATACACACATAGTCATCGGTGATACAAACTCAGAGTACACTAAACATTAAATACATAATAGAGTACATATAATACAATGGTTTCCATCCAGGACAGGCCCTAGATGGACAACGGCAAGAACAGGGTAACTAGCGATGGGACACGACGATAGCACAGGCTTGGTTGGGAGCTAGGCCCGAAACCTCAGAAGTCCTCGTAGTCGGCTTGGTCCAGGAAGAACTCGGCAGCAATCGGGTCGTAGTCTTCTTCTTCAAAACCTAATACAATATATATATACAGATATAGGAACAAGGGTGAGTACATTCGTACTCAGCAAGCCGGGGGAAAGGTGCCATGTCGATTAGACAAAAGGGGCTAAGAGTCTTATTTGCAAAAACAACCTTTAGAAACATTTTGCTTGTCAAATGCTAGTGTGTCTAATTTTTAGTTGCTGGAAAGAGGCTCACGCCTCGATCCATTCCGCAAGTTGCTTTTCAACAACTCACCACATATAGTTACTGAATCATGTATTTCCATTTTCATCTTCCGGTGATTAACCGAGTGACCACACAACTCGGTGGTCACCCGAGTGGCTTCGACCACTCCTTAGGTCTGTTACTTCTCCCGAGTGGCTCCGACCACCCGTTGACCCTGAGACTCGGCTACAACCAAATCTTAGCTACCACTTTTAGCAATTCCGGCTACAACCGGTTATCAGCTCATTCGCTACACTGGCTACAACCAGTTAGCACAAACTCGCTGCCCTGGCTACAACCAGGTAGTCTGCTCTTTATCGTCTTCTAGCTACAACCCGAAGACTTTACTCCTGTTAACTTTTCACACACTTGCTTATGGTGCTTCAACACCCCGGGTCACACAAACCCGTTTCTGGCCACACAGGCCTTCCGTTTGTCACTCGGCAAACTCTGGTCACGATTCCCTTCCCATCAATCCATTTCACAAATCACTGGCAAAAAAATCTACGCTATGGGAATCACCTTACATCGTCCTTAACCATGGGCACGGCTGTTCGAACAGTTCAGCTAAACTCTGCAGAGGGTGTACGCTTTACCCGAACGACACGAAACTTACACCGAGTACTGGCCTGTACCGGAAGTTCGTGACAAGGCCATTTCCAAAGCCAGTCTAGGGTTATCCAATGCCAGCAGAAGGATCCACACAGGATCAATGCTTCAGGTCGGCTCCAACCACCATCAGCACCAGGGCTCACGAGCCACAACTCCGATGAGTCCACTCTAGTCGGCACCAAACTTCCCTAAACCTACAATTTACTCGGCCAGGGGCAGGCCCATACTACTCGTATGGTCGTATTGTAAAATGCTCGGATGCAATCCCAAAGGAAACAGTCCTTATCGATAATACACAGCCAGCCACACAGGCACTGTCTCCGTACATCAAGGTTTTCTCAAACTTTATTTATTTCTCAAAACACGCCGATACGCAAAGTACCGAGTTTTCAAACAGTTGAGCAAAACCATTGTTTCGCAACGACAATACAATCATTGCAGAGCTAAGCCATTCTACTCAGCATTCGTATCCGTAGATAGGATGCCAACGTGCCATTTGTGGGGCTATCAAGGGAGAAATACATCAATATCCTACCAAAATAAGTGCGACTGCTGGGTAGGTCCATCGGTTGCGCTTGCAGACCGAGGCCGATCAATTTAAAGTGTAAACTAAGCATGCATATTTTGCAAACGACATAATTTTGCATATATAGGAGGCAATATGATCAAAGGGGCTTGCCTTGTTCCAGCGGAAGATCTTCCTCGGCGAAGATGGCTTCTGGATCGTCCACCGGTTCAGGATCTAAACAAGCAGAAAAGATAATTACTGACACGCTGAAAAGAGGTAAAACACTAGGAAAAGAACATCGCGGTAGTCGGATGAAGGTTTATCATAGGCAACTGAGTTAAGCTTGCGGACGGGGCAACAAAGCTCACCGGTTAGGAACTCCGGATGGTAGACTAGCTCGGCGATGAGCGGCGGCGATGGAGCTCGGGGAGGGGGGGCAGAAACGGCTCCGGGGCTAGGGAGGAGGAAGATGATGGCTTAGCTATGAAGCTGGTGATGGCGGTTTGGCAGAGATGGGCTGGCTTGCAAAACAGAGAAAGAGGAGGCATGGATGTCCTTTATAGCAGGCGTGCGAGGCAGGACACGGCGGTGCAGGGCGATAGAGAGGGAAAAGGAGTCAAGATAAGCTAGCAAGGTGACACGACGTCAAAGCAGAGATTGACTTAGGGATTGGCGTGGCCGGGGAGTTGGTATACACTGTAGCGACGATGAGACACTCAGTCATGGCAAAGGACGGGTTGGAGGGATTTGCAGACAGAGCCTCTGACCATCCATTGGTCCAAGCGGGTTCTTGCGGTACGGCGGTTATTATTCGTTGGTCCGAGCGGGGTTGTGGGCAGGTGGAAGTCGGATCACGTCACCACTTCTGCAGTCGGCGTCCAACGGGAGGAGCGTGGAAAACATGGCTGCGGTGCAACTTGGTGAGGCGATGAGATGGCACGTCCGTTGATAAGGCAAGGTGTCGTGAGCTTGGCCGGATAGGCGCAGGTCGGGTGGCAACGACAGAACGGGTTAACAGGGTAGTCGGTAATGCAAGGGGTTACTCGGCGGCAAGGGTGGCCAAGTGAACAAAGGTAAAAGAGCAAGATTCAAGAACTGAGTAGGAATTTACTCGGCACAAGGGGAAAAGCAGTCGGCTGGCCAGGGAGAGAAAAACTGGGGCACAACTGAACAGGATTGGAGAGGAGTTAGAATTCAGAAAAACGAATTCCAACAGGGAAACGAAAAACGGGTCATTACATTGCCGTAGGAGGAGATTTCGCTGCCGCGGCAGACTCATCAAGAGGTGGTGCTGCTCAACGAAGATCGGGTGTGGCCGGACTGGTACCAGATCGAGCACGGCACATCACCGGCTGCCATCTGGTTCCTCGACAATGGCGCAAGCAACCACATGACTGGTGACAAGGAAAAGTTCCAGGAATTGGACAAGGGCGTCACCGGCAGGGTGAGGTTCGGCGACGGTAGATCGGTGGAGATCGAGGGGAAAGGCTCGATCCTTTTTGCCTGCAAGAATGGAGATCAGTGGCTGCTTGAGGAGGTGTATTACATTCCCAGTTTGCGCGGCAACATAGTCAGCCTTGGCCAACTCACCGAAACCAGCCACAAGCGTGATCATGGACGAGGACGAAACTCGAGTGTTTGTGAAAAATCCGATGCGGCTGATTATGAAGGTGAGGCATACTCCAAATCACCTCTACAGGATAGAACTCACTCTAGCGTATCTCGTGTCCCTATTGGCGAGCTTGGACAATCCGATGTGGCTGTGGCATGCGTGCCTGGGTCATGTGAACTTTTAAGTGTTGAAGCTGCTCGTGGACAAGTCAATGGTCGGAGGAGTTCCACCGATCTCACATCCGCAGTAGCTCTATCAGGGCTGCCTGGTGGCCAAGCAGGTGAGGCAACTGTTCCCAGCAGCAGCAAACTTTCGGGCGGAGGAGCCACTTGAGCTGATCTTGTTGACACCGAAAATCACCGGCAGCGTCGGGAACGAGCCGATGATATGGTTCGGTGCCTTAAGACACGCGAAGGCCTAGGAGATTTGCTTAGCTCCAATGCAGGTCCTAAATTTGAGGTTCGCGGGCGTGCCAGTCAATTTGACCCCACAATTGACAAGGAGATAGAAAATATTAGATCAATGAACCAATCGGCCGATACAGACTCCTTCCAGCCGATTGCCGATAGCACTTGTACATCGGCTACAAGGCCGATGATGATATAAGCAAATAATAAACCAGCCGATTGCCAATAGAATTATGTGTATCGGCTGGAAGCCGATGATAATGTAGATAATCAAAATAATAAGACAATGCAGTCGCTTTATCTAGTAAAAGATAACTTATCGGCTAAACACTCCGATAAAAACATCGCATAGACACCCATCAGCTCAACAAGGATAGAATTATTACCACCAGTCTAATAGATCGGACCTAACCTTTGTAGACAGACCAATGATGATAACAGAACTCGATGAGCCGATAGATCTAATGCCAAGTGATGTATAACTTAGCTATACATTCGATAAAACCTTGCACAAAATCCATGGCTAGCAAGAATAACTACGCTCAGTTAGTAGGTCGACCAACGAGCAGCCACAAACTGATGCTATAAACTATCCCAGTAAACCGATAAAAAACTATGCACGCTTGATTGTTTAATATATCTACTCGCCCTAAGAGATCAAACTAACTGATGCAGCCGTAGGACAGGAAAAAAAAAATTTAAGGGGGGATTTTTAACCCAAAACCGTGGTAAGGGGCTGACGAGTCTACCACTCTCGCAGTGTTCGACCTAACCGAAGCCAGCCCGCTCGCAGAGAGCAAGGAACCGCGAATAGGGGGGGGGGTGCGATCGCCGAAGTAATTGATTTGTGAGATTAGTTGACAATGGTCCCCGTGGCCATACGTATTATACCCCGAGTGATACATCCTGATCGGACACGAAAACAGAGTTTCCTAACTATAAAAAAAATTAACAATCCTGTCGACACGAGATCAGGTTTCCTAAAAATTATGAAAACTACCTAATTAATAGATAAGTAATTAACTGCCATATCGTGGTCTTCACGATTCCTTCCAAATTCGGGCTCTTCGGATTAGCTTCCATCGGCTGATATATCACTTCCTTAACCGAACCTGATAACAACCTGCCAAATTTGGCGGTCAACAGATCCATGCGACTCTGCGGCCCGATCACCGCAACAATTGCAGTTAATCAATTACTTTTAGGCTCCTTTGGATGATT
>RYFJ01002449.1:0-280531 GCA_003991445.1 Oryza meyeriana var. granulata
GCAACTACATTCTTCGTCTGTAACGAACGACCGCAAAATCAGAATCACAGCACACTCTACTCCACGTGTTTACGACCGGCAGGGTGCTCGCGATACTGCAACAAGCGCTCATGTTCAATGAGTGATGAGACGATGTAACACAGACACGTTTAAACCACCACGCGATTACGCATGCAATCACGGCGGCACTCGCAGCGTTGCAAAATGATGGGACTGCGGTGTGCCTGAGCTCCAGACGAAGCGTTGGCTCGCCGCCCATGCGCACCTTCACTTCGCGCAACCAGGGCTCCCCAGTCCTGGGTCGTCAGAAGGAGCAGCTGGACTAGGACATGGCTTGGTTAAAAAGAAGTAGAAGGAGAGAAGGGGCCTCTCACCTCTCAGTCTCCAATGGTGTCGGAGTTAACAGACAACGGAACAGTTCCTGCATGACGGCAATCCGAGTCCCAAGTGGCTTGCTCTTCTCGCACGTGATTGGGCATGCCAAGGCTAGCCACATGGTCGAGCCGCAATGACTGGAAAGAGATCCTCGCAGTATTTCGCCTTGCGATGCGAAATAGACTGCCTAGTATGGCCCTGGCATGTGTGGGTCCGAATATGAGTGGCCACATAAAAAGTGTCTATGGGTACCTCCCTTGCCAAGAAATATTGGTCACAGTGAGAAAAACAAAAACGAGAGAAAGGAAAAACATTCTTGGTGAAACAGACCTAGACTTTTTCAATTCAACGCAGAGATATACTAGATTAGATGGGCCAACTCTCAACCAATGAAACTGACAAGTCGTAGTAATTATGAATTTGGAATTTTTCCAGAATTTTTGGATGAAATTCGAAAATTAGAGTCAGAATAGCCAGTGAAACAATTAGATAATCGACACGTTAATCTTTGCTGATTTTATGCATGAAAGGAAGACATCATGCTGCAGAAAAATTTTATTGCACAATGAACAAAAGTCTTTACATCACCTTAGAGAGCCTTGGATCACATATAGACAATCCTCTGAGGAAATTGTAAGCATAGTACAGTCGCAACCACATGTAAGGATACCGCCAATAATTAGTAACTAGGTTGCTGTGCCTGGATTGATCGCCGAGTCAAAATGAGATCACCCGCGATCCTGATACAGGCAGTCCGAGAACCACCGATACATTGGTCTAACCTGATCCAGTGCATCAAGCATCCTCACACTTTGCAAAGGCCTTTCACAACCGCCCCATTGAGCCATGGGCCCCCAGACCATCATGAGAAGCAAATTGCACCACGAATGCCTAACCTTGTAATCAAGGAATACATGACTCAGCAGACATAACCCTGTACACACTGACACTATATCCATCAGTGGCACTTGTATTCCAGAAGGAATCCTCTGGTCGAGTACACTGTATTTCTACTCGTCTAACCCGTCCCCGTAGTATAACGGAGCAGGTTCCCCCCTGGACATAGCGCAATCTCAAACAGAGAAGAAACTCAAGCAATACACCACAACTGATAGTTATCCTCATCTCGACCTGAACCAGTAAAATTGTTCGTTCTTGCAAAATCATCAAGCATGATCATATATTGCCATATGAAAACATTCAACATATTGCGTCCAGTAGGCATCGCGAATGATTACTTCTGCAGCCCACTTCTTCACTGACAAATTCGGCAACCTCACCCGTCCATTCGACCATCTGATCCAGACCAAGCTGTATCCACACTAGTGCCTACGTAACCTTAACCTCATCGATATGCCACAGCAATCTTCCAACATCCTGGTCGGACAACTCTGTCTTTCATGTTTGACTCGACTCGCCTCGACACCAATTCCGGCTAAAAGGAGAAGTCAACTGCCCCTCATATCAGCCAATCCACAAATAACTTAATCAGCATCTAACCGCAAACCCATCCCCTTAGATTTGACCGAATACGCCCAGAGCGTCGAAATTGGATCTAGAGAGTCGGATTGTAATCACCCCAATCAACTCTTGACTCTGACTCCAATTGGACACAGTCGCAAGCTTCTCCCAGCCCCACAAGTCTATCATGCCATCCAAGGCTCTTACTCCCACCAGGAGCATGCCGACTATCAGTAGCAAGCAAGAGGAGACCCGCTGACTGTGAGAACAACAGAAAGAGCAAGACGCCTGCACGCGGCCAAATGCCGCAATCCATATTGCACTGCCGGGACTGCCAAACAACCTCCAAAACCCGAGTTGGCGACACAATGTCTTCGTACGCCCAGCAACCTCCGTAGCCACTGCAACTCTACGACACGCTCGTTTGTTGATCACCAAGACCCCGACTATAGCAAGGATAAAAGCCATGAATCACACTGTGCATGTCGCGCACCAACAGTCGGCGATACCTTTCATACCAACGACGGTTGCTTCTCCAATGGTCTCATCTGCCTCGACATGACGCTGAGCAGCCGCTCCAGTCACCACACACGGAGTCATGCCAAACGTCACTCCGCCAACCCCAAACAACGACCGGCGTCGACATCAAAACAACCGTCGGGACAACCAGGATCTTCGAGGTCTAGTATGACGTGATCTTCGGCAAGACATTAATGCACAGCACCGTGAACAACGAGAAGAACAGCACTGACTGGAAGACGAAATGAGCGCTTTGCCTAACACGACGAGCGGTTTCACTCTATAGTCAGAGTCGGATCCTCGTGCAGATGAAGGAGTACCTGGTCTTCACCAGCAGCTGCAACAGGTCACTGGCCATTGGGTTTTAAAGCTGTGGAGCTATGGGCCCCGGGTATCTCATACTAGTCATGGGCCACTCGGATAGAGGATGGGCCCGAACCATATAATTAGAGATAAGATAGCACCCGGCAGCTGTCCTTGTATAATAAGAAAGCATAGTCTTAGTCGGATAGGACTCCTATCTCTAAGGAGGAAATCCCTTGGCCGAATCTGGTTGGATCTTATCATGTTACCCCTTCCCCTAGTCATATTAAAGGGAGGCAGGCCCCCTCAGGGCAAGGACAACAAGATCATCGATCACCTACACCTCGAGCATAACACCTCAGAGGAATACACCTCAACTGGACGTAGGGTATTACCTCACCTTGAGGCCTTGAACCAGTAGTAATTCTCCTGTGTTCCTCTGCAATAGCCACGTCTGAATTCACCCTCGCCAAGTAGCCCCATAGTATTATTGGCCGATGCAAAAGCATCGACCATTGGCGCCGCCATGGTAGGCCTCGGCGAATTCCTCCTCATCAGAAAGATCGATGGATGTCGATCAACGAGTCAACAACAACAAGTTCTCCCCCGGAGATGTTAATTACCTTCGGGAAGCTTAGACTTCATGCCCAATCAATTCGGCAATCTCACCTTGGCTGAGGCAGATCCAATCTTGCCAGCGAGGAAACTAGCCACGTTGCGCCAGTCGGCTCAAGTAGGACGTCACAATCTCTCCCCTCCGACTTATGCGGCAGTCCTTCACATGCCAAGCATCGGGTACAAACCTCTCCTTCGGGCGTCCCGACTTGCGCTAGGGCCTCAAACTAGCCCGGGTGGGCCGAGAATGATCCGAGGTCAGTCAATCTCCCTCACAGCTCCGGCGACGCTGCGCACTATATCCTGTGCAGCAGACCCTATCTCCAGCAATTCAGTTTGATGCCAAGCGCCTTTTCAGGATGGATCTAGAGAGGTCGGAGTCGTTCTACTCCGATAAACTACTCGGAGTCCGACACCAGTTGATAGCGGTTCGAGCCAGTTCGGACTCTACAATTGGCAAGCTTCCTCCTTCCCCGCGATCTTCATGGCTTCAACGCCACCTTCTGAAGTACAGCCGACTTACAAGAAGAGCAACAGGAGGAGCGTGCCGACTACAACAAGAGGAGGCCAATCATGTGGCCCGCAATGAAGAGCTACGATTGGGGTCTGGGCGACGCTCAGCAGGTAGATCCTCCAAACCAAAGTCGGCGACCACGACGTCTTCGTCACGCCACAACAGAACGTCGTGGCTGCCGCAACCTTGCTGGATACACTCCAACTCGGGCCTGATCACCAGGCCACCCCAACTATCGCCAAGATCAAGGCGAGGACACAGGCTGCTGCTTGTCAACAGCAACAGCAGTCGGTGCGACACATTATACCGACCAACCGGTCGGGTTCCCCAGCGCAGGCTCATCTACATCAACTCGGCGTCGGGTAGCTGGCTCCAGTCGGCAACGCGAGGCGTCTAGGCAAACCGACGCTCGGCAATACTAATAACAACAACTGGCGCCGTCACCAGTATGACCGCCGGCCTAATCAAGACCTCTAAGAGCGCCTACCACACGACCTTCGCCATACTATCAGTGCCCAGCGCCGCGAACGACAAGAAGATGAGCGACGCCGACTGGAAGACGAACACGAGCGCTTTGGCCTCCATCACGAGTGGTTTAACCGTCGTGGTTGAAGCCCGAGCCCCCGCGAAGATGAAAGCATCCCAGCCTTCACTCGGGAGCTACAGGACGTACATTGGCCGACTGGTTTCAAGCCCACCGGGATTGAAAGTACGACGGCAAGACAAATCCTGAGTCCTGGCTCACCGTATACGTCCTAGCAATTCGAGCTGCTGGGGGCAACAATAAAGTCATGGCTAACTACCTCCCGGTCACGCTAGCCGACTCGGCGAGACATGGCTGACAAGCCTCCCTAAGCGTCGATCGGTTCTTGGGGAAAACTCAAGGAGCGGTTTATCACTAATTTCCAGGGGACCTACGAGAGACCGGCTTCGGAGCATGATCTTTATCAGCTCCACCAGAAAAAAAGCGAGTCTCTGCGTGAATTCATCAAAAGGTTTTCCGAGAAGCGCAACCAGATTCAAACTGTCAAAGACGAGGCCATCATCGCCGCCTTTCGCAAGGGGGTAAAACACGCCCCGCTTATTGCGAAGTTCACTCGGAAGCCACCATCCACAGTCCGGGCACTCTTCGACATGGCCAATAAATACGCCGACTCGGCCGAAGCGGTCGTTGAGACCCTCGACGAGAAGAAGGAGCCCGGACAGAAAGAACAGAAGGCGAAAGCCGACAACGAAATGTCTCAAAACAAGTCTGCCAGCCGTAAGCGGAAGTCAGACAACGAGGTGGCCAACATGGAGTGCAGTCGGTCATGGCCCCAGCGGAACAACGACTACCAGAAAGTCATGAGCGGGCCATGCCCCTTTCACCCCAAGGGAAAGCACGCGGCCAAAGACTGCTATATGCTCAAGAAGTTTGCCTCCGAGCAGACTTCATCGTCTGGCACCGACAAGGACAAAGACAAGCCAGACTCGGGTCCAGCTGATGATTTCCAAGATCCTCAAGCCGAGCTCAACCATATCTTCGGGGGGCCACTCGCGTACGAGTCCAGGCGCAAACAGAAGCTTTCAGCGCGTGACATCAACACGGTCTCCACGGCGGACACCCCCCAATACCTACGCTGGTCAGAGATGGCCATCACCTTCAATCGCGCAGATCACCCAGATCGGGTTTCCCACCCGGGACGCTATCCACTCGTCCTGGACCCGATCGTCAGAAATATCAGGCTGAAGAAAACCCTCATCGACAGAGGCAGCGCGCTCAATATTCTGTTCGCCAAGACTCTGGACGAGATGAAAATTCCTCGTTCAGAACTACGGCCGAGCACTGCGCCCTTCCACGGGATAATTCCGGCCTGTCATCAACTCCACTCAGGCAGATAACTTTGCCGGTAACCTTCGGCCCGCGGGACAATTTCTGCACAGAAAGCGTCTGCTTCGAGGTCGCCGACTTCAAGACAGCGTACCACGCGATACTCGGACGACCGGCACTCGCCAAATTCATGGCGATACCGCACTATACATACATGGTGCTGAAGATGCCTGGGCCAGCGAGAGTTCTCTCCCTCCGCAGCGACATCAAGCAAGCCTTCACCTGCGACAAGGAGAGCTGCGAACTGGCTCAATCACAAGAGGCGGCAGTCGGGCGCGACAGCATTCGGCAAGCCGTCACAACAGAAGTCGAGCAAGATCAAGTTCCGGCGAAAAAAGCAGCGAAATCGGGAATTGCAGCGGACTCTGACACGAAGAAGATCCCCCTGGACCCTTCTGACCCCTCCAAGACTGCTCTAGTCGGGACCGGACTCGACCCCAAATAGGAAGACGCGCTCGTCACCTTCCTCCAAGCCAATAAGGATATCTTCACGTGGAAACCGTCCGACATGCCGGGCGTACCAAGGGAGGTGATCGAGCATGCCCTAAACATGAAGACAGACGCCAGCCAGTCAAGCAACGGCTTCGGCGCTTTGCTCAAGACCGCAAAGATGCTATTCGGGAGGAAATTACAAAACTCCTCGCATGTGGGTGCCATGGGCCCCGGGTACCTCATGACAAGCATATGGGCCACTCGGATAGAGGATGGGCCTAGCCTTGTAATTAGGGATATAGCTAGATTCGGCAGACTTCGCCTTGTATAGAAAGGAATATACAGTCCTAGTCGGGTACGTTATATCTCTAAGGGGAGATCTCCTAGTCGTAATCCGATGGGGACTCCTACCTTGTAACCTTGTCCCCCAGTATATAAGGGGAGGCAGGGCGCCCCATGAGGGCAGAAGAGCTCATAGAAGCACACGGCCATACAGTTCATCAGAACCACCACCGTATATCCTCAAAGGAATACATACAAACTGGACGTAGGGTATTACCTCACATCGAGGGCCTGAACCAGTATAAAATCCCTCTGTGTTCCTTTGCAATCCACCGAGTTTACATCCGCCGACTAGCCCCATATATTTATTGCCGGTGTAAAACATCGACAGTTGGCGCGCCAGGTAGGGGCTTCGGCGCGATCTACATCTACAAGCTCGATGGATCCAGCAACCGAAGTCGACGGCGGCAAACTCCCCCCCGGAGATACAATCGCATTCAGAAGCCTTGACTTCGTCGCCGACCAGATCAGCAATCTCACCCCGGCCGACACGGACCCGATCCAACCGGCCGAGGAACCAGCTGACTCCGCGCCAGTCGGCCCACACGACGCTGCGGCAATCTTCGACGACATGCTGCGGCGATCTCCAATACGCCCGAGTCCAGGGACAACTCTTCCTTTCAGTGTTCGACTCGGACTCGGTTCTGAGCCGGCTGAGATCGGGCCGAGAAAGGAAGAGATCGTCAACTTCCCATTCGGACTCAGCGACGCCGCGGATATCTACAATCTACATCCGACGCGGCAAACCCGATCCCCTGGAGTTCGACTCGGATATGGCTCCGAGCCGCTCGAGATCGGATCTAGGGAGGTCGGAGTTGTAATCACCCCCATCAACTATTCCGACTACGACTCTCAGTCGGACTACGACTCCCAGTCGGATTCCGACTCCAAGTCGGATACCAGCTCGGCAAGCTTCACTCCGCCGCGAGAAATTTTCATGGCATCCAGAGGCTCTACTCCTATTCAGGAATCATGCCGACGACACGAGCCACAAGAGGAGGAGGCCTGCCGACTGCAAGAACAACAGGAGGAAGAAACAAGACGCCTGCACGCCCACAACGACAGCCTACGCAGGACTGGGCGAACCGCTCAGCAACAAACCCTCCAAACAAAAGTCGGCGACCACAACGTCTTCGTCACGCCACAACAGAACATCGTGGCCGCTGCAACCCTACTGGACACGGTCCAGCTTGGGCCTGATCATCAGGCCACCCCGACGATCGCAAGGATAAAAGCCATGCTTACCGCTGCCGCATGTCAGCAGCACCAACAGTCGGGCAACACACTCGTACTGACCAGTCAATCAACTTCCCCAGCGGTAGTCTCATCCACCTCAAAGCGACGTCGAGCGGCCGGCTCTAGTCGGCAGCACGCGGAGTCAAGCCAGACGTCACTCGGCAACCACAACAACCGGCAACGTCGAAGCGACCGTCGGGACAGCCAGGACCTCCGAGACCGACTGCGGCGCGACCTTCAGCAAGACATTAATGCTCGGCGCCGCAAACGAGAAGAAGACGAGCAACGCCAACTGGAAGACGAGAACGAGCAATTCGGCCTCCACTACGAGCGGTTTCGCCGCCGTAGTCGAGGTCGGAGTCCTCATGAAGACGACGGAGTACCGGCCTTCACTCAGGAGCTACAACAAGTCGACTGGCCGTCAAGTTTCAAGCCTACAGGCATCAACAAATACGATGGCAAGACTAATCCCGAGTCCTGGCTCACGGTCTACACTCTGGCGATTCGAGCAGCTGGGGGAAATCAGAAAGTCATGGCTAACTACCTCCCAGTCGCTTTAGCCGACTCAGCGAGGACATGGCTAGTAGGACTTCCCAAGCAATCAATCGACTCCTGGGGAGAACTCCGGAAACGCTTCATCGCCAACTTCTAGGGAACATACGAGAGGCCATCTTCCGAGTACGACTTATATCAGTTGCATCAAAGGAAGAACGAGTCTCTTCGTGACTTCATCAAGAGGTTTTCTGAGAAGAAGAACTCAATCCCAAACGTCAAGGATGAGGTCGTCATCGCCGCCTTTCGAAAAGGAGTCAAAGACACCTCGTTCATCGACAAATTCACGCGGAAGCCTCCCAACTCTGTCAAGGCCCTATTCGACATGGCAAACAAGTACGCCGACTCGGCCCACGCTGTTGCCGAGGCCCTCGATGACAACAAGTCACCCTGACAGAAGAAGCGGGACGACACCGACGACGCGGTCCCAACTAAAGCTGGGAATCGCAAACGCAAGTCAGACGGCTCCATTGTGGCAGTCGGTCACAATCGCCTTCGACCTTCAACAACTGAGGATTATCAGAACAACAAGTGACATGCTCGGGGGCTCAAAAGCTCAAACACGAGGATGGCATCCCCACTCCCAAATACCGAACAGCTAAGTCGCTTTCTGATAAACATCTCCTCACTCGGCCTTGCTAGTGCCCCAGCCGCTTACACCTAATAGGTGTACAAGCTGCGCATTTACTTTTTTCCGTTTTTGCTCTTAAATGATTACAAAAGTACTCGAGTAGCATAAATCTCGATCCGTGAAACTCTGCTCCATGTAAGACGAACTCAAGTCACCCAAAACGCGTGCCTGGGAAAGAGCCATGAGCCAACTCCCGACGCTAGGGGGCTATGACTAGTCGGGCAGAGTGCTTAAACGTAAGGGGTCAACTACTCGAGGAAATTAATATCAAAAAGAGGAAGAACACGTATTTACATACATTGTAAAATACATTTTATTCGGGTGATTATTTCCATCATCAGATGCTACTCATCCGATATCTTTATATTGCAGGCCCAGCTCCGGATACGCGTGACAAGAACTCAGGGCTGCGAGCCTATCTCCTACGCTCGGGGGCTGGACAAGTCTGCCAAAATACACTCGGGATGCTCCATGAGGGCTACTCACCGAGTACTTGCGCCAGTCGGGACGTCATCTTCCCCGACTACGCTCCATGCGAGCCAACAATCGGCCCCCGGCGCCAGTCGGGGCTGTATACCACTCGGCTAAATAGGGTATGCCCCATGAGGGTCGCCAGCCGAATCCTACGCTAATGCTAGGTTCGGGTACCTTATTTGGTCACGGTTCTGTCAGGTTGGGTACGCCCCATGAGGGTCGCTAGCCGAATCCTATGCTAATGCAAGGTTCGGGTGCCTAGCTTGGCTATAATTCTGTTGGATAGGGTACGCCCCATGAGGGTCGCCAGCCGAACCCTCTGCTAATGCAAGGTTCGGGTACCTTGTTCGGCTTTACCCAAGTCAGAGAAGACTTATATCGTCAAAGTGCATCCGGAGTTCTCATGCACTGTGTCACACCTGAGGAGGGCAAGCAGATCCTGCATTATACCCACTCAGGCTTACGTGGCAACCAGTTTGCATCCAGAACGTAAGTCGGAAAGGCTTGCGAATAAGGATTTCTCTGGCTGATTGCGGTTACCAACACCAAAAAACTCATCCTGACATGCGATGGATGATACTTCTCTAGAGCTATGCTGGATAGGTCGGCTCAGGCCAGCTCATTTGGTAGCAGCCACCAAGATATGAGTTCCTACAGTAGCATGCTCCATGTGGGCCGCCCGCAGGCTGACTTGAAATTATAGCGCTGGTGCTACCCACAGGAACCGATGAGGTAAACAGATATGCTTCATGAGAGCCTTATTGCTAAACATATATGTTTGGGTATCTGTCTTATCCACCAGGTCTCTAGGATACATCCTTACAAGGATCACAAGCTGGTCTTCATTAAAATTGGAGATGCAGGTATCTCTCTCGAGTACACCTAACCACGTAATGGATTTATTTTTCATACAGTGGTACTCGGCCTACATGCGTGGCCACCAGTTGCCATGAGCAACATTACTCCAGCCGACATGACGCTGAAGAGTCTAACTTTCGAGTAGTGCACTACTCGGGAGAGACTATAAAATTCTCATTCCCGCTGACATGATGCGGAAGAGTCTAACTTCCGAATGGGACGCCACTCGGGAAAGACTATAAACACCTTTTCCGGCTGACATGATGCCGACGAGTCTAATTTTCGAGTAGTATACTACTCAGGAAAGACTATAAACACCCCCTTTCCAGCTGACATGACGCTGAAGAGTCCCATATACGAGTAGCATCCTACTCGGCAAGACTATAAACGCACATTCCGACTGACATGAAGTCGAAGAGTCCTATATACGAGTAGTTCCCTACTCGGCAAGACTATAAATCATATTCCGGTTGACATGATACCGAGGAGTCTCATGTACCAGTAGTAATCTACTTGGGAAAGACTACAAGGTTAAAGATCTTAGACTTCATGTTTAATTGTTTTCACAATTAAGCACAAAGTCGGGGGCTACACCTAATAGGTGCGCCTATTCGGCGCACACTATTCCAACATCTACATCGAGACCTTCATAGCCTCGCTGCCAGCTGACATGAAGCAGGACTCGGGAGAAGCAGCACTCAGACAAAGAGTACTCGGGAGCAATGCACTCGGGAAGACTTCACCGTGGAGGATGAGCACTCGGCATCAGCTGTGACTCAACTATGAAGGTCTCGGGGGCTACTGTGGGTGCCATGGGCCCCGGGTACCTCATGACAAGCATATGGGCCACTCGGATAGAGGATGGGCCTAGCCTTGTAATTAGAGATATAGCTAGATTCGGCAGACTTCGCCTTGTATAGAAAGGAATATACAGTCCTAGTCGGGTACGTTATATCTCTAAGGGGAGATCTCCTAGTCGTAATCCGATGGGGACTCCTACCTTGTAACCTTGTCCCCCAGTATATAAGGGGAGGCAGGGCGCCCCATGAGGGCAGAAGAGCTCATAGAAGCACACGGCCATACAGTTCATCAGAACCACCACCGTATATCCTCAAAGGAATACATACAAACTGGACGTAGGGTATTACCTCACATCGAGGGCCTGAACCAGTATAAAATCCCTCTGTGTTCCTTTGCAATCCACCGAGTTTACATCCGCCGACTAGCCCCATATATTTATTGCTGGTGTAAAACATCGACATCGCAGCCGGGTCATCAAAGAGGTCAATCACCCGGACTGGCTAGCAAACCCAGTTCTGGTCCGAAAGAAAAATGGTAAATGGCGCATGTGCGTCGACTACACCGACCTCAACAAAGCGTGCCCCATGGACCCATTTGGTCTTCCCAGGATAGATCAGGTGGTTGATTCCACAGCAGGGTGCGACCTACTCAGTTTTCTCGACTGCTACTCGGGATACCATCAAATCAGCCTCAGGGAGGAAGACTGCTTGAAGACATCTTTCATCACACCGTTTGGAGCGTATTGCTATATCACAATGCCGTTCGGTCTGAAGAACGCGGGCGCAACCTATCAAAGAGCTATTCAGCGGTGTCTGCACACTCAGATCGGGCGCAACGTGGAAGCCTACGTCGACGATGTGGTGATCAAGACCAAGTCCAAAGAAGACCTCATCGCTGACTTGGAAGAAACCTTCCAAAACCTTCGAAGATTCAAGATGAAGTTGAACCCGGAAAAATGCGCCTTCGGTGTGCCATCCGGAAAGTTACTCGGCTTCATCGTCTCGCACCGCGGCATCGAGGACAACTCGGAGAAAGTCAACGCCATCAGGCACATGGCACCCCCCGACTAACCTCAAAGACGTCCAGAAGCTGATAGGCTGCATGGCGGCACTCAGCTGGTTTATCTCCCGACTGGGCGAACGGGGCATGCCCTTCTTCAAGCTACTCAAAAAGGCCGACAATTTCCAATGGACTCCGGAAGCCCAACGAGCCTTCAAAGACTTCAAACAATTCCTCACATCACCCCCCGTGTTGGCGTCACCTCTGCCCCAGGAACCACTAATGCTATATCTGGCGGCAACAACATAGGTAGTCAGCACGGTGCTAGTGGTTGAGTGATCCGAACAGGGTCATATTCAAAAAATACAACGGCCAGTCTACTTCGTCAGCGAGGTCCTTGCCGACTCCAAAACGAGATATCCGCAGGTCCAGAAGCTGCTATATGGCCTACTCATCACTGTTTGGAAGCTGGTGCATTATTTCCAAGCACACCAAGTCACGGTGGTCACAGCATTTCCACTCGGGGATGTCCTTCATAATCGCGAGGCCACCGGCCGAATCGCTAAATGGGCACTCGAGCTAATGGCGTTTGACATCACCTTTCAGCCACGGACAGCAATTAAGTCTCAAGCTCTAGCCGACTTCGTGGCCGAGTGGACAGAAGGCCAACTGCCTACACCAACAGCAAAGCTAGAGTACTGGACAATGTACTTCGACGATTCTCTACGGATCGGAGGCGCCAGGGCCAGAGTCATATTGACGTCCCCCACTGGCGAAAAACTGAAGTATGTTCTACAAATCCACTTCCTGGCTTCCCACAACGTCGCCGAGTACGAGGCACTTGTTCACGGGCTCCGCATCGCTATATCACTCGGCATACGTCGACTGGTTGTGCGCAAGGATTCTCAACTCGTGGTAAACCAAGTCATGAAAGATTGGACCGGTCTCGACGATACCATGGCGGCATACTGTCAGGAGGTCCGCATGCTGGAAAACAAGTTCAACGGGCTGGAAATCACACATGTCCTGCGCCAATACAACGACGCAGCAGACGAGCTGGCAAACATGGGATCCAAGCGAGAAGCAGTTCCAACTGGAATCTTTGTCGAGCAACTTATGGAGCCATCAATCAAGAAGAAACCGGCACCGGAGCAGTTAGGAGGCAAGCCTACCCCGACCACAGATGAGGTGTTGCACATATGTCAAGACTGGAGGACTCCTATTGTCAAATTTCTCCTAGACGACCAACTCCCAGAAGATCGCAATCAAGCCGAGCAGATAAAGCATCGAAGCAAAAGCTTCCTACTAGTCGGAGAAGACCTGTACCGAAGGAGCGCATCCGGTGTCCTCATGCGCTGCGTCACCACCGAGGAGGGCAAGCAGATTCTGCATTCGATCCACTCGGGCATATGTGGCAACAACGCCGCATCCAGGACGTTAGTCGAAAAGGCCTACCGGCAGGGATTTTTCTAGCCCACAGCAGTAACAGACGCCAAAGACATCATTCACAAGTGCGAGGGTTGCCAGTTCTATGCAAGACAAACAAATCTTCCAGCCCAGGAACTCCAAACTATCCCCATTTCCTGGCCATTTGCAGTATGGGGGCTCGACATGGTCGGGCCTTTCAAGAAAGCGCCAGGAGGGTTCACACATTTATTCGTCGCAGTGGATAAGTTCACCAAGTGGATTGAGGCTAAACCCGTTGCAACAATTACAGCGGCACGAGCAAAGGACTTCATCATGAGTATATTATACCAGTTTGGAGTCCCTAACCGCATCATCACCGACAACGGTACTCAGTTCGCGGCCGGCGTATTCCAAGACTTCTGCGATGATTTCGTCATCAAGATCTGCTACGCATCTGTGGCACACCCGTGAAGCAACGGGCAGGTCGAACGAGCCAACGGTATGGTCTTACAAGGCATCAAGGCCAGGATATTCGACCGACTACAACCATATGCAGGCCGGTGGGTACATGAACTCCCATCCGTTCTCTGGTCTCTCAGAACCACGGTTAGTCGGGCAACAGGGCAATCCCCTTTCTTTCTGGTCTACGGTGCCGAGGCTATGCTACCTACCGAGTTACAGTTCAGCTCTCCACGAGTTCGGGCTTACTCAGAAGATGACTCCAACAATACCCGACTGGTCGAACTAGATCAGCTGGAAGAAGCAAGAGACACCGCAACTATCCAGTCGGCATGGTATCTTCAAGGCCTACGTCGCTACCACAATCGCAATGTCCGTGGCCATGCCTTTTTGGTCGGGGACCTCGTTCTGAGGAAAATACAAACCACCAAAGACAGGCATAAATTATCCCCAATCTGGGAAGGGCCGTTCATTATAGCCGAGGTCACGCGGCCAGGCGCCTACCGACTGAAGACCGAAGACGGCGTTCTCATCAGCAACTCATGGAACATAGAACAGCTACGTCCTTTCTATACCTGAGTTCTCTATTTTTCATGTGTACAGTTCTTCTGACTCACTACGCCGCTTGAATCAACCGAGTAGTGAGTCGGGGGCTGCATGTATATATGTGTCCTGTCAATAACATATGAGCTTATCTTACTTTGGTTATGAAGCCTTACTACGACTGTCACGTTTGCCCGAGTACAGCTTCTTACTTTGAACGTTTTTATTAAGTTCTGACAGACTAACTCGGTGCATACTACACGGTCGAGTAAAGCTAAGGACGACTGAGTAATAAGCTTGGTGGCATTACACACATATTTACACATGCTTGTTTAACAAAAGTTTATATACATCGACTACATAACATATTGCCCTCACAGACCCAGGTCTCGGGTAATTATTTCAGCAGTCGACTTCGCTCGGGTGATCAGCTCCAGCGCCTCCTCTGGCGTCGTCTCTTCGGCAAACCCCTCCCCGATGGCTTCAATATCCGCCCTAGGGTATATGGACTTGGTCATCGCTAGAGTCTGGGCCACGCCGGTGACAACATGCTCATTTGAGTACCTTTTCAAGGCACTCGGTGCATCCTCGAGACGCACCTCTATCTGGGGGATTCTGCTGCAACGGGTCCCCACAGGGCGGGGATCTATGAGGTTAAGGAGCCCTTTCACGGACCCGACGAGGGCCTCCCATGACTCCCTGATCAATCTTATCTCCTTTGTGTAGAACCAATACAGGGCACGGACATTGGTTCTCATGTCTGCCCAGGTCCGCCAGCAAGTAAATTTGTCAGATTCGGATACAGATGGAATGACTAATGGATTGGCTAAGGTCGCTGTCGAGTTGAGGAATTACTTTCGTAGTCGGCCTCCCACCCGGCCACGGTCTTCTCCAGTTAAGCTTTTTCCTTACCGAGCTTGGCGACGGTCTTCTTCAACTCGGCCTTTTCCCGGTCAAGCTCGGTGTTGGCCTTTGTCAGGTCGGCCTTGACCTACTCAAGCTCGGCCCTGGCTTCTTCGGCCTCCTTCAGCTGCGATTCCCTCTCTGTTCGGGTCTTCAACTCCGCTTCGAGGGCTGCACCACAGATTAGACAAGAGCTCAATCGTGCAGTCATGACATAACTGGGCAATCGGAAACAACGCAGCTGGATCAATGCATCAACGGTCCGGTCGGGAAGATATACTCGAGGATCTTACCTCTGATCTTTCTGGCTAGGGCCCATGTCTCCTCCCTGAGCTTATTGGCGCCACTCTTCAGCCAGGCCTCCCTCCCAGCATGACGCGCCTCCATCTCGGCCTTCAACGCCCGGAGCTGCTCTAGTTCTGCGAGGTGGGGAGCCACCTCGACCAAGATTTCCGTCATCGCCTCATTGCGGTCGACAAGCTTTTGCTCAGGATAAAAGACAGATCAAGGACGGAGTCAAATATCAAAACAAGAAGATTGCCAAGGCTGTACCACAAGAATCATACCGCGACTCCCTGGGACCCGCTGATGGCGGCGCGAAGCAAGCTTTCGCGCTCCCTCCTCACGATGACTTCGTCAAGCTTGAAGCTCTTCGCTGTCCCATCGAGAGCCGTCCATGTGAATGTCCGGGGCATCACGCGTGGAGGAGCCTCGATCCGGGGTAGATGCGGGATCTCCGGCGGCGGCGATTGCGACGACGACGACCACAACGGCGATGGGGTCCTGGCCTCAGCGCCACCGTCCCCCGCAACTTCGGGGACCGGCTCAGGGGCTCCGTCCACGGCTTCCGCGACGAGCGGTGCTTCGGGGGCTGGGGCCTCAGCCTCAGCAGCCACCTCTCAGTCGGGTGGCGGCAGCGACCCTGCAGTCAGGGCCACCTCGGTCTTCACGACCAGGCTGGCCACTGAGTCAACAGGTGTGTCCGCAGCCACTGGCTCGGCTAGGGCAGGCTCATCAAGTGGAGCGGTCGGGTCGACCTCCTTGAGATCGATATCGGCCCGCTTCCTGCACGATGAAACAACGCGTCACGACACTGCATCAACACACAAGGATTTCAGAAGATCCGGAGCAGCGCACCTCTTGGAGAACTTCAGCTTCTTGCCGGGCGACCCGGCCCCCGGGGGAGCACTAGCTCGGGGCAGTCGGCTCGGTCGGTGTCACAGTCGGCGGAGGGCATCAACCCGAGTCGGCCCCGACTCCGGTGTGGTCGGCTTGGGCGCCTCCGCCCCCGGCGACGTCGGCACTGGCCGGCTCCTCGGTGGCGCCGCGGCCGAGCTTGACAACTTCAGGCTCAAACCCGCAGGTCCCAACCTGGGACTTGATCGCTTGGGCGTCGTGGCGACGGCGTCCTTTATCTTCAGGCTTCCGGCCACGGTGCGTGCCGTCATAGCGCCCTCGCCCCGATATAATATCGGTTTCTTCCCCGCTCTTTTGGAGTCGGGTTGGGCAGCTGAGGGACTTCTCGGCCTCTTTTTCGACACGACGGCCGACAACGGGCGGGAGTCCTCTTCAAACTCCACGCACCACTACAAGAAATTCAACAAAATACATAACATGCTGCCAGGGACTTAGACATCTGAGTCCACGGGCACGCGCTACAAAGGGAAGACGGATGTTACCTCGGACCGGGGCCAGCTGCGCCTATAAGACGCAATGCGTCTCTTCTTGTCCTCGGTCTCAATCACCCCGCTGGAGAAGTATCCAAACAGGGTCTCCGTCACCTTCCGCTCGTCGGCCGACTCCCGGCTGACCCGGTCAGGGTCGTGCTTTCCCTGGTAGTCCCAGCCAAATGCGCTCCTTAGCTTCAGGGGCTGGAAGCGCCGAGTCAGGAACCGCTTGGCTACCCAGGGACCGGTCAGGCCGGCCTTCTTGAAATTATTCAGCTTCGTCAACAGCTGGTGCACTTGACCCATCTCTTCATAGGTCGGGTCCGCCGACCAATTCGGCGAAACTACCGGCAGCGAGCCGGTGAATGGCCGCAAGGAGGGAGCAAGATCTGCGCAATAAAACCACTCCTTGTGCCAGCCCTTCAAGGAGGATTTCAAGGGAAGATCAAGATACGACCTTTTCCTATCACCCCTCAATTGAAGACCAGCCCCCCTAATTACATTGATGCTATTTTTGGAAGGCTGAGGTTTAATGTGGAACAAATGCCGAAAGAAGTTGAAATGAGGTTCCACACCCAAATAGCACTCGCACAGAGTGACAAAGATGGAGATCTGAAGAATCGAGTTGGGGTTCAAATGCACCAACTCCAGCCAGTAGAAGTCAAGGATATGGCGGAAGAAATCAGAAGACGGAAGGCACAAGCCTCGATCGAAAAAAGAGGCAAAAACTACCATCTCACTTGGTTGGGGATTCGGGCTCGACTCATCCCTAGCCGGTCGCTAGCGAATCACCTCTTGGCTGGGCAACTTCAGTTCACTTTCTAGCCGCTTCAGCTTCATCGAGCCACAATCCGACACCGGCCAAGAACTTCCCGGCGCCCCCGCAAGATCCGAAGCCTTTGGCATGACTGGAGGCGATGAGATTTGGGGAAAAGCAAATCGGGGGCTTGGACAAAACAGAGAGGATCGGAATCACCCGAGTTCGGGTGGGAATGGCAGTGGCTAACCCTAGCCGAGCGGGAGGCAAAAAGTTGGGCGCGAAGGTGGAAGACGAAGCGGTTGGCTGATTTGGGGAAGATGAGGGAATCTTTTTCTCTCTCCCTGCTTTTATAGAGCCGATGCCGACTAGATGGGCTTGGGCCTACACAGTCCGCACTGGGCCAACAAGATATGAGTTCCTACAGTAGCATGCTCCACGTGGGCCGCCCGCAGGCTGAGTTGAAATTATAGCGCTGGTGCTACTGACAGGAGCCGATGAGGTAAACAGGTATGCTTCATGAGAGCCTTATTGCCAAAACATATATGTTTGGATATCTGTTTTAATCACCAGGTCTCGAGGATATATCCTTACAAGGATCACAAGCTGGTCTTCATTAAAATTGGAGATACAGGTATCTTTCTCGGGTACACCTGACCACGCTGTGGATTTATTTTCATAAAGTGGTACTCGGCGTACATGCGTGGCCATCAGTTGCCATGAGCAACATTTTACCCGTTGACATGATGCGGAAGAGTCTGACTTTCGAGTAGTGCACTACTCGGGAGAGACTATAAATATCTTTTCCCACTGACATGATGCGGAGGAGTCTAACTTCCGAGTGGGACGCCACTCGGAAAAGACTATAAACCCCTTTTTTCCAGCTGACATGACGCTGAAGAGTCCCATACATGAGTAGCATCCTACTCGGCAAGACTATAAACATATATTCCGACTGACATGAAGTCGAAGAGTCCTATATACGAGTAGTCTCCTACTCGGCAAGACTATAAAGTTTATTCCGGTTCACATGATACCGAAGAGTCGCAAATACCAATAGTAATCTACTCGGGAAAGACTTCCAGGTTAAAGATCTTTGACTTTATGTTTAATTGTCTTCACAATTAAGCACAAAGTCAGGGGCTACACCTAATAGGTGCGCCTATTCGGCGCACACTATTCATATATTTACATGAAGCCCTTCATAGCCTCGCTGCCAGCTGACATGAAGCAGGACTCGGGAGAAGACTTACTCGGACAAAGAGTACTCGGGTGCACTGCACTCGGGCAACCTTCACCATGGAGGACGAGCACTTGGCATTAGCTATGACTCAACTATGAAGGTCTCAGGGGCTACTGTGGAGGCCATGGGCCCTGGGTACCTCATTACTAGTACATGGCCACTCGCGATAGAGGATGGGCCGAACCATGTAATTAGAGATAAGATAGCACCCGGTAGGCTGTGGCTTGTATAATAAGAAAGCATAGTCTTAGTCGGATAGGACTCTATCTCTAAGGAGGAAATCCCTTGGCCGTATCTGGCTAGGATCCTTATCATGTACCCCTATCCCCTAGTATATAAAGGGAGGCAGGGCGCCCCTCAGGGCAAGGACAACAAGATCATCGATCACCATACACCTCAGAGGAATAACACCTCAACTGGACGTAGGGTATTACCTCACCTTGAGGGCCTGAACCAGTATAATTCTCCTGTGTTCCTCTGCAATCCACCGAATTCACCCTCGCCGAGTAGCCCCATAGTATTATTGCCGGTGCAAAGCATCGACATAAGCCGACTGGAATCGAGAAGTACGACAAGAAGTGATGAGGACATCACTTCTTTAGATATACACTTACAACCTCCTCATGTTGAACAAGATGCGCCATAGATCCAAGGACCAATTACTCATGCACGTGCCCGTCAACTTAATTGCCAGGTGAATGCGTTCCTAAGCTTACATGGAAATATTTCTACGAATTGCATACTATTTAATTCTTGTGATGATTTTATTGTTATTAGGAACTTGGGAGAAGACCATGGACAATAGCTCAAGAAACCAAATATTAAAGTGGAGGCAACAAGTGCAAGTAAACTCCTATTTCCGAGACCGGTTAAGTTTCGTGCTGAGAGACAGCATCAACTTCAAACGGCCATAACTTTTGATCCAGAAGGAGTTACAGGGCCCACAAGTACTTGTTGGAAAGCTTATGAAGTCTACTTTCAGATGGTTTTGGTTTCATGCCAAAATTCCTCCTGAGCTATCCAGAATCATCAAAACAAGTTGTGTTATTTTTCCTATCCGAGTCAGTTTGGGCCTTTTTGATAAGTTTGCTAAGTTCACTCGGAAACCTCCCGCTTCTGTCAAGGTGTCGATGCTTTGCACCGGCAATAATACTATGGGGGTACTCGGCGACCTGGAATTCGGTGGATTGCAGAGGAACACGAGGGAATTATACTGGTTCAGGCCCTCAATGTGAGGTAATACCCTACGTCCAGTTGAGGTGTTATTCCTCTGAGGTGGATTTTGTGATCAATGATCTGGTGTGCCCTCATAGGGCGCCCTGTCTCCCTTTATATACTAGGGGACAGGGGTACATGGCAAGGATCCCAGTCGGATACGACCAAGGGATTTCCTTATTAGAGATAGAATCCTATCCGACTAAGGCTATGTTTCCTTATTGTACAAGGCATAGCCTGCCGGGTGCTATCTTATCTCTAATTACATGATCTGGCCCATCCTCTGTCCGAGTGGCCCATGTGCTGGTAATGAGGTACCCGGGGCCCATGGCTCCCACAGTAGCCCCTGAGACCTTCATAGTTGAGTCACAGCTGATGCCGAGTGCTCATCCTCCACGGTGAAGGTTACCCGATTGCGATGCTCCCGAGTGCTCTTTGTCCGAGTAAGTCTCCCCGAGTCCTGCTTCATGTCAGCTGGCAGCGAGGCTATGAAGGGTTTCATGTAGATAAATGAATAGTGTGCGCCGAATAGGCGCACCTATTAGGTGTAGCCCCCGACTTTGTGCTTAATTGTGAAGACAATTAAACATAAAGTCAAAGATCTTTAACCTGGAAGTCTTTCCCGAGTAGATTACTACTGGTATATGAGACTCTTCGGTATCATGTCAACCGGAATATAATTTATAGTCTTGCCGAGTAGGAGGCTACTCGTATATAGGACTCTTCGACTTCATGTCAGTCGGAATATGAGTTTATAGTCTTTTCCGTGTGGCGTCCCACTCAAAAGCTAGACTCTTCCGCATCATGTCAGCGGGAATAGATATTTATTGTCTCTCCCGAGTAGTGCACTACTCGAAAGTTAGACTCTTCAGCGTCATGTCGGCTGGGATAATGTCGCTCATGGCAACTGATGGCTACGCATGTAGGCCGAGTACCACTTTATGAAAATAAATCCATTATGTGGTCAGGTGTTCCCGAGAAAGATACCTGCATCCCCAATTTTAATGAAGACCAGCTTGTGATCCTTGTAAGGATATATCCTCGAGACCTGGTGGATAAAACAGATACCCAAACATATATGTTTAGCAGTAAGGCTTTCATGAAGCATATCTGTTTACCTCATCGATTCCTGTGGGCAGTACCAGCGCTATAATTTCAACTCAGCCTGCGGGCGGCCCACATGGAGCATGCTACTATAGGAACTCATGTCTTGTCGGCCCAATACCAACTGTGCAGGCCTGGGCCCATCTAGTCGGTACAGGCTATAAAAGGATGGGGAGAGAGAAAAAGATTCCATCGTCTTCCCCAAAGTAGCCAATCTCTTCGTCTTCCACCTTCGCGCCTAGCTTCCCGCCCGGCTAGGGTTAGCAGCAGCTGTTCCCCACCCGGACTCAGGCGATTTCAATCCTCTTCGTTTATTCCAAGCCCCCGATTTGCTTTCCCCAAATCTCACCACCTCCAGTCATGCCGAAGGCGACGAATCCTGCGGGTGCGCCAGGGAGTTCTTGGCCGATCTCGGATTGCGGCTCGGTGAAGCTGAGACGGCTGGAGAGCGAGCTGAAGTTGCCCAGCCAAGAAGTGATCCGTTGGCGGTCGGCGAGGGATGAGTCGAGCCCCAACCCCCGGCCTGGTGAAACGGTAGTTTTCGCCTCTTTCTTTGATCGGGGCTTGTGTCTTCCGTCGTCTGATTTCTTCCGCCGCATCCTTGATTTCTACGGGCTGGAGTTGGTGCATTTAAATCCCAACTCGATCCTTCAGATCTCCATATTCGTTACTCTTTGCGAGTGCTTTCTGGGTGTTGAGCCCCATTTCATCCTCTTCCGACACTTGTTCCATGTCAAGCCCCAGCCTTCCAAGAGTAATATCAGTGTGATTGGGGGGGCTGGTCTTCAACTAAGGAGTGATGGGAAGAAAACATATATCGATTTGCCCTTGAAATCTTCTCTGAAGGGCTGGCACAAGGAGTGGTTTTACTGTGCCGATCTAGCTCCTTCCTTGCGCCCGTTTACTGGTATGCCGCCGGCGGTGTTGCCAAGCTGGTCTTCGGAGCCAACCTTTGAAGAACTGGGCCAGGCACATATATTGCTGACGAAGATAGATGACCTCAAGAGGGCCGGCTTGACAGGGCCCTGGGTAGCTCGTCGTTTCCTAACGAGACGCGTCCAGCCGCTGAAGTTGAGAAGCACCTTCGGCTGGGCCTTCAAAGGTAAACACGATCCCGACCGGGTGAGCAGCGAGACGGCGGACAAGGGGGCAGTGACCGATGCCTTGTTCGGCTACTTCTCTGAAGGGATCGTTGCCACCGAAGATGATAACCGCCGAGTTGCCGCCTATAGCTTCATCCGGCCGCGAACCAAGGTAACCTTCTACCTTCTTCCGTGGTGAACGCCTGTGGAACGGTGATTGTTCAACCTTGCGTGATGGTATCTTGTCGACTTGCTTGTAGTGGCATGAGGAATTTGATGAAGATTCTCGTCCATTGTCTGCGGTCGCGTCGAGGAAGAGGGCGAGGAGTCCCTCTGATGCCCAACCCGACTCCAAGAGAGCGGGGAAGAAGCCGATTTTATATCGGGGCGAGGGGGCCATGACAGCGTGCACCGTGAGCGGCAGCTTGAAGATAAAGGACACCGCTGCCACAACGCCCACGCGGTCGAGTCCCAGGCTAAGATCAGCAGGCTTGGGCTCGACGTTGTCGTACTCTGCAACAGCGCTGCCGAGGGGCCGACCAGAGCGGAGGCCGATTGGGGCGAAGGAACCCGAACCAACCATACCAGAGTCGAGGCCGACCCAGGCTGATATGCCTCCGCCATCGATGACACCGACCGGGGTGAGTGCCGATGCTAGCGCTTCGCCGGGGAGCGGGCAGGGTGGCAGGAAGCTGAAGTTCTCCAAGAGGTGCGCTACTCCGGGCCTTCTGTAGTCGTTGTATGTTAAAATGCAGTCCTGATGTCTTGCTTCGTTGTGCAGGAAGCGGGCCGATATCGACCTCAGAAAGGTTGACCCATCTGCTCCACTTGATGAGTCTGCCCCAGCCGAGCCAGCGGCAGTGGACACACCTGCTGAGCCGGCGGCCAGCTCGGTCGCAGAGACCGAGGTAGCTCCGACAATAGGGCCACTACCGCCACTCGACCAAGAGGTGGCTGTTGAAACTGAGGCCCCAGCCCCCGAGGCACCGTACGTCGCGGACGCAGGGGACAGAGCCCCCGAGCCGGTCCCCGATGTTGTAGGGGAAGGCGGTGCCGAGGCCAGGACCCCGTCGCCGTCATGGTTATCGTCATCGCCATCGTCGCCGTTGCCGCCGCCACCAGAGATTCCACATTTGCCTCGGATCGAAGCTCCCCCACGTGTGATGCCCCGGACCTTCACGTGGACCACTCGCGACGGCACTATGAAAAGCTTCAGGCTCGATGAAGTCGTCGCAAGGAGAGAGCGCGAGAGCCTGCTTCGTGCCGCCATCAACGGGTCCCAAGGGGTCACGGTATGATTCTTGTAGTGAAGCTCCAGCAATCTTCTTGTCTTGATATTTGACTCTGTCGTTGGTTTGTTCCTTGTCCCGAGCAGAAGCTCGTCGACCGCAACGAGGCGATGACAGAGATCCTGGTCGAGATGGCTCCCCACCTTACGGAATTACAACAGCTCCGGGCATTGAAGGCCGAGATGGAGGCGCGTCACACGAGGAGGGAGGCCTGGCTGAAGAGCGGCGCTGATCAGCTCAGGGCTAAGACATGGGCCCTAGCCGAGAAGATCAGAGGTAAAATCCTCGAGCATATCTCCCCGACTGGACCGTTGGTGTAACCATCCAGCTACGTCGATCCGACTGCTTGGTGGTGTCATGACTGCTTGATTGAGCTCTTGGCTAATCTATGGTGCAGACCTCGAAGCGGAGAGGGAGTCGCAGCTGAAGGAGGCCGAAGAAGCCAAGGCCGAGCTTGAAAGGGTCAAGGCCGAACTGACAAAGGCCAACACCGAGCTTGACAGGGAGAAGTCCGAGTTGGAGAAGGCTGTCGTCAAGCTCGGTAAGGAGAAGGCCGAACTGGAGAAGACCGTGGCCGGGTGGGAGGCCGACTACGAAAGTAAGTCCTCAACCCGACTGTGATCTCAGCCAACACATTAGTCACCCTGTGTGTAGCCGAATCTGACAAGCTTACTTGCCGGCCGATCTGGGCAGGCATGAGAGCCAACGTCCAGGCCCAGTACCGGTTCTACACGGAGGAGATAAGGTCAATCAGGGAGTCACGGGAGGCCCTCGTCGGGTCCGTGAAAGGGCTCCTTGACCTTGTGGATCCCCGCCCAGTGGGGACCAGCTGTAGCAGAATTCCTCAAATAATGGGGCGTCTCGAGGACGCGCCGAGTGCCCTGAAAAGGTACTCAGACGAGCGGGTTGCCGCCGGCGTGGCCCAGACCCTAGCAATGACCAAGTCCATCTACCCGAGGGCGGACATTGAGGCCATCGGGGAGGGATTTTCCGAGGAGACGACGCCCGAGGAAGCGCTGGAGCTGATCTCACAGGCGAAGCCGACTGCTGAAGCGATTACCCGAGACCTGGGTCTGTAAAGGCAATACATTTTGTAGTCGGTGTATACATCTGCTTTCATATACGATCATGTGTGAATATATGTGTCGTGCCGCCAAACTTATTATTCGGTTGTCATTAGCTTTACCCGACCATGTAGCATGCACCGAGCTAGTTCGATAGAACTTGATAAAAATCGTTCGGAGGAAGATGCTATACTCGGGCGAACGCATCAGTCGTGGCAAGGCTTCATAACCGAGGTGAGATAAGCTTGTATGTTATTGACAGAACACATATATACATGCAGCCCCCGACTCACTACTCGATTGGAACAAGCGGCGTAGTGAGTCAGGAAAAACTGTACACATGGAAAAAGTAAAACTCAGGTATAGAAAGGACGTAGCTGTTCTATATTCCATGAGTTGGTGATGAGGACGCCGTCTTTGGTCTTCAGTCGGTAGGCGCCTGGCCGCGTGACCTCGGCTATAATGAACGGCCCTTCCCAGATGGGGGATAGTTTATGCCTGTCCTTGGTGGTTTGTATCTTCCTTAGAACGAGATCCCCGACCAAAAAGGCGCGGCCACGGACATTGCGATTGTGGTAGCGACGCAGGCCTTGAAGATACCTTGCCGACTGGATTGTTGCGGCGTCTCTTGCTTCTTCCAGCTGATCTAATTCGATCAGTCGGGTGCTGTTGGAGTCGTCTTCGGAGTAAGCCCGGACTCGCGGAGAGCCGAACTGTATCTCAGTCGGTAGCATGGCCTCAGTACCGTAGACCAGGAAGAAAGGGGATTGCCCTGTTGCCCGACTAACCGTGGTTCTGAGAGACCAGAGAACGGATGGTAGTTCTTGTACCCACCAACCCGCATATGGTTGTAGTCGGTCGTATATCCTGGCCTTGATGCCTTGTAAGACCATGCCGTTGGCTCGCTCAACCTGCCTGTTGCTCCGCGGGTGTGCCACAGATGCATAGCAGAGCTTGATGCTGAAGTCGTCGCAGAAATCTTGGAATAGGCCTGCCGCGAACTGAGTGCCGTTGTCGGTTATGATGCGGTTAGGGACCCCAAACCGGTATAGTATACTCAGGATGAAGTCCTTTGCTCGTGCCGCTGTGATTGTTGCGACAGGTTTAGCCTCAATCCACTTGGTGAATTTATCCACTGCGACGAATAAATGTGTGAACCCTCCTGGCGCTTTCTTGAATGGCCCGACCATGTCGAGCCCCCATACTGCGAATGGCCAGGAGATAGGGATAGTCTGGAGTTCCTGGGCGGGAAGATTTGTCTGTCTTGCGAAGAACTGGCAACCCTTGCACTTGCGAACGATATCTTTGGCGTCTGTGACTGCGGTGCGCCAGAAGAATCCCTGCCGGTAAGCTTTTCCGACTAACGTCCTGGATGCAGCGTGGTTGCCACATATGCCCGAGTGGATTGAATGCAGGATCTGCTTGCCTTCCTCGGTGGTGACACAGCGCATGAGGACACCGGATGCGCTTCTTCGGTACAGGTCTTCTCTGACTAGCAGGAAGCTTTTGCTTCGACGCTTGATTTGCTCGGCTTGATTGCGATCTTCTGGGAGTTCATCGTCCAGGAGGAACTTGAGAACAGGACCCCTCCAGTCTTGACATATGTGCAGCACTTCATCGGTGGTCAGGGTAGGCTCGCCTCCCGACTGCTCTTGTGCCGATTTCTTCTTGACTGATGGCTCCATAAGTTGCTCGACAAAGATTCCAGTCGGAACCGCTTCTCGCTTGGATCCCATGTTTGCCAGCTCATCGGCCGCGTCGTTGTATTGACGCAGGACGTGTGTGATTTCCAGCCCGTCGAACTTGTTTTCCAACTTGCGGACCTCCTGACAGTATGCCGCGCGGTGGGTATCGTCCCAGGTGGGAAACCCGATCTGGGTGATCCGCGCGGTTGAAGGTGATAGCCATTTCTGACCAGCGCAGGTATTGGGGGGTATCCGTTGTGGAGACCGCGTTAATATCCCGCGCTGGTAGCTTCTGCTTGCGCTTGGATTCGTACGCGAGTGGCCCCCCGAAGATGTGGTTGAGTTCGGCTTGGGGGTCCTGGAAATCATCAGCCGGACCCGAGTCTGGCTTGTCCTTGTCCTTGTCGGCGCCAGATGATGAAGCCTGCTCGGAGGCAAACTTCTTGAGCATGTGGCAGTCCTTGGCCGCGTGCCGGCCCTTGGGGTGAAAGGGGCAAGGCCCGCTCATGACTTTCTGGTAGTCGTTGTTCCGCTGGGGCCGCGACCGACTGCGCTCCATGTTAGCCACCTCGTTGTCTGACTTCCGCTTGCGGCTGCCAGGCTTGTTCTGAGGCGGCTCGTTGTCGGCTTTTGCCCTGTTGTCTTTTTGTCGGGGCTCCTTCTTCTCGTCGAAGGCCTCTGCGACGGCTTCAGCCGAGTCGGCGTATTTGTTGGCCATGTCGAAGAGAGTCCGGACAGTGGATGGTGGCTTCCGAGTGAACTTCGCGATGAGCGGGGCGTCTTTTACTCCCTTGCGGAAGCGGCGCGATGACGACCTCGTCTTTGATGCTTGGGATTTGATTGCGCTTCTCGGAAAACCTTTTGATGAATTCCCGTAGACACTCGTTCTTTTTCTGATGCAGCTGGTAGAGGTCGTGCTCGGAAGCCGGTCTCTCGTAGGTCCCCTGGAAGTTAGCGATGAACCGGTCCCTGAGTTGTCCCCAGGAACCGATCGACCGCCTTGGGAGGCCTGTCAGCCATGTCCTCGCCGAGTCGGATAACGCGACTGGGAGGTAGTTAGCCATGGCTCTGCTGTCGCCCCTAGCAGCTTGAACTGCTAGGACGTAAACGGTGAGCCAGGACTCTGGGTTGGTCTTGCCGTCGTACTTTTCAATTCCGGTAGGCTTAAAGCCGACTGGCCATCGGACGTCCTGTAACTCCCGAGTAAAGGCTAGAATGCCTTCATTATCGTGAGGACTTGGGCTTCGGTTTTGGCGGTGTAGCCGCTCGCAGTGGAGACCGAAGCGCTCGTGTTCATCCTCCAGTCGGCGGCGTTCGTCTTCTTCGCGTTCTTCGCGCCGGGCCCTTAGGTGTGGCGAAGATCGCGTTGTAACCGCAATCGGAGGTCTTGATTGGTCGGCGGTCGTATTGGTGACGCCGCCGGTTGTCGTAGTTGTATTGCCGAGTGTTGTTTGGCGGGACTCTTCGTGCTGCCGGGTGGAGCCGGCTGCCCGTCGTTGTGCTGATGCAGATGACTCCGCCACTGGAGAGCCCGTTCGGCGGGTCGGTATGTGAGTGTTGCCTGACTGTTCTTGCTGCTGGCAGGCGGCAGCAGTAATCATCGCCTTGATCTTGGTGATGGTTGGTGTGGCCTGATGGTCCGGCCCAAACTGGAGCGTGTCCAGCAGAGTTGCGGCGGCCACGACGTTCTGTTTGTGGCGTGACGAAGACATCGTGGTCGCCGACTTTGGTTTGGAGGATCTGCTGCTGGGCGGCTCGCCCAGCTTGTCGAAGCCCGTCATTGCGAGCTTGTCGGTTGGCCTCCTCTTGTTGTTGTAGTCGGCACGCCTCCTCATGCTGCTCCTCTTGCAGTCGGCGCACCTCGGAAGGTGGCGTTGAAGCCATGAAGATCTCGCGGGGGAGGAGGAAGCTTGCCAAGGTGGAGTCCGAGTTGATGCTCGAACCACCATCTGACTTAGTGTCGGACTCCGAGTAGTTTATCGGAGTTAGGACGACTCCGACCTCCCTAGATCCAATCTGAAACGGTTCATGACCGTGTCCAAACTGAATCGCTGGAGGTCGGGTCTGCTGCGCGGTTGTAGATGCACAGCGTCGCCGAATCCGTACGGGAGACGGACGATCTCTCCCCCTCTCGGCCTAACCCGCGCTGGCTCAAGGCCTAGTGCGAGCCGGACGCCGAAGGAGAGAGTTGTCCCGATGTCCGGCGATGTGAGGGACTGTCGTAGTAGATCGTCGAAGGAGATGGCGACGTCCGTGAGGCCGACTGGCGCAACGCCGGCTAGCTCCTCGGCTGGCAAGATCGGATCTGCCTCAGCCAAAGAAAGGTTGCCGAGTTGATCGGCGACGAAATCAAGGCTCCCGAAGGTGATGGTGTCTCCGTTGGAGAACTTGTCGCCCTTGACTCCGTTGATGGGATCCATCGAATCTGTTGATGAAGAACTCGCCGGTCCCCTACCTGGCGCGCCAACTGTCGATGCTTTGCACCGGCAATAATACTATGGGGGTACTCGGCGACCTGGAATTCGGTGGATTGCAGAGGAACAGGAGGGAATTATACTGGTTCAGGCCCTCAATGTGAGGTAATACCCTATGTCCAGTTGAGGTGTTATTCCTCTGAGGTGGATTTTGTGATCAATGATCTGGTGTGCCCTCATAGGGCGCCCTGCCTCCCTTTATATACTAGGGGACAGGGGTACATGGCAAGGATCCCAGTCGGATACGACCAAGGGATTTCCTTATTAGAGATAGAATCCTATCCGACTAAGGCTATGTTTCCTTATTGTAGAAGGCATAGCCTGCCGGGTGCTATCTTATCTCTAATTACATGATCTGGCCCATCCTCTATCCGAGTGGCCCATGTGCTGGTAATGAGGTACCCGGGGCCCATGGCTCCCACACAAGGCTCTTTTTGATATGGCGAACAAGTACGCTGACTCGGCTGATGTAGTCACTCAGGCTCTCGATGGCAAAAAAGAGCCCCGGCAGAAGGACAAGAAAGACAACGACGAGCCAATACAGAACAAATCCGGCAAGCGCAAGCAGAAGTTGGATAATGTGGTGGCTACTGTGGTGTGTACTTGGCCATGACCCCCAAGGAATCATGAATACCAAAAGTGATGAACAGGCCATGCCCCTTTCATCCAAAGGGCAAGCACGTGGCTAAGGATTGCTTCATGCTTAAGAAGTTTGCTTCCAAGCAGGCTTCAACATCTGGCGCCGATAAAGACAAGGACAAGCCAGGCACAGCCGGTGATTACCAAGATCCCCATGTTGAGCTCAACCACATCTTTGGAGGGCCGTCTGCATATGAGTCCAAGAGGATGCAGAAGCTTACAGCACGCGAAATCAACTTGGTCTCTGTAGCAGACGCCCCCCAATACTTGCAATGGTCAGAAATGCCAATCACGTTTGACCGCGCAGAACATCCCGATCGGGTTAGTCATCCATGACGATATCCACTCGTCCTGGACCTGGTCATCAGGAGCATCAAACTGAAGAAAGTTCTCATTGATGGAGGCAGTGCTCTCAACATTCTGTTCGCCAAGACGCTGGACGAGATGAAGATTCCTCGTTCAGAGCTATGGCCGAGTACAGTGCCCTTCCACGGGCCTATCTTCTACTCCACTTGGACAGATAACTCTGCCAGTTACTTTTGGCACGCAGGATAATTTCCACACCGAGAATAGCTGCTTCGAGGTTGCTGACTTCGAGACCGCGTATCACGCGATACTCGGACGGCTGGCGCTAGCCAAGTTCATGGCAGTGCCACATTATACCTACATGATGCTTAAGATGCTAGGGCCAGCCAGAGTTCTTTCTCTTAGCAGCAATGTCAAGCAAGCCTTCACCTACGATAAGGAGAGCTACGAGCTGGCTCAATCTTAAGAAGCGGCAGTCGGACGCAATAGCATTCGGCTAGCCGCTAGAACTGCATGTGAGGACGATCAGGTTCCGGCCAAAAAAGCAACCAAGTTAGGAATTTCAGTGGATTCTGAAACCAAGAAGATCACCTTGGACCCTTCTGACCCCTCTAAAACTGCTCTAGTCAGGACTGGACTCGACCCCAAATAGGAAGACGTGCTCATCACCTTCCTCCAAGCGAACAGGGACATATTTTCTTGGAAACCTTCCGACATGCCTGGTGTACCAAGGGAGGTGATCGAGCATTCTCTCAATGTTAGGCTAGATGCCAAGCCAGTCAAACAACGGCTACGGTGCTTCACACAAGACCGCAAAGATGCTACTCGGGAGGAGATAACCAAGCTCCTTGCAGCCGGGTTCATCAAAGAGGTCTACCACCTAGATTGGCTAGCAAACCCAGTCTTGGTCCAGAAGAAGAATGGTAAATGGCGCATCTGTGTCGACTACACCGACTTAAACAAGGCGTGCCCCAAAGATCCATTTGGTCTACCCAGAATAGATCAGGTGGTGGATTCAACTGCAGGGTGCGAACTTCTTAGCTTTCTTGACTGTTACTAGGATATCACCAAATCAGCTTGAAGGAGGAGGACTACCTGAAGACTTCTTTCATCACGCTGTTTGGAGCATACCGTCGGGTTGAAAACGCTGGTGCAACATATCAACGAGCAATTCAGTGGTGTTTACACACTCAACTTGGGCGCAACATGGAGGCATATGTCGACAACGTGGTGATCAAGACAAAGTCCAAGGAAGACCTCATCACCGACTTAGAAGAAACTTTCCAAAGCCTTCGGAGATTCAAGATGAAGTTGAATCTGACAAAATGCGCTTTCGATGAACCGTCCAGAAAGCTACTCAGCTTCATCGTATCACATCGAGGCATTGAGGCCAATCCAGAAAAAATCAATGCTATCATGAACATGGCACCCCCAACTAGTCAGAAGGACGTCCAAAAGCTGACAGGGTGCATGGTGGCACTCAGCCGATTCATCTCCCGACTTGGTGAACGGGGCATGCCCTTTTTCAAAATACTGAAGAAAGCGAACAATTTCACTGGACACCCAAAGCCTAGCAAGCCTTCGAAGATTTCAAAAATTTCTCACATCACGCACCGAGTGTTGTTTGACTTATGCCCCAGGTCGAACACTAATGTTATACTTGGCGGCAACCACTCAAGTTGTCAGCATGGTGCTAGTAGTCGAGCGATCAAAGCCAAGTTATATACAGAAAACTCAGAGACCCCATGGCCAGTCTAAACTTCATCAATGAAGTCTAGCCGACTCCAAGATGAGATATCCTCAAGTCCAGAAGCTGTTATATGGCCTACTCATCACTAATCCGGAAGTTGGTGCACTATTTTCAATCGCTCAAGTCACCGTTGTCCACATCGGTATCCACTTGTGATGTCCTACACAATCCCGAGGCCACTGGTAGAATCAGCTAAATGGTGCTCGAGTTGATGGCATTTGACATCATTTTTTCAACGCACGGACAGCCATCGAATCTCAAGCTCAAGCCGACTTTATGGCCGAGTGGACAGAAGTTTAGATGACTACAAACACGGACAAGCTAGAGTACTGGATGATGTACTTCGACGTTTCTCTGCGGATCGGTGGGGCAGGTGCTGGCATTGTGTTGATGTCACCCACTGGCGAAAAACTCAAGTATGTCCTCTAGATTCACTTTCTGGCTTCCCACAATGTCACCGAGTACGAAGCACTCATCAACGGGCTCCGTATTACCATATCACTTGGCATCCATCGACTGGTTGTGCGTGGGAATTCTCAACTCGTGGTCAGCCAAGTCATGAAAGACTGAATATGTCTCGATGATACTAAGGCGGCGTATTGTCAGGAGGTTAGAAAGCTAGAAAACAAGTTCGACGAGCTGGAGATAACTCATGTATTACGACAATACAATGATGTTGTAGACGAATTGGCCAACATGGGATCCAAACGAGAAGTGGTCCCGACTGGGATTTTTGTTGAACAACTACTGGACATCCAGATTTTTGTTGAACAACTACTGGAGCCATCAGTCAAGAAGAAACCAGTGCTTAAACAGTCGGGGGTAGAACCTACCCCGGCAACAAATGAAGTACTAATCATCTCTCAAGATTGGCGGACTCCAGTTTTCAAAGTCCTCTTGGACGACGAACTCCCAGAAGAATGTAGTGAAGCCGAACGGATCATGCGTCGAAGCAATGTTTCCTTGTAGTCGGAGAAGACCTGTACCACAGAAGCGCATCCGGAGTCTTCATGCGCTGTGTCACACCCGAGGAGGGCAAGCAGATTTTGTAATCGATCCACTCGGGTATTTGTGGCAACCATGCCACGTCTAGGACGTTATTCGGAAAGGCTTACAAGCAGGGTTTTTTCTGGCCGACTGCAGTAACAGATGCTAAAGATATAGTTCTCACATGCGAGGGATGCCAAATCTATGCAAGACCAACACATCTTTCAGCTCAAGAACTTCAAACAATTCCTCTCTCTTGGCCCTTTGCTGTTTGGGGGCTCAACATGGTTGGGCCATTCAAAAAAGTGCCAGGGGGTTCATACACTTGTTCATCACAGTGGATAAATTCACAAAGTGGATTGAGGCAAAAACCCGTTGCTACCATAATAGTGGCATGAGCAAAGGACTTCATCATGAGTATTTTATACCGATTTGGGGTTCCTAACTGCATCATAACGGACAACAGTACTCAGTTCATGGGTGTGTATTTCAAGATTTTCTGTGACGATTTTGGCATCAAGATCTTTATGCTTCTGTGGCACACCCACAAAGTAATGGGCAGGTCGAGCGTGATAATTGCATGGTCCTACAAGGTATGAAGGCTAGGGTGTTCGACCGACTACAACCATATGCAGGGCGGTGGGTACAAGAACTCCTATCCATTCTCTAGTCTTTAAGAACCACGGTTAGTCGGGCAACAGGGCAATCCTCTTTCTTCCTAGTCTATGGTGTTGAGGCTGTGTTACCAACCGAGTTGGAGTTCGGCTCTCCGCGAGTTCGGGCCCACTCAAAAGATAAATCAAATGAAGCCCAATTGGTCGAACTCGATCAGTTGGAAGAATCTAGGGACATCGCAACTATCTAGTTGGCAAGGTATCTTCAAGGCTTGCGTCACTATCATAGTCAAAATGTTCGTTGTCACGCCTTTTTGGTGGGTGATCTCGTCTTGAGAAAAATACAAACCACCAAAGACAGGCATAAACTATCCCCTTTGTGGGAAGTGCCGTTCATTATCGCTGAGGTGACACGTCCGGGCGCCTACCGACTGAAGACTGAAGACGGTGCCCTAGTTAGCAACTCATGGAATATAGAATAGCTACATCCTTTCTATACTTGAGTCTTGTATTTTCTCTATACATATGTATATAGATTATTTTCTCTGACTCACTACACCGCTTGTTTCAACCGAGTAGTGAGTCAGGGGCTGCATGTATTATGTGCCTTGTCAATAAAATATGAGCTTGCTATATCTAAGTTATGAAGTTTTACAACGATTATGTTATGTTTGCCCGAATATAGCTTTTAGAAGTGAATGATTTTTCTAGTTCCTATCAATCTACTCGGCGCAGACTATGTAGTCGGGTAAAGCTAATGATGACTGAGAAAAAGCAAGTACTCGGCAGCATCATACAGATATTTACAAATGTCCTTACAAAAGATATATACACCGACTCCATAATTGTTTATTCTTACATACCCAGGTCCTTGGCTATGGCCTCCGTAGTCTCACTTGGCTGATCAACTCTAGTGCTTCTTCGGGAGTTGTCTCTTCAGCAAAACCTTCCCCGATGGCCTCAATATCTACCCTAGGATAGATTGATTTGTTCATGGCCATGGTTTGGGCAACACCGACAATGACACACTCATCTGAGTATTTTTTCAAGATGCTCGAGGCTTCGCTTAGGCGTGCCTGCACCTGGGAGATAGTACTGGAGCTAGTTCTAACATGGTGAGGCTCCATAATGTCAAGGAGCCCTTTCACAGATCTGACGAGGATTTCCCGTGACTCCTTGACAACTTTGATCTCCTCTGCAAAGGCATTAAACTGGATCTGGGCATTGGCTTTTGAAGCTATTCAGATGCATCAACAAGTACACTTGTTAGCCAAAACATGTAGTTGGAGCAACAAGAAAATGGATTAAGGTTATTGTCAAGCAGAAGACTTACTAGTATAGTCGGCCTCCACCTTGGTTTTGGCCTTCTCCAATTCAGCTTCCGCCTTCTCCATCTCCTTCTGCTTGTTCTCTTGTTGTTTTTTCTCCTCTGCCTGGGCCTTTAACTCGGCTTTAAGGGCTACGAATCAAAACAGTCAAGAACTCGAGATTGTAGTCAGAACTCAACAAGGCAGCCAGAAATCAACAAAGCTAGAGAGATATACTCGGGATTTACTCAGGAAGATAACACAGAAGACTTACTTCTGATCTTTTCGGCTAGAGCCCACTTTTCATCCCTAAGCTTGTCAACTGCTCCCCTCAGCCATGTTTCCTTCTCCTGGCTAGTCCGCTCCACGTCGTCCTTGGCAACATGGAGTTGGCTCAGTCGTTGGAGATGGGGGGCGAGCTGGGTCAGGACCTTGTTCATTTTCACTGAATGATCGACAATCTTCTGCTCAGAGCAAAACAGAGTCAAAAGGCTGAGTACCAGGTCAAATGGGAACTGTCCAAGACTTGCTACATACCTGGACTCCCCTGGACGCGGCAATTGCGGCACGTAGAAGGACTTCGTGCTCCCTCGATGCTGCTTGTTCGTCGTGCTCATAGCTCTCTGCGACTCCCTTGGGGGCTAGAGCAACGACTTCGATGCTCGCCCCTTGGTCGGTCGGCGCTAGTGGTCTTGCTGTCGGGACTGCTTCAGCTTCTGCAGCTGGGGTAGCCTCTGGCTTGCCAGATGAACTCATCAGTGCTGGCTTGTCTAGGGTCAGCTTGTTGACAGGAGCAGCTGGCATATTCCCCTTGGGATCTATGTCAACTCACTTCCTGCACAATACAACAAATATCAAGGCACTATCACTTCATTGAAGATCCTTGGAAGATTGCAGATTGCTTACCTCTTGGAAGTCTTGAACTTCCATGAGGGGGCCCCAGAAGATACCAGTGGTGGAGAGCTACTGGCTGTCGGGCCAGTTGGCACGACAGTCGGCGGTGGCGATTTACCCCCAGCCGGCTCTGTTTCTGACGCAGCCGACTGGGGCATCGAGGTACTCGGCGGCGCTGCCCTTGGGCTTGATTTTGCTGATCTCGTACTCGGTGGTGCTGGCCTTGGGCTCGATGTTGCTAGCCTTGGACTCAGAGAAGATGGTCTCAGGCTTGGTGGCTTGGGGGCTAAATTGGCAGGGTCTTTGATCTTCAAACTCCCCGGTGCTGTGCTCGGCTCGTTTGCTCTTTTCTTGCCCAGATCTTCAATGGGTTTCTTCCCAGCCCTCTTGGAGCTGGGTTGGGCAGCAGAAGGGCTGGCCGGCCTCTTTGTCGTTTGGTGGCCGACAGGGTTTGGGAGTCATTACCTAACTCCTCACAGTCCTGCAAATGTTTCAACAATACACATCGTACATTGCAGAGCAATCCGAGACGGATATCCACAGACATTCATCATAGATGGATAGCAATTCAACATCAGTTTTTCAAGATTACCTATGGCCGAGGCCTTTTCGGGCTATAGGCTTTGGTGGCACGCTCTGCGTCTTCTGTCTCCACTACCCCATTGACGAAAAAACTGAGCAAGGTATCGGTCACCTTGTTCTTATCGGTTAAGTCCGGGTATTCTTGGCTGGGATCATTTTTGCCCTGATAATCCCAACTGAAGTGGCTTCTCAGCTTCAAAGGCCTGGTGTGACAGTTCAAGAAATATCTCACTACCTAGGGACTAGTCAACCCCGAGCTCTTCAGCACATCTATCTTCTCCACCAACTAATATACTTGGCCCATCTCTTCATAGCTTGGAACGGAAGACCAGTTGGGTAGAAGCACCGGTGGAGAACTAGTGAAAGGGGGCAGAGAAGGTTCAAGATTGGAACATAGAACCATTCTCTATGCCAACCCTTGAGGGTGGTTTTCAAAGGAACATGAAGATAGATCTTTTTCATTTCGTTCCTGAGTTGGAGACCGGCTCCCCAATCACTTGGACTTTATTTTTGGATGGCTGCGGCTTGATATGGAACAAATATCGGAAGAGATTAAAATGGGGCTTCACCCCCAGAAAAGCATCACACAATGTGACGATGATGGAGATTTGTAGGATGGAGTTGGGATTCAGATTCACCAACTCTAATTGATAGAAGGACAGAAGTTGGCGGAAGAAAACCGAAGAGGGAAGGGCAAGACCACGATGAAATAAAGAGGTGAAGGTGACGGTCTCACCAGATTGGGGCGCCGGCATAGATTCCCCTTCAGCGGTGCACCAACGAATGACTTCTCATCGCTACAACATCAATTGTTTCTCCAAGTACTTCAGCTTCATTGAACCGCAGTCCAAAACTGGCCAACCTTCCACGGACATCTCTAGGATCTCGAGCGAAGCTCTCGGCATTGCTGGGAGTGAGAAGATTTGGGAGAAACGCTATTGAAGGCTTGGGATGGATGCGGTGGAGCAGAATCACGTGAGTTTCGAGCAGAAGACGCTGGCTATGGCAAACCCTAGCGAGACAAACCACGAAATTTCAGCGTGGAAGCTAGAAGACGAAACGATTGGCGGATTGGAGAAGATGAGGGAATCTTTTCTCTTTCTCCTTGCTTTTATAGAGCCCGTGCGGACAAGTGGGCTTGGGCCGGCTGATTCGGTACGAGGCCACAAGATATGAGTTTCTAAATGGCATGCCTATAGAGCCGACTGCTGGCTATGTTAAAATCACAGTGCAGATGCTATTTACAGAAACTAATTAAATAATCAGATATGCTTAATGAAAGCCTAATTGCTAGATACATGTGTTCAGATATCTGCATTATTTGCCAGGTATTGAGGATACATCCTTGTAAGGATCGACAGTTGGTTTCCATTAAAATTGGGGATGCAGGTATCTCTCAAGTACACCTGACCACACATTGGGTTAAAATCCAAGAAGTGGTACTCGGCTTACATGCTTAGCCACCAATTGCCATGAGCAAAAATTATACCAGCTGACATGATGCTGAAGAGTCTACATGCCATGTAGTATACTACTCGAGAAAGTCTAAAAGGTTAAAGATCTTTCACTTTATGTTTAATTGTTTCATAATTAAGCACAAAGTCGGGGGCTACACCTAATAGGTGTGCCTATTCAGCGCACACTATTCATATTTTTACATGAAGCCCTTGATAGCCTCGTTGCCAGCTGACATGAAGCAGGACTCGGGAGAAGAAGCACTCAGAAAAAGAGTACTCGGGAGCAATGCACTCGGGAATTCTTCACTGTGGAGGATGACCACTCGGCATCAGCTGTGACTCAACTATGAAAGTCTCAGGGGCTGCTGTGGAGGCCATGAGCCCCCGAGTACCTCATGAGAAGCTATTGGGCCACTCGGACACAGGATGGGCCTAACCTTGTAATTAGGGATACAATAGGACTCGGCATACATAACCCTGTACGACAAGGGAAGGATATAGTCCTAGTCGGGCACGTTATATTCCTAGAAGGAAATCCCTTGGTTGGAGTCTGACTGGGATTCCTACTCTGTAACCCTGTCCCCCGGTATATAATGGGAGGCAGGGTGCCCCCTGAGGGCATAGCGCAATCTCACCAGAGAAACATCAAAGGTAATACAGCACAGCTAGACGTAGGGTATTACCTCATCTCGAGGGCCTAAACCAGTATAAATTGTTTCGTGTTCCTTTGCAATCTATCAAGTTTAGGTCTCACGAGTAGCCCCATATTATTATTGCCAATATAAAACATCGACACCCTGGTTGGCTAGTATGGGAGAAAGCTTGTGCCATGTGGGAAAAGTGTACATCTTTTTAGAGATTTGAACTGTTTGAACAGCCGTGCCAACGGTCATGGGCGATGTGAAGTGATTCCCCTAGCGTAGATTTTGTTTACCGTGATTTGCGAAAGTGATTTGTGGGAATTGGGAACCATTACCAGAATCGGCCTGGACAGCTGATGGATGACCATTACGTGGTCTGAAACTGTCCTGTGTGGACTAGGATGCCAAATGGCATCATAGATTAGGCTTCCCGAGTGGAAGCAGTGTATGATTGAGATTGAAATTATGGATGGCTCGAGGAGCCACATAATTGAGATATGTGATAAGATGATGTCCTCAAGAGGACGAAAGTGAAAGGAAAATAATAGAAGAAAAATAAGGTGAGATGATGTCCTGGAAAGGACGAAAGTGAAAATAAACTAATAGATGAGAAGATTGTGGAAAGCTGCCTGAGGGCAGACCCCTTTGAGCCACTGTCATGGTCAGAAAGCCAGTAGGGAAATAGATTTGACTAGAACATTTAATCAACTAAAATTTGTTTCGTCCACTTGAGTTGTTGCAAAGCAATTCACGGACATGATCGAGGCGAGAGCCACTTTCCAACTATACTGGATCAATACACACTTAGGGTTTTTCAAAATAAAAAGTTTGCGAAAGGAGCCCCAGCTCTCCTTCGTAGCCTGCATAACACATTTTTCCAGTGATGAATAGTGAAATTGAAGCGAAGATTAGGGTTTCTTTCCTAATCCCAAGCCATTGCTTGTGGATTGGGTTCTTGCCGCGTTGTCGTTCCACTATTGCTATTTTGTTTGAAGGTTGCTGCTAGGGCTTGCCCAAGTTCAACTTATGATGGTATAATATATAAATTATTTAGTTAGCTGCTATGATACATCTCCGTTGACCACGGGTACCAGCAAGGTTTCCTGGGACTGGTACTGGCATCGTGCTTCTGTAGGAGTCAGTTCACGCTGGTCTCCTGCGGCGCATTCTCTCTGGTGTCACTGTAGGTGGCTCTACATAGCATTAAGTTCTATTATTCAACTTGAATTAGTTTACATCTTGGCTGTATAGTGTGTCTCCACTAGGGTGTTACCAAATCCAAGGATTTTAGGTGTGGTATACGCTGCTTGTGGAGGCCATGGGCCCCAGGTATCTCATGACAAGCATACGGGCCACTCGGATAGAGGATGTGCCTAGCCTTGTAATTAGAGATATGATAGAACTCGGCAGACTTAGCTTTATACGATAAGGAATATACAGTCCTAGTCGGGCAAGATATATCTCAAAGAGGAGATCCCTTGGCCGTAATCCGGTTGGGACTCCTACTTTGTAACCCTGTCCCCCAATATATAAGGGGAGGCAGGGCGCCCCCTGAGAGCAGGTGATCACAAGTTCATCAGAACAGCACACATCCTCAAAGGAATACATCACAACTGGATGTAGGGCATTACCTCACAACGAGAGCCTGAACCAGTATAAAACCTCCCTAGGTTCCTTTGCAATCCATCGAGTTTCGATCCAACGAGTAGCCCTATATTCATATTGCCGGTGTAAAACATCGACAGTTGGCGCGCCAGGTAGGTGCTTCGGCGAGATCAACCTCAAGCTCGATGGATTCGACAACCGGAGTCGACAGCGGCAGATTCTCCCCTGGAGACACGATTACATTCGGAAGCCTCAACTACGTCACTGACCAGCTCGGCAAACTCACCCTGGCCGACTCAGACTCGATCCGATCTACCGGGGAACCGGCCGACTCCGCGCTAGTCGGCCAACACAATGCTGCAGCGATCGTCATCGACTTGCTGCGGCAATCTTCTACAAGTCTGGGTCTCGGGACAACTCTTCCCTTTGGCATTCGACTCGGACTTGGCCTCGAGCTGGCTAAGATCGGGCAAGGAAGGGAGGAGATCGTCAATCTCCCGTGTAGACTCGGCAATGCCGTGGATATCTACAATCTACATCCCACGCAGCAGACCCGATCCTCTATGGTTCAGTTCAGACATGGCCCAGAGCCGGTCGAGATTAGATCTAGGGAGGTCGGAGTCGTCATCACCCAGATGAAATATTTGGACTTCGACCCCAAGTCGGACAGCGGTTCGAACGCTAGTTTGGACAGCAGCTTGGCAAGCTTCCTCTTGCCCCGCGAAATCTTCATGGCATCCAAAGGCTCTACACCCACACAAGAAGCACGCCGACTATACGAGCAGGAAGAGAAGGAGGCCCGCCGACTGCGACAACAACAAAAGGCGGAACGTGACGCTCGCAATGATGAGCTACGCAGGGCTGGGCGAACTGCTCAGCAACAGATCCTCCAAACCCGAGTCCGCGGCCACGACGTCTTTGTTACACCTCAACAGAACCTTGTAGCCACTGCAACTCTACTGGATACACTCCAGTTCGGGCCTGATCACCAGGCCACCCCGACGATAGCAAGGATAAAAGCCATGATCACCACTGCTGCATGCCAGCAGCGCCAACAGTTGGGCGATACCCTCATACCGACCAGTCGTCGGCTTCCCCAACGGTAGTCTCATCCGCCTCAAAGCGACACCGAGCGGCTGGCTCTAGTCGGCTGCACACGGAGTCACGCCAAACATCACTCGGTGACCCCAACAACGACCGGCGGCGTCGAAGCGACCGATGGGACAATTAGGATCTCCGAGGCCAACTACGGCGTGACCTTCGGCAGGACATCAATGATTGGCGTTTTGAACGAGAGGAAGACGAGCAACGCTGACTGGAAGACGAGAACGAGCACTTCAGCTGCCACCACGAGCGGTTTCGCCGCCGTATTTGGAGTCGAAGCCCTCATGACGATGAAGGCATATCGGCCTTCACCCAGGAGGTACAACAGGTCGACTGGCCGTCGGGTTTCAAGCCTACAGGAATTGAAAAATATGACGGCAAGATCAACCCTGAGTCCTAGCTCACCGTCTACACTCTGGCGATCCGAGCAGCCAGAGGAGATCACAACGCCATGGCTAACTACCTCCCAGTCGCTCTAGCCGACTTGGCGAGGACATGGCTAACGGGACTTCCCAAGCAATCAATCTACTCCTGGGGAGAACTCCGGGAACGCTTCATCACCAACTTCCAGGGGACGTACGAGAGGCCATCTTCCGACCACGACCTATATCAGTTGCATCAAAGGAAGAACGAGTCTCTTCGTGACTTCATCAAGAGGTTCTCTGAGAAGAAGAATTCTATCCTGAAGATCAAGGACGAGGTCGTTATCGCTGCCTTTTGAAAAGGAGTCAAAGACACCTCGTTCATCGCTAAATTCACTCGGAAGCCTCCCAACTCTATCAAGGCTTTATTCGACATGGCAAACAATTACGCTGACTCAGCCCACGCTGTTGTTGAGGCCATCGATGATGAAAAGGTCCCCTGACAGAAGGAGCGGAAGGACACCGATGATGTGACCCCAACTAAAGTTAGGAACCGCAAATGCAAGTCAGACGGCTTCATTGTGGCAGTCGGTCACAACCGTCTTCGACCTTGAACAATTGGAGATTATTAGGACAACAAGTGACATGCTCGGGGGCTCACAAGCTCAAACGTAAGGATGGCATCCCCACTCCCAAATACCGAACAGCTAAGTCGCTCTCTGATAAATATTTTCTCACTTGGCCTCGCTAATGCCGCAGCCGCTTACACCTAATAGGTGTACAAGCTGCACTTTTTTCTGTTTTTGCTCTTAAATGATTGCAAAAGTACTCGGGTAGCATAAATTCCGATCCGTGAAACTTTGCTCCATGAAAGACGAACTCAAGTCACCCAAAACGCGTGTCTGGGAAAGAGCCATGAGCCAACTCTCGACGCTAGGGGGCTATGACTAGTCCGGCAGAGTGCTTAAACGTAAGGGGTCAACTACTCGGGGAAATTAATATCAATGAGACGAAGAACATGTATTTACATATATTGTAAAATACATAAAATTTCTTCGGGTGATTGTTTTCATCATCAGATGCTACTCATTTGATATGTTTATAATGCAGGGCTAGTTTCAGATACGCGTGACAGGAACTCAGGGCTACGAGCCCATCTCCTACGCTCGGGGGACTGGATCAGTCTGCCAAGATACGCTCGAAATGCTCCATGAGGGCTACTAACCGAGTACTTGCACCAGTCAGGACGTCATCTTCCCCGGCTACACTTCATGTGAGCTAACAACCGACCTCCGGCGCTAGTCGGAGTTTGCTTACCACTTGGCTGGGTAAGGTACACCCCATGAGGGTCGTCAGCCGAATCCTATGCTGATGCTAGGTTTGGGTACCTTATTTGGTCACAACTCTACCAGGTTGGGTACGCCCCATGAGGGTCGCTAGCCGAATCCTATGCTAATGCAAGGTTTGGGTACCTTATTTGGCTATAATTCTGTTGGGTAGGGTACGCCCCATGAGGGTCACCAGCTGAATCCTATGCTAATGCAAGGTTCAGGTACCTTATCTGGCTTTACCGTGTTCAGAGAAGACCTATGTCGTCAAAGCGCATCCGGATTTCTCATGCACTGCGTCACACCTGAGGAGGGCAAGCAGATCCTGCAATATACCTACTCGGGCATCTGTGGCCACCATGCTGCATCTAGAACATAAGTTGGAAAAGCTTGCGGACAAGGATTCCTCTGGCTAATTGAGGTTACCGATGCTGGAGTACTAATCCTGACATGCGATGGATGCTACTTATCTAGGGCTGCGCTAGGTAGGTCGGTTCAGGCCAGCTCATTTGGTAATAGCCATCAAGATATGAGTTTCTACAGTAGCACGCTCAATTTGGGCCGCTCGCGGGCTGTGTTAAAAACACAGTGCTGGTGCTACCAATAGAGACCGATGGAGTAATCAAATATGCTTCATGAAAGCTGACTACTGAACACATGTGTTCAGATATCTGTATTATTCACCAGGTATTGAGGATATATCCTTATAGGGATCACAAGCTGGTCTTCATTAAAAATGGGGATGCAGGTATCTCTCAAGTACACCTGACCACATAATGGATTAAATTTCATAAAGTGGTACTCAGCTTACATGCTTAGCTAACATTTGCCATGAGCAAATATTTTTCCAGCCGACATGACGCTGAAGAGTCTAACTTCTGAGTGGGACACTACTCGGGAAGGACTATAAATATTTCTTCTAGCTGACATGAAGCTGAAGAGTCTCATATACGAGTGGCCTGCTACTCGGCAAAGACTATAAAATATTTCTGGCTGATATGATGCTGAAGAGTCTCATATACTAGTAGTACACTACTCGGGAAAGACTACAAGGTTAAAGATCTTTGACTTTATGTTTAATTGTTTCACAATTAAGCACAAAGTTAGGGGCTATACCTAATAGGTGTGTCTATTCGGCGCACACTATTCATACTTCTACATGGAGCCCTTCCTAGCCTCGCTGCCAGCTGACATGAAGCGAGACTCAGGAAGAAGAAGCACTACTCGAACAAAGAGCACTCGGGAGCAATGCACTCGGGCAATCTTCACCGTGGAGGATGAGCACTTGGCATCAGCTGTGACTCAACTATGAAGGTCTCAGGGGCTACTGTGGAGGCCATGGGCCCTGGGTACCTCATGACAAGCATATGGGCCACTCGGATAGAGGATGAGCCTAGCCTTGTAATTAGAGATATGATAGAACTCGGCAGACTTAGCCTTATACGATAAGGAATATATAGCCCTAGTCGGGCAAGATATATCTCTAAGAGGAGATCCCTTGGCCGTAATCCGGTTGGGACTCCTACTTTGTAACCCTATCCCCCAATATATAAGGGGAGACAGGGCGCCCCCTGAGGGCAGGTGATCACAAGTTCATCAAAACAGCACACATCCTCAAAGGAATACATCACAACTAGACGTAGGATATTACCTCACATCGAGGGCTTGAACCAGTATAAAACCTCCCAGTGTTCCTTTGCAATCCACCGAATTTTGATCCGACGAGTAGTCCTATATTCATATTGCCGGTGTAAGACATCGGCACTGCTACATGGCTCCAAGCATATCATTGCTATAGCTGAATTCTACTCTAGGTTACTTGAGTGTATTTCGTTCTTAGTTAGGACATCAAACAACAATTCTAAGACGCTATAATAGCTATAAGTGTTCCCTCGGCATAACACTTCTATTGGGTATGTCAGTTTTTGTCTGCACATGTGATAGGCGTATAAATAGTTGCAAATCCTTACATGATTAATTCTAACATGGTGTACTATAGGTCCTGGTTTGGGGTGCTATTAAAGTGCAAAATTCACAACATCTAATGTGCTACCCCCTTAAAATTTAAAATTTTTGGCAAAATGAGTTGGTGGTGAGAAGATAAACAAACTAGGTGTTTATATTCAAGTTCCTGGTAAAGTTTTCTTTGTTCTTTGAAAGATTTGGATTTTTAACCCAAGGGGATTTTTCTGTAGAAATCAAACAAGACAGTTGATGCAGTTCTGAAATAGTCTGCTAAATGCTCTTGTTAAATTTTTATCTTTTAAAATACTGGTTTCAAAATTCCCAGAAAATTTTTGGAACTTCCCTGATAAGTATATGAGCTACTGACCAAAAAATATTATTTTAGCACCTATGTTTTGGGTTACACAAAATTATTAAATTGGCTATCTACAGATTTCATAACATGAGCATGTCTAACAATTGAATTTTTATATCATGATGCATTGACCCAAAAATTCCATAAAAATGCATGATGTCTATTGGGTAAGTATACAACCTACTATTAAAATCCCAGAATTTTAGCAAATATATTTTGTCCTACATAAAATCATGAAGCATGCTGACTACCAATTTCAGAACATATGCAACTATCGTTGTTTGAATTTTTAGACAAGTTTTAAGCATTTTAAATTCACCATCTTTTTATGTCACGAAGTTAACTAGGTTCAGAGGCTATATGAGTTTTGGGAGGTCCACCTAAGCAATCAATCTAGTGGCCAAAGCACAACAATTCCAAACCTGCCCCAAACTACCTATTCTAGGTTTTTTGGGTAAATTTCGAAATGTCGGGAAGGGAGAAGATTAATAATCATGCAAAATTTCATTTTTGGTACATAAGTACCATGATGAAGTGTTACAACCTAACTCGTCTATCAAATTTAAACCTGCCGTCCCATTTTCAAACTTACACTCTATAGGCCATTTCAAACCCGAAATTTTGCAATCATCACACTAGCTCTTAGGAGATGTTTACAAAGGGACTTTGAAAACCTTTTTAAACACTTTGGTACTGGTTTGTGGTAGTTATTAGGATGTTTTAAACATATTTTTACAGAAGTAACATTTTTCAAAAGCTTCCGGTCCTATGGAACAAGAATATGGTTTAAAATCAAAACATAAAATATAGAGGAAAGCAGTTCTTAGAGAGGGGTGAGATTTAAGAATTTGATAGGTTTTCACAAATAGTTTGTAGCTGAGAACAAAGTTCTCAAAATACTTTCAAGAAACCATTCTAAAAAATGACCATCTTAAGGGGCTCCTACAGTCAGTCTTGCTCTGATACCACCTGTAGCATCCAGAAATCACACAACCATTTCCATTTGCAAGTGTATTAATCCTCATCCCAAGAGACGAGGTACACAATACAAAGTTGTTTAATATCAGAGTACACATGCGGAAGCAATTACATAGTATAAATTATTACATGGGTGACCAAAGACCCAAATATGCAAAGATAAACAGATAAAGTTCAAAACTAAAAGAGCTGGGGCCTAGGCCCACAAGTACTTGACGTTAGGAACGAGCCAGACGTCGAAGCGTTCATCTACAAGGAACTCATCATATGGATAGGGGATAAATAGAGCGAGACTGAGTACTTCCAACGTACTCAAAAATCACACTTGGGAAAGTGCACATATAATGCTAAGGGCATAAAAGGAATTTAAGGGGCTATTTTACACTAAACCGCATTTTATTTTATTCAATAACCTTTAAAGCAAATTTAGGAATACGCTTCTATCTCTAATATCAAATTATCTCCAGTGTTGCATATACCACGCTTATCATGTTCTTGCCTAAACCCAAGGCCAACCAAACCCATCCCGGTCAACCATCAAATTTTAGATATTAATTCATAGTTCCATTTTATCAGAAGAAACCTCTAACTTAGGTACATTGCTAGGCTTGCTCATAACTGAGGGCATTGCTATTCGAATAGATTATACTCTGGCCAGAGGTGTACATCTTTACCCACAAGACACAACTCCCTCACGTGTTCCCATGTCCCCCATACCACCATGGCCGAGGTGCGACTAACAGAACCAACCATGCACCTCGACTGCAGCTGAAAATAGAGTTTTGGGGAATTTTGAATACATAAGATCCATAATCAAGCAAAACCAGCCATTTCCAAATTTATCATTATTTACTTCATTATTTCCCCCATTTATCTCATAAAAGGACTAAATTGTTGCTAATTACAGCATGTGCTAAGCATAACCTAAGATAGCTAGTTTGCATCACATATACACACAAAGACTAGCTGGTTTTCAGTTACCTAGGGTTGTCAAGGTATAATACCAATAATAACGCTATAACAAGGATTTAGGGAAAAGCTATGATAAAACAATATTAACACAGGAATTTTCATAAAGCATAATGCAATAATTTAATTAAAAATAAATTAATAAATTCATGGGTATTCAATATGAACAAGGGTGTGGGTTTGACTTGCCTTGCTCGCAACCAAAGTCTTCAGCGGCAACCTCGAGGTAGAGCGGAGAATTGGGAACAACGGCATCTACTCGACATACTAAAAGGGAAATGGCTTTACTCTAAGAAAATGCATAAAAATAGTAGAAATAAAGCTCATAATTGGATTCTAGACAATATAAGGAAAAATTAGAGACTTGAACAGGTCTATTTGGAGTTCGAACAATCAAGATATGGCCGTTTGAAGTTCAAATGAAATTTAAATTGAGATTTAACCATTTCTTGATTTATTTTTCTTAAGAAAATCTGTTTTGTTGCATCAGCACCGGGGAGAGGGGCTTCGGCGCTGACAGCTGGGCCCCACTGGTTAGTGCCCGGGGTGACTGACCGGCAGGACCCGTGGTTCGGCCGTGGGCGCGGTGCGCTAACGCGGCTACCACGCGACGGCCACATCGGCACAGCCACAGCCGGCCGGACGGGCGGGTGCTAGCCACGCCCGGATGGTTGCTGCTGGGGACCATCGGCACTGTGGGGGAGGCCGAGGAGGGGCAGAATGGCAAGAGGGCGAGGAGGCGATCCTCACCTCGATGAAAACAGTGACACGCAGCGAGGGAGATGGCTGACAGCGGGTAAGAAGCGGCAGAGAGCTTCGGGTTCACGGGGACGATGGCGTTCCGGCAGGCTACAAGCTCAGTGAGGTGGTGGCCAGGGTTCAAGACAATGGGACGAAGCCAACAGTGACAACAGCTATGCTCGGCAATGATCCGATTGATGATGGAATGCGGTCGAAGGCGGCGGCGGTGGCAGAGCTCGAGAACAACGGTGCGGTGGTGAGAGAGAGGGCAAGAGCTTCAGGTGGTGAGAGAAAAGAGAGAGAGGACCTGGGGCTTCATTTTTATGCACAGGAGAGAATATGGAGAGCCGAGGGGAGCTCGGCGGCTGGTGTAATGATGACTGTGGAAATGGCCGAGATTCACTCCTCCAATTGAAGCCGATTTTGGGTGAAATTGAATAGAATTTGTGAGGAGAAAGAATGTGGATGATTGAAGATTGATTTCCCCTCAATCAATTCGGTATTTGATGGAACCGGGAGAGCAGATTTGGTGGTTTAGCCGTTAGGATTTCGGGAGGGGAGAGAGAGGGGTGGCCAGCTGGAGGTAGGGGACGACCTTGACAGGTGGGCCACGCCTGTTAGCGGCTGGCGTGCGGCATGGCCAAGCTGGGCCGGCCCATGTGCAGGTGCTGGGAGGTGGGGGTGAAGTGGGCCGGCGCGCGAGGAGAGAGAGAGCTAGGCCGAAAGCGGCCCAAAGGGTTTTAGGGGTTTTCATTTTAGTAGTTCTTTTTATAAAATCCTGTGAAATGTTTTTATTACCTAAAAATTAGTATTTGTGCTCTAAACCTTTCAGTAAAAATTGAGAGTGCCTTTAGGACTTGGGGAATTTATGAAAAATACCCACAATTCAAATTGAATTTTATTATTGAGGATTTTTATTTGTTTAAGGCTCTTTCCTTGTTTTAAAATTTCTAGAAATTAGGATTTAAGCACAATTTATATTTAATAAGATTTCGGGGTGTTACAAACCTACCCACCTTACAGAGAATCTCGACCCTGAGATTTGGAAGCACTAGAGAAGAGATCGGATGTGCTGACTTCAACTCATCTTCACGCTCCCAAGTTGCCTCATCTTCCGAATGGTTACTCCATTGAACTTTACAAAACCGAATCACTTTATTTCGGGTGTTCCTTTTAGATATGTCCAATATTTTGACCGGTTTCTCCACATATGTCAAATCCTCCTAGAGTTCTATCTAGTCAGGGTCCACTTGCTCTGCTGGTACCCGCAAACATTTCTTCAGTTGTGAGATGTGAAACACAACATGTACATCACCCATGGATGCAGCGGTTCTAGCTGGTACACCACTTCCCCCCTTCAACCCAATATCTTGAAGGGTCCCACTTATCTGGTTGCGACTTTTCCTTTGGTGTTAAACCATTGTACGCCACGAAATGGTGTGACTCGCAGGTATACGAAATCCCCAGTTTCAAACTCAAGATCGCTGTGTCAATTATCAGCGTAAGTTTTCTGTTTGGATTGAGCCACTTTTAGGTTCTTCTATATCACTCTGACCTGTTTGTTCGCTTCCCTCAAAACATCCATTCCAAACACCTGGTGTTCTCCTTTTTGGTCCCAAAGGAGAGGAGTTCTACATTTGCATCCATACAGTGCCTCAAAGGGTGCCATCTTCAAACTAGCTTGGTAGCTGTTGTTGTAAGAAAATTCAGCATAAGGACAACTCCTATCCCATGTCTTTCTGAAATCTAGAATACAGGCTCGAAGCATATCCTCTGAAATCTGATTGGTTCGTTCAATCTGACCATCCATTTGAGGATGATAAGCTGTGCTGAAGTTGAGTCGTGTGCCCATTTCTTCTTGCAACTTCTGCCAAAAGTTTGAAGTAAACTGACTACCTTGATCGGACACAATCCTCTTGGGTAACCCGTGATAGCACACAATCCTAGCAAAATATAGCTCTGCTAACTTACCCCCCGAGTAAGTAGTTTTGACAGCGATAAAGTGAGCCACCTTGGTTAACCAGTCGACAACTACCCATATCAAATCATACCGTCCTTGAGTTTGTGGAAGCCCAGTGATAAAATCCATACCAATTTCCTCCCACTTTCATTCTAGTATTTTCAGCGGTTGCAGTAATCCTGCCGGTCTTTGGTGTTCTTCCTTCACCCGCTGGCACACATCACACAAAGCCACAAATTCCGCTATTTCCCTCTTCATAATTACCCACCAGTATCGATCCTTCAAGTCCTAGTACGTCTTGGTGCTGCCAGGATGAATGGAACACTGACTCTCATGAGCTTCTTGTAGAATGAGTTTCTTCAAATTTGGATTGTTAGGGACACAAATGCACTCCCCATTCCATACTGCACCAAACTCATCTTCCATGAAATCCACTGCTTTTCCCCTTCACATATTCTTTTAAGTTCCCGGATATCCACATCACTTTCCTGAGCTTCCTGGATCTAGTCCAGGAGCATAGGCTTGGCTTCGAGAGTAGCCAAATATCCTTTTCTGACAACACAAAGGTCTAGGTTTACCATTTCTTTGCACAGATCAATTGGGTGGTGCCACAATAACTTTTTTGACTCAAAGCATCTGCAACCACATTTGCCTTGCCCGGGTGGCAATGAGTTCCCACATCATAATCCTTGATCAACTCCAACCATCTCCTCTGTCGTAGGTTCAAGTCTGGTTGGGTAAAAATATACTTGAGGCTCTTATGATCAATGTATATATCGCGGTGATTCCCGATGAGATAATGGCACCAAATCTTCAAAGCATGGACTATGGCGACCAGTTCCAGATCATGTGTGGGGTAATTATTCTCATGTGGTCATAGCTATCGGGAAGCATAAGCTTCCACATGCCCTTCTTGCATCAAAACACAACCAAGCCCTTGGTGTGATGCATCACAATACACGTGGAAATCCTTTCGGATATCCGGCAAGATGAACACACGGGCTGACACTAGTTTCTTCTTGATCAACTAAAATGCTTCTTCACACGAAGGAGTCCAAACAAACTTCTCTTCCTTCTTCAACAGTTGAGTCATGGGCTGGGCTATCTTAGAAAAATTCTCGATGAACCTCTGATAATAGCTTGCTAGACCAAGGAAACTGCGAATCTGGGTAACCGACTTGGGTTGCGTCCAATTGGTGACAGATTCCACGGTGGAAGGATCTACTACCAGACCTTGAGCCATTATGACATGTCCCAAGAACTTTACTTTTGTCAACCAAAACTCACACTTGGTAACTTGGCGTAGAGCTGGTTCTGACGAAGTTTCTCCAAAACCAACCTTAAGTGGTGCTCATGTTCTTGCTTTGATTTAGAGTAAATCAAGATATCATCTATAAAAACCACTACGAACTTATCCAGATAGTCCATGAATACTTTATTCATCAAGTTCATGAAAAATGCTGGTGCATTTGTTATCCCAAAAGACATCACTGTGCACTTATATAATCCATATCTGGTTGTGAAAGCTGTCTTTGGGATATCCTCCTCACATATACGCAATTGGTGATATCCTGTTCGGAGATCGATCTTGGAGAACACCTTAGCTCCCTGCAGTTGGTCAAACAAATCATCAATCCTTGGAAGAGGATATTTGTTCTTTATAGTAAGAGCACGCGATAATCCACACACATCCTCTTCGTCTTATCTTCTTCTCCACAAAGATGATTGGGTCTCCCCGAGGTGAAGTGCTGGGACGTATATATCCTTTCTCCTTCAACTCTTCCAACTGTTTCTTCACTTCTGCCAATTCATTGGTGGCCATGCAGTAAGGTCTCTTAGAAATTGGGGCAGTTCCGGGTATTAAATCTATCCAAAATTTGATTTCCCTCTCCGGTGGCATTCCAGGTAGATCGTTAGGGAATACATCGGGATATTCCTTAACCACAGGGATCTCCCCCAGACTGAGTTGATACAAACTTTGTCCTGTCGGGCTTGTAGGTTGAGCATAGAAGGCTACTGGTTGATCTGCTCCATTACTTGAGATGACCGTTCTTCTAGCAAAATCCAATACTCCATGGAATTTGGTAAGCCAGTTCATCCCTAGGATGACATCCAGATCTTTGGTGTCTAGAAGGATTAAGTTGGCCAGAAATGAAACTCCTTGGATTTCTATGGACATAGAAGGACAAAAATGCCGAGCTGGCATTTGTCCACCAGCGGTAGTGATTACCATATCATTCTAAGACCTTCTACCCTTAAACCATGTTTCCCCACAATCTTCTTGATATAAATGAATGTGTAGCTCCAGAATCAAATAAAACTATAGCAAGTACAGAGTTAACAGGAAACGTATCGACTATGACATCTGGATCAGCCTGAACATCCTCAGCGGTGACATGGTGATGGCAACGGGGTGCCCGATCTTCCGTTAGGTAAGGATAACTCTCGATTTGATGGAGAATCGACACTCACGATCCGGCTTCTGATCACCAAGATCCGAACCCTGCAATCGCAGTACCACGTCTCCTTTCGTTATCAACTGTGCGCTGCCCGGTTGACCTCGCCACGAAGGCTAATCCCTACATGCAAATTGAAGAACACAAGCAAGAACAAGGAAGATTACAACTCAACTTGCAGATGAATGATTATACTCTCGAAGTTGGGGTCTCACAAGCCAATAAACGGCGAAACTGTTCACAGACAGATTAATCTAAGCAAAACCCACCCTAAACGGCGGCAGCTACTGAATATATATGAGTTAGAACGTCCTAGGGTAAGGGTTTGCCCTGTGAGGGGCGCACTCCTCATGGGTTTAGCCCATGACACAATTACAAGGCCCAAGGCCCAAAACAGACTCGGACTGGAAGATTTATGTATCTTGTTTTGATGATTTTGGACAGCTTAGGAGGAATTTTGATGTGGGACCAAAACCATCTGAAATTAGACTTCATAAGCTTTCCAACAAGTACTTTTAGGCCCTGTAACTCCTTCTGGACCAAAAGTTATGGCCGTTTGAAGTTGACGCTGTCTCCCAGCCCGAAACTGAATAGGTCTCGGGAATAGGAGTTTACTTGCACTTGTAGTCTCCACTTTAATATTTGGTTTCTTGAGCTATTCTCTATGGTCTTCTCCCAGGTTCCTAATAACAATAAAATCGTCACAAGAATTAAATAGCATGCCATTCGTAGAAATATTTCCATGTAAGCTTAGGGACGCATTCACCTGGCGATTAAGTTGACGGGCATGTGCGTGGGTAATTGGTCCTTGGATCTGTGGCATATTTTGTTCAACATGAGGAGGTTGTAAGCGTGTATCTAAAGAAATGATGTCCTCATCACATGGTTGACGCAGCCCCTTATGGTGTTGCTACCATTGTTGTTGCAGGGAGGCGCCTGTCCTTGTGGATGCTTTGGCTTTGGGCATTTGTCAGTGAAATGTCCTGGTTCCTGACAGTTAAAACAAAGGAGTACCTTTCCACTGCCGTCCTTACGTACATTTCCCCCAAAAGACTGTGCCATGGCCACAGTTGGTCCACAAGGAATGATGTTGTTTTGCTGTGGCGGAGCTAGCCTGTTGACGAACTTAGGTCGAGCTTGAGGAGCCTAGCAATTCTGTGAGCCTGATGAGGATCCACCCTAGTAAGTTGTAGTGTACCGGAGTCGTTGGCTTGGTCCCTACTGATTCTTGAAGTTGGCCATGCGACGCTTGATGGCATCGATCTCCTTGTGCTGGCTTCCTGGCGAATGGCCTTGTCAAGTAGCCTCTGGAAATCTGTGTAGTCGCTGGCAATTAACGGGACCGACAGCTCGGGGTTGACACCTGCCAAGAACATCTGCTGCTTATCTTCACCATCCTGCACATCCTCCAATGCGTACCTTGCCAAGCGATTGAACTCATGGAGGTACTCTGTCACAGAACGATTGCCCTGTTTTAAATCCCTGAATTCTTGCTTCTTCAGTGCCATCATTCCAGCTAGTATGTGTGTCCTCCGGAATGTCATTGTAAACCGTCCCTAGGTGATTGGCTGTCCTGCAAGCTATGTAGCTTGAAAATGGTCCCACCATTCAGAAGCGGGTCCTTGAAGTTAATGCACTGCGAAGGTATCCCTCTCGGCATCTGTGCATTGGATGGTGTCAAGCTTCTTGTTGATTGCATGTAGCCAATCAAGGGCATCCACAGGGTTGGTGGTGCTAGAAAAGCTGGGTGGGCGAATGCGAAGGAATTCGCTTAGCTTCGACTGCGGTGGCGGCGGAGCTTGAGCAGCAACTGGTAGATTTTGGATATGATGGAGAAAAGGAGCCATCATATTGGTTTGTTGGGCAAGGATTTGTGTGAGGATAGGGTTCTCCATGCTGGGTTGAGACGGAGGCTTGGGAAGATCCTCTTGGTTCTGTCCACTCCCATGGTTCTGCCTTTGATTTCCCTCCTGCTGAGCACTTCCTTCTGGTTGCGTGGTTCTTCTGGTGTACACCATCTGTCGTGACCATCCCAAACACAGAGATATAGAACAGAGGGGAAAAAGGATTAGCTAAGACAAGCACTTAACCAACTTATTTAAATTTTATTGCTTTGTTGTTGGTTACTTAGATTGTTCAAGTACTTAAACACTCATGGACAAGGTTATATCACAACAAACCGATATAACCATGCCCCAAACATAAACAGGAATACAAGACTCCAAAGAAGATAAACAAAGAAAAACACATATGTGTCTAACACTACACGTCTACTGGTGTGAAGGGCTAGCACCGGGGTGGAGAGCGATCAACAAGGTGTCGGTGCTGTCACTGCTAGAGATGATGTCCTCCTGAGGAATGAAGGGCTCCTGCTCCACATGATGGGGCTCCAAGAACCTGGCCTCTGCAAGAGACTAGTCGATGATCACTGGCCTGGAGGTGCTCTTGCACGCAGTGGTCTTCATGTTGCGGGAGACGCGATGAAGCTTGGGGCTGCAGATCTGATCCTGTGCAATCTTGAGCTGGCGCAGCTCCTCCTCCATGGCATCCAACTCCTTCTTGAGCTTCAAATTCTCCTGGCGTAGCTCCAGGATCTTCATGTTGTTCTGCACCATCCCTCGGTGCACAAGCTGGTGGAAGTCGACGAGGGTGGTGTCGTAGGCAGCCACCATCTGTGCCAGGTGCACGACGGTGGTGTTGTCCTCCCTGTCAGTGCCTCTGAAGCTGGAGTAGACCACTAGGACCAGACGCCGTGGGTGGAAGCGGTAGGGAGTGTACTACAGCTCTCCCTGGTAGCGCTGGTGAAGCAACCCGATGCCTAGAAGTGCAGCACTCTAGCACACAGCTGCAAAAGTGTCTCCTCCTGCCGTAAAAGTCTGCGAAGTGCAGTGAGAGGAGCTGGCGAGGAGCGAGGCTGTGACCTCCCAAGCAGCACGAGGGTAGTCGTTGTCACCATCCAAAGCAGGAAACTCGGTACCCGTGTACTCCACATCCTGGGTATACCCCAGGGCCATGCGCATGCTGCGCAGCTCAAGGACAAAACCTCCCAAGTCCAAACCATGACGAGTGAGAGGGGACACCATCTACAACATTTTCAAAGTAAAAAGAAAAGTCATCAAACAAAAAGTTTTTAAAGAAGTAAATAGAGCAAGATAGAATAATAAATTTTTTAAATTATTAAAAATCCTTTTGTAGAAATATTTTTCTAAGGCTAGGTCCATCTGGCTCATTTTAACACCCTGAAAATTACCAAATTGAAATAATTATGCGGAAAAGGAATGTTACAAATTAATTTAAAAGTCTCAAGGAGTGCAAATAAATAAAAACAGAGAAAAATCTTAACAGAAGTGGGCCTGGAAATAATTTTGGAAAATATTTTGCTTAATTATCTATCTCCTAGATTTTTCTAGGATTTATTTGATCAATGAAAGTATTTTTGGTGAATTAAATAAGCTTCACAGCATTTAAATAAAAGAAAAACAAAATTAAAAACCCTTTTTAGCCTCCGGGCCATTTTCAGCCTAGTTCCTTCCTCTCTCCTCCCCGCGCGTGCCGGGCGGCCCACGGCCCATTATCGTGCTCACATCTCCCGTCTCGTTGACAGGTGGGGCCCACCTGTCAGTTTCGTCTCCAAGATCTGGACGGAGTCCCAAATCCCACCCAAATTCGATCTGTTTTTCCGTGATCTTCTCAAATTAGTTGAGGAGAAATGCTTCCCCTATCCTCCTCCGCCAAATCCCTAAGAAACCAAGGCAAAAATGTGTTTGAATGTGGGGTTTTGGGAGCCCTCCGACTCAAACCTGTAGCCCTAGATTTCCGCTGCCGAACCCGAGCTGGTCTCCACCCCCCCTTCCTCCTTAAATAGAAAGCCCAAGGCCCCTGGGATCTTTTCTGTGCACCACCCATTGCCGCCACAAACCCTAGCCGCCTCTCCGAGCCCAAGTTCGCTCCGCCGCTGCCACAAGGTCTTTGGCTACGCCTAGCCGCCATCCTTGACATCACCGACTGCCGCTGCCTGCATTGTTGGGTCTGTGGGATCACCAGGAAGCCTGGCCACCACTTCCCCGACACCAGAGCCCATCAGAATAGCCACGTCGCCGTCAACCTGAAGCCAGCCGCCGCTTGGAGCTCACCGCTGACCGCTTCCCGTTGCCAATCATTATCGTTCTTGCTTCGGTGAGCTTCACCATGTCTCCCTCTACCTCTCTATGATGTTGCCGTGCATCGTCGCGCTGCCGTTTGCAGTCAACCATGGGATCCTCGTCGATGTTCTGTATTGGCAATAAATATATAGGGCTACTCGTCGGACCAAAACATGATGGATTACAAAGGAACACAAGTGATTTATACTGGTTCAGGCCCTCGAGATAAGGTAATACCCTACGTCCAGTTATTGTGTATTGCCTTTGAGATTGTATGATTCTGATCGTGGTGATCTTGGTGATCCTGCCCTCAGGGGGTGCCCTGCCTCCCCTTATATACCAGGGGACAGGGTTACAGAATAGGAATCCCAGTCGGACTCCGACTAAGGGATTTCCTTCTAAGAATACAACGTGCCCGACTAGGACAATATCCTTTCCTTGTGATACAAGGTTATGTATGCCAAGTCCTATTGTATCCCTAATTACAAGGTTAGGCCCATCCTCTGTCCGAGTGGCCCAAATGCTTCTCATAAGGTACCCAGGGCCCATGGCATCGACAACAGCCCCTAAGACCTTCATAGTTGAGTCACAGCTGATGCCGAGTGCTCATCCTCCGCAGTGAAGAATTCCTGAGTGCATTGTTCCTGAGTACTCTTTGTCCGAGTGGTTCTTCTCCCGAGTCCTGCTTCATGTCAGCTGGCAACAAGGCTATGAAGGGCTTCATAGAAAATATGAATAGTGTGCGCTGAATAGGCACACCAATTAGGTGTAGCCCCCGATTTTGTGCTTAATTGTGAAACAATTAAACATAAAGTCAAAAATCTTTAACCTTGTAGTCTTTCCCGTGTAGTATACTACTCGGTATGTAGACTCTTCAGCACCATGTCAGTTGGAATATTTTTTGCTCATGGCAATTGATGGCTAAGCATATAAGCCGAGTACCACTTTATGGATTTTAACCCAAAATGTGGTTAGGTGTATTTGAGAGATACCTGCATCCCCAATTTTAATGGAGACCAGCTGTTGATCCTTATAAGGATATATCCTCAATACCTTAAAATAATCAAGATACCCGAATGTATACACCTGGCTGTAAGCTTAGCGTGAAGCGTATCTGATTATTTGATCGGTTCTTGCAAAATAGCACCTGCATCACGATTTTAACGCGACCAGTGGGTGACCGAATAGGGCATGCTATTTAAGAACTCATATCTTTGGCCAACTACCGAATAAGCCGGCCTAAACCGACCTACCCAGTGCAGCCCTATTTCAGCGTCAGTAACCTCAATTGGTCAGAGGAATCCTTATCTACAAGCCTTTCCGTCTTATGTTCTGGATGCAGCATGGTTGCCACAGATGCTCGAGTGGATATATTGCAGGATCTGCTTGCCCTCCTCAGTTGTGATGCTATGCATGAGAACTCCGGATGTGCATTGACGATATATGTCTTCTCTGACTATGATAAAGGTTTTGCTCCGTCACTTGATTTACTCGGCTTCGTTGTAATCGAAGGATTGTGGTCTTCTAGTCTTGAACAATAGTGAGCACCTCCATAGATTCTGGGTTTGATGCTGCTCCCGATTGAAAGCTCCAATAGTGGCTTGTTGCCATGTTTTTGCCAGATAGGTAGCCGAACACTGTGCTAGCTCAAGATTCGGCTGGTGACCCTCTTAGGGCATACCCAACCTGACAAAATTGTAGCCAAATAAGGCACTCGAACCTCGCATTAGCATAGGATTCGGCTGGTGACCCTCATGGGGCTTACCCTACCCAACAGAATTATGGCCAAATAAGGTACCTGAACCTTGCATCAACATAGGATTCGGCTGATGACCCTCATGGGGCGTACCCTACCCAACAGAGTGGTACCCGAGCTCCGACTGGTACCGGAGGTCAGTTATTAGCCGAATAAGGTACCCGAACCTTGCATTAGCATAGGATTTGGCTGGCGACCCTCATGGGGCGTACCCTAGCGAGCAGAGTTGTGACCCAATAAGGTACCCGAACCTAGCATTAGCATAGGATTCGGCTGGCGACCCTCATGGGGTGTACCCTACCTAGCCAAGTGGTACCCGAGCCCTGGAGGTTGGTTATTATCCCACATGGAGCGTACCAAAGTAAAAGTGACATCCGAGTCCCAACTAGTGTGAGTACTCGGACAATAGCCCTCGTGGAGCATTCCAAGTAATTCTTGAAGCATCGCACTCCAAGCGTATCATGGCAAACTGGTCTAGCCCCCAAGCGTAGGCGATAGGCTCGTAGCCCTGAGTTCCTGTTACGCGTATCCGGAACTGGCCCTGCATTATAAACATATCAGATGAGTAGCATCTAATGAAGAAAACAATCACCCAAAGAAAATTTATGTATTTTACAATAGATGTAAATATGTGTTCCCCCTCTTATTGATATTAATTTCCCTGAGTAGTTGACCCCTTACGTTTAAACACTCTGCCCGACTAGTCATAGCTCCCTAGCATCAGGAGTCGGCTCATGGCTCTTTCCCAGACACACATTTTGGGTGACTTGAGTGTGTCTTTCATAGAGCAAAGTTTCATGGATCAGAATTTATGCTACTCAAGTACTTTTGCAATCATTAAGAGCAAAAACAAAAAATGCGTAGAATGTACACCTATTAGGTGTAAGCTGCTATGGCATTGGTGAGGCTGAGTGAGGAATATTTATCAGAAAGCAACTTAGCTGTTCGGTATTGCACAAGTTGGGAGTGGGGATGCCACCCTTGCATTTGGGCTTGTGAGCCCCTGAACATGTCACTTGTCATTCTGATAATCTTCAGTTATAGGATGTTGAAGACAATTGTGACCAACTGCCACAATGAAGTCATCTGGCTTGCGTTTGCGGTTCCCGGCTTTAGTTGGGGCCACGTCATCGGTGTCCTTCTGCTCTTTCTGTCAGGGTGCCTTTTTTGTCATCAAGGGCCTTAGCAACAGCATCGGCCGAGTCAGCGTATTTGTTCGCCATGTCGAATAGAGCTTTGACAGAACTTGGAGGCTTCCGAGTGAACTTAGTGATGAACGTGTCTTTCACTCCTTTTCAAAAGGCGGTGATGACGTCCTCGTCCTTGATCATTGGGATGGAATTCCTTTTCTCAGAAAACCTCTTGATGAAATCACAAAGAGACTCGTTCATCCTTTGATGCAACTGATATAGATCGTACTCGGAAGATGGCCTCTCATACGTTCCTTGGAAATTGGCGATGAAACGTTCCTAGAGTTCTCCCCAGGAGCCGATTGATCTCTTAGGAAATCCTGTTATTCATGTCCTTGCCGAGTTAGCTGGAGCAACTAGGAGGTAGTTAACCATGGCCTTGTGATCTCCTCTAGCTGCTTGGATCACCAAAGTGTAAACTGTGAGCTAGGACTCAGGGTTGGTCTTCCCGTCGTATTTTTTAATTCTAGTCGGCTTGAAGCCTGATGGCCAATCGACTTGTTGCAGCTCGTGGGTGAAGGCCGGTACACTTTCATCTGTGTGAGGACTCCGACTCCGACTATGGCAGTGAAACCACTCATGGTGGAGGCCGAAGCGCTCATTCTCGTCTTTTAGTAGGCAACGCTCATCTTCCTCGTGTTCGTAGCGTAGTGCATTGATGTCTTGCGAAAGATCACGTCGTAGTCAGCCTCGGACGTCCTGGTTATCCTGACGGTCGTCTTGATGTCGGTGCCACCAGTTATTATTGTGGTTGCCGAGTGACATGTGGTGTGACTTCGTGTGCAGCTGACTAGAGCCGGCCGCTCTGCATCGCGTTGAGGCCGATGAGATCACCATTGGAGAAGCTGACTTGTTAGTCAGCATGAGTGTGTCGCCCGACTGTTGACGCTGCTGGCACACAGTAGCAGTGATCATGGCTTTAATCCTTGCTATCGTTGGGGTGGCCTGGTGATCAGGCCCAAAGTGCAGTGTATCCAGTAGAGTCGCAGCCGCTACAATGTTTTGTTGAGGAGTCTACCTAGCCTTATGTAGATCACCATTGCAGGCATCGCGCTTAGCCTATAAGCGTCTTACATCTTCCTCCTGTTGTTCTCGTAGTCGGCTGGCTTCCTCCTCTTGTTGTTCTTGTAGTCGGCGTGCCTCCTGAGTGGAAGTTGAACCCTTGGTTATCATAGAGACTTCACATGGCGGAGAGAAGCTTGCCGAACTGCTGTCCGACTGAGAGTCAGAGTCCGACTGTGAGTCGGAGTCAAAATAGTTGAGGGGCATAATAACGACCCCAACCTCCCTAGATCCAATCTCGAGTGGCTTTGAGCCATATCCGAGTTGAACTCCAGGGGATCGGGTTTGCTGCATCAGATGCTGATTGACGTTATCCGCGGCATTGCCGAGTCCAAATGGGTGATTGACGATCTTCTCATCTCTAAGCCCGATCTCGACCGGCTCAAAACCGAGTCTAAGTCAAACACCGAAAGAAAGAGTTGTCCGAGCATATGGGAGATCGCTGTAGCATGTCGCCGAAGATCACTGCAGCATTACGTAGGTAGACCGGCACGGAGTCAGCTTGGTCCCTGGCCGATCGGATCGAATCCGAGTTGGACAGGGTAAGGTTGCCAAATTCGTCAGCGACGAAGTCGAGGCTCCGATGAGTCGATCCATCAGGCTTGTGGAAGATGATCTCATCGATGTCCCTACCTGGCGCGCCAACTATCGATGTTTTGTATTGGCAATAAATATATAGGGCTACTCATCGGAGTGAAATTTGATGGATTGCAAAGGAACACAAGCGATTTATACTAGTTCAGTCCCTTGAGATGAGGTAATACCCTACGTCTAGTTATTGTGTATTGCCTTTGAGGTTGTATGATTCTGATCATGGTGATCTTGGTGATCCTGCCCTCGGGGGGTGCCCTGCCTCCCCTTATATAGCAGGGGATAGGGTTACAGAATAGGAATCCCAGTCGGACTCCGACCAAGGGATTTCCTTCTAGGAATACAACGTTCTCGACTAGGACTGTATTCTAACCTTGTCGTACAAGGCTATGTATGCCGAGTCCTATTGTATCCCTAATTACAAGGTTAGGCCTACCCTCTGTTTGAGTGGCCCAATAGCTTCTCATGAGGTACCCGGGGCCCATGGCACCGACAATCTCCGCCTAATTAATTTTATGATTTCTTTTACCATCATATTAATTAGTACTGTACATCCATTATTGTACTGATTATGATCCTTTCAAAAAAGACAAATTTTTTCGTTTTATGGTACTTCAATTTGCTGTTAATTTTATTTGGAAACTTTATAACCCTTCTTTTGCCCCTTTATTTAAAACAAACTTGTTCTGTTAACTTAGTTGAAATCAATAATCTTCCTTTCATGCTCTATAGATGGCAAACCATGAGCCAGTGCATCTATTTGGAGTTGGTGGATTCGTCAGGGAGTTGCGAGACATGGCCTTCGCCATTGGGTATAATCCAACCCTAGAGTACAGACAGGTCACTCACAACCCCTGTGAAGAGAAGTGCCGTGTTCGTCTCACCATTTCAAGCGAACGGGAAGGAGTCCCATCCATGATCTTCGGAGCTGGAGGAAGGAATTTTGAGCATGCATGTCAAGAAGTGGCATTGTAAGCTATTGGAGAACTTCGTCACCACTGCGTTGCTCGCTTGAGGAACATTGCATATCACTATCATCCCTCCAGAATCCACAATGATGAGTACAGCAGCTCCCAGAATCCGAGAGCAGAGAACAGTGCGACTACGCAACGTCTAGTAAGGATGCTGAGTGCTATGCACAATGCTCGTGAGGATGTGGCGATTGCTACTCATGAACGGGAGAACGAGAACCGCACCAAGATTTGCAAGCTACAGAACCAAATGGATCGCTTGAAGAGAGAGCTGGCATTGGCCAAAGGAGAAGCACCCCCTAGAGGAGCAAAGATCCGCACCACAGCAAGGAAGAGGGTTCGTCTTCCACCACGGATTCAGCTAGCACCAAGGACCCGCTTGCTGATCAGATCCCACTCAGGGTAGTTCCGCCTGTTGTCGAGGCCGTGGGCCCCGGGTACCTCATGAGAAGCATTTGGGCCACTCGAACAGAGGATGGGCCTAGCCTTGTAATTAGGAATACAATAGGACTCGGCATCCATAACCTTATACGATAGGGAAAGGATATAGTTCTAGTCGGGTATATTGTATTCCTAGAAGGAAATATCTTGGTTAGAGTCTGACGGGATTCCTACTCTGTAACCCTGTCCCCCCATATATAAGGGGAGGCAGGGCGCCCCCTGAGGGCAGAATGAGAAAATAGTGCAATCTCACCAGAGAAACCTCAAAGGCAATACACCACAACTGGACGTAGGGTATTACCTCATCTCAAGGGCCTGAACTGGTATAAATTGTTTAGTGTTCTTTTGCAATCCATCAAGTTTAGGTCTCACGAGTAGCCCCATATTCTTATTGCCGATACAAAACATCAACAGTTGGCACGCCAGGTAGGGGCATCGGCGAGATCATCTTCGACAAGCTTGATGGATCCAATCACCAAAGTTGACGGCATCAACTTCTCCCCAGGGAAACAATCACCTTTGGGAACCTCGACTTCATCGCTGACAAATTCAGCAACTTCACCCTGTCCGACTCAGACCCGATCCGATCAGCTAGGGACCAAGCCAACTCCGCACCGGTCGGCCCACATAACGCTGTGGCAACCCTCGTCGACTTGCTGCATCAATCTTCAACATGCCCGGGTCTCGGGACAACTCTTTCTTTCGATGTCCGACTCGGACTCGGCCTTTAGTCAGCCGAGATCGTGTTAAGAAAGGTGGAGATCATCAATCTCCCGTATGGACTCGGTGAGGCCGCGGATAACTACAATCAGCACTTGACGCGGTAAACTCGTTCCCCTGGAGTTCGACTCGGATATGGCCCAGAGCCGCCCAAGATCGGATCTAGGGAGGTCGGAGTTGTAATCACCCCCATCAACTACTCTGATTCCGACTCTAAGTCGGATAGTAGTTCAGCAAGCTTCTCTCCACCACGTGAAGTCTTCATGGTGTCCAAAGGCTCTACTCCCACTCAGGAAGCATGCCGACTACGCGAGCAGCAAGAGGAGGAGGTCCACCGATTGCAGGAACAACAGGAGGAAGAAGCAAGACGCCTGCACGCCTGCAACGACAATCTGCATAGGGCCAGGTGGACTGCTGAACAACAAATCCTCCAGACCCGAGTCGGCGACCACGACGTCTTCGTAACACCTCAACAAAACGTCATAGCCGCTACAACTCTACTAGACATGCTCTAGTTCGGGCCTGATCACCAGACCACCCCGACTATAGCAAGGATAAAAGCCATGATCACCGCTGCTGCATGTCTGCAGCACCAACATCAGGCGATACCCTCATACAGACCAACTAGTCGGCTTCTCCAACGGCGGTCTCATCTGCCTCGACACAACGCCAAGCGGCTGGCTCCATTCAGCCACACACGGAGTCACACCAGACATCACTCGGCAACCCCAACAACGACTGGCGATGTCGACGTCAAAACGACCGTCGGGACAACCATGATCTCTGAGGCCGACTATGGCATGATCTTTGGCAAGACATTAAAGCATGGCGCCAAAGGAAGAACGAGTCTCTGCGCAAGTTCATCAAGAGGTTTTCCGAGAAGCGAAATTCGATCCCAATGATCGAAGACAAGGTCATCATCGCCGCCTTCCGTAAGGGGGTCAAAGATGCCCTGTTCATGGCCAAGTTCACTCGGAAAGCTCCCGCTTTTGTCAAGGCTCTTTTTGATATGGCCAACAAGTACGCCGACTCGGCCGACGCAGTCGTTCAGGCCCTCGATGACAAAAAAGAGCCACAACAGAAGGACAAGAAAGACAATGACGGGCCAACACAGAACAAATCCAGTAGCCACAAGCGGAAGTCGAACAACGTGGTGGCCACCATGGAGCGCACTCAGCCGTGACTCCCAAGGAATAACGAATACCAAAAAGTGATGAACGGGCCATGCCCCTTTCATCCAAAGGGGAAGAACGCGGCTAAGGACTGCTTCATGCCTAAGAAGTTTGCTTCCGAGCAGGCTTCAACATCTGGCTTCGATAAAAACAAGCTAGATTCGGGCACAGCCAGTGATTACCAAGATCCCCAGGCTAAGCTCAACCACATCTTTGGAGGGCTGTCTGCATTGACTCCAAGAGGAAGCAGAAGCTCACAGCACGTGAAATCAACTCAATCTCTGTAGTAGACGCCCCCAATACCTGCGTTGGTCAGAAACGCCAATCACGTTTGACCGCGCAGATCATCTCGATCGGGTTACTCATCCAGGATGCTATGCACTCGTCCTGGACCCAGTCATCAGGAGCATCAAACTGAAGAATGTTCTCATTGATGGAGGCAGTGCTCTCAACATTCCGTTCACTAAGACGCTGGACGAGATGAAGATTCCTTGTTCAGAGCTACGGCCGAGTACAATGCCCTTCCATGGGGTATTCCCCGACCTGTCTTCCACTCCACTCGGATAGATAACTTTGCCAGTTACTTTTGGCATGCAGGATAACTTCCGCACCAAGAATATTTGTTTCGAGGTTGCTGACTTTGAGACCACGTACCACGCGATACTCGGACGGCCAGCACTAGCCAAATTCATGGCAATGCCGCATTACACCTACATAATGCTCAAGATTCTAGGTCCAGCCGGAGTTCTTTCTCTTCGCAGCGATGTCAAGCAAGACTTCACCTGCGACAAGGACTACTGTGAGCTGGCTCAATCTCTTGAAGTGGCAGTTGGGTGCAACAACATCCGACTAGCCGCCACAACTGCAAGCGAGGATGAGCTGGTTCCGGCCAAAAAAGCAGCCAAGTCAGAAATTTTGGCGGATTCTGAAACCAAGAAGATCACCCTGGACCCTTCTGACCCCTCCAAAACTGCTCCAGTCGGGATCGGACTCGACCCCAAATAGGAAGATGTGCTCGTCACCTTCCTCCTGGTGAACAGGGACATTTTCGCTTGGAAACCTTCCGACATGCCTGGTGTACCAAGGGAGGTGATCGAGCATTCCTTCAATGTCAGGCTGGATGCCAAGCCAGTTAAACAACGGCTACGGCGCTTCACACAAGACCACAAAGATACTATTCAGGAGGAGATAACCAAACTCCTTGCAGCCAGGTTCATCAAAGAGGTCTACCACCTGGATTGGCTGGCAAACCCAGTCTTGGTCCAAAAGAAGAATGGTAAATGGCGCATGTGCATCAACTACACTGACTTAAACAAGGCGTGCCCCAAATCAGGTGGTGGATTCAACCGCGGGGTGCGAACTTCTTAGCTTTCTTGACTGTTACTCGAGATATCACCAAATCAGCTTGAAGGAGGAGGACTAATGAGGGCATCCTTTCGATAGATACAACTGTGCCAACTCCACAACAAACTGAAACTATGATACAAGGACCAATGACTTGAGCGTGAGCACGTCAACTTAACCATCAGGTGAATGCGTTCCTATGTTTGCATACATATGTTTCAAAGAATGACATACTACTTAATTCTTGTGATGATTTAATTGTCCTTAGCAATCATGGTGAAGGACCCCGTGAGCTCAAGTGTAGAAGTGGAACCATCAAGCACAATCCAAGTCCTGTTCGCGAGTTCGACTCAGATTCGGCCTTCGTAACAGCATCTACTTCAAACAGCCATAACTTTTGATCCAGAAGGCTTCTTGGGGCCCGTGAGTACTCGTTGGAAAGATCTCAGAGTCTACCTTCAAATGGATCTGGTCTCACCTCCAAAATCCATCCGAGCAGATCAGAAACTGTGAAACAAGATATGTCACTTTTTCAGTCCGAGTCAAAGTGGGCCGAAGGCCTTGTAACTTAGGTTAATTGGGCCGGTACTACGAAACAGTACCACGATTAGTACCACACCCCTTTTCATTAGATAAGTGCGGCTTCCCCCTTCCCTATTTAAGGAGGTCGCACCCCTTTAGTTTTTGGTGGGTTTTTCTTAAGAGATTATTCTGCTTTGCAGTTTCGCCGCATGTTCAGTTGAGGAACCCCAACTTGTGAACTTAATCATTATTCGCAATACAATTTCAAATTGCATCTTGAACTCTCTTGCTTGTGTTCTCGATTCGCTTACAGGAGAAAGCCTTCTTGGCGAGGTCAAACATGTTCGGCACGGTTGATAACCAACGGAGCAGTGGTGTAGTGATTGCAAGGGGATCGATCTGTTTTGGTCGGAGCCTTTGGATCATCAACGTCGAGTTCTCCACAATCGACTTATCAGTACCTCTCGGAAGATCAGGCCATCGTCACATTAAGGACTGCGTGAAGACTTCGTTCATCACACCGTTTGGAGCATACTGCTAATCACTATGCCGTTCGGGTTGAAAAATGCTGGAGCAACGTACCAACGAGCAATTCAACGGTGTTTACACACTCAACTCGGGCGCAACGTGGAGGTGATCAAGACAAAGTCCAAAATAGACCTCATCACTAACTTGGAAGAAACTTTTCGAAGCCTTTGAAGATTCTAGATGATGTTGAATCTAGAAAAGTGTGCTTTCCAGAGAAAATCAACCCTATCATGAACATGGCACCCCCAACTAGCCAGAAAGAGGTCCAAAAGCTGACAAGCTGCATGGTGGCACTCAGCCGATTCATCTCCCGACTAGGTGAACGGGGCATTCTCTTTTTCAAACTATTGAAGAAAGCAGACAATTTTCAATGGACACCCGAAGCCCAGCAAGCCTTCGAAGACTTTAAAAAATTTCTTATATTACCACCAGTGTTGGCGTCACCTATGCCCCAGGAACCACTAATGTTATACTTGACGGCAACCACTCAGGTAGTCAGCACGGTGCTGGTAGTCGAGAGATTAGAGCCGGGTCATATACAGAAAATTCAATAGCCAGTCTACTTCATTAGCGAGGTCCTAGACGACTCCAAGATGAGGTATCCTCAAGTCTAGAAGCTATTATATGGCCTACTCATCACTGTCCGGAAGTTGGTGCACTATTTTCAGTTGCATCAAGTCACCGTTGTCATGTCATATCCACTCGGGGACGTCCTATACAATCACAAGGCCACTGGCCGAATCGCTAAATGGGCACTCAAGTTAATAGCGTTTGACATCATTTTTCAACCACGGACAGCAATCAAATCTCAAGCTCTAGCCAACTTTGTGGTCGAGTGGACAGAAGTTCAGACGACTACAAACACGGACAAGCTAGAGTACTGGACGATGTACTTCGACGGTTCCTTACGGATCGGCGGCACGGGGGTTGGCATCGTGTTGCCGTCACCCACTAGCGAAAAACTCAAGTATGTCCTTTAAATTCACTTTCTGGCTTCCCACAATGTCACCGAGTACGAGGCACTTATCCACGAGCTCCACATCGCTATATCACTCGACATCCGTCGACTGGTTGTGCGCGGGGATTCTCAACTCGTGGTCAGCCAAGTCATGAAAGACTAGACATGTCTCAACGACACTATAGCGGTGTATTGTCAGGAGGTCAAAAAGCTGGAAAACAAGTTCAACAGGCTGGAGATAACTCATGTATTACGACAATACAACGATGCTGCAAACGAATTGGCCAACATGGGATCCAAACGAGAAGTGGTCTCGACTAGGATTTTTGTTGAACAACTACTGGAGCCATTAGTCAAAAGAAGAAACCAGTGCTTGAATAGTTGGGGGCTGAACCTACCTCGGCAACAAATGAAGTACTAATCCTCTCTCAAGATTGGCGAACTCTAGTTCTCAAATTCCTCTTGGACGACGAACTCCTAGAAGAGCGCAGTGAAGCTGAACGGATCAAGCATCGAAGCAAATGTTTCCTTGTAGTCAGAGAAGACCTATACCGCAGAAGCGCATCCAGGGTCCTCATGCACTGTGTCACACCCGAGGAGGGCAAGCAAATTCTGCAATTGATCCACTCAGGTATCTATGGCAACCATGCTGTATCCAGGATGTTAGTCGGAAAGGCTTACAAGTAGGGTTTTTTTTCTAGCCGACTGCAGTAACATACGCTAAAGATATAGTTCGCACATGCGAGGGATGCCAATTCTATGCAAGACAAACACATCTTCTAGCTCAAGAACTTCAAACAATTCCAATCTCTTGGCCATTTGTAGTTTGGGGGCTCGACATGGTCGGGCCATTCAAAAAAGCACCAAGAGGGTTCACACACTTGTTCGTCGCAGAGGATAAATTCACAAAGTAGATTCAGGCAAAACCCATTGCTACCATAACATCGGCACGAGCAAAGGACTTCATCATGATTATTTTATACCGATTTGGGATTCCCAACTACATCATAACGGACAACGGTACTCAGTTCATAAGCGGTGTATTTCAAGATTTCTGTGACAATTTTGGCATCAAGATCTATTATGCTTCTGTGGCACACCCACGAAGCAATGGGCAGGTCGAGCGTGCTAATGGCATGGTCTTACAAGGTATCAAGGCTAGGGTGTTTGACCGATTACAACCATATGCATGGCAGTGGGTACAAGAACTCCCATCCATTTCTGGTCTCTAAGAACCATGGTAGTCGGGCAACAGGGCAATCCCCTTTCTTCTTAGTCTATGGTGTTGAGGCTATGTTACCAATCGAGTTGGAGTTTGGGTCTCCGCGAGTTCAGGCCCACTCAGAAGACAAATCAAACGAAGCCCGATTGGTCGAACTTGACCAGTTGGAAGAAGCGAGGGATATCGCAACTATCTAGTCGGCAAGGTATCTTCATGGCCTACTTCATTATCACAGTCGAAATGTCTGTGGTCGTGCCTTTTGGTGGGAGATCTCGTCTTGAGAAAAATACAAACCACCAAAGACAGGCATAAACTATCCCCTCTGTGGGAAGGGCCGTTCATTATCACTGAGGTGACACGTCCGGGCGCCTACCGATTGAAAACTGAAGACGGTGCCTTTGTCAGCAACTCATGGAATATAGAAAAGCTACGTCGCTACATCGCTTGTTTTGTATTCCCTATATATATGTACAAAGTCTTTTCTCTGACTCACTACATCACTTGTTTCAACCGAGTAGTGAGTCGGGGGCTGCATGTATTATGTGCCTTGTTAATAAAATACGAGCTTGTTTTATTTTAGTTGTGAAGTTTTACGATGATTATGCTATGTTTGCCCGAGTATAGCTTTTAGAAGTGAATGTTTTTTCTTAAGTTCCTATCGATCTACTTGGAACAGATTACATAGTCGGGTGATGCTAATGACAACTAAGAATAAGCAAGTACTCAGCAACATTTTACAAGATATATGCATGCTTTCACCAAAAGTTATATATACACCAACTGCATAATCGCTTGTTTTCTACATACCTAGGTCTCTTGCTATCGCCTCTGAAGTTGGCCTCGCTTGGCTGATCAACTCCAGTGCTTCTTCAAGTTTTGTCTCTTCGGCAAAACCCTCACCAATGGCCTCGATATCTACCCTTGGGTAGATTGATTTGGTCATAGCTAGGGTTTGGGCCACATCGACAGTGGCACGCTCATCCGAGTACTTTTCAAGATGCTTGGGGCTTCGCTAAGGCGTGCCTGCATTTGGGAGACTGTACTGGAGCTGATCCCAGCATGGTGAGGCTCCATAATGTCAAGGAGCCCTTTCATGGATTTGATAAGAATTTCCCGTGACTCCTTGACAACCTTGATCTCCTCTGCAAAGGCTTTGAATTGGGTCTGGGCATTGGCTTTTGAAGCTATTTAGATTCATTGACAAGTATACTTGTTAGCCAAACAATGCAGTTGGAGTAACGAGAAGACGGGTTAAGGTTATTGTCAAAGAGAAGGCTTACTTGCATAGTCGGCCTCCACTTTGGCTTTGGCCTTCTCCAGTTTGGCTTTGGCCTTTTCAACTTCCTTCAGCTTAATCTCTTGTTGTTTCTTCTCCTCTGCTTGTGTTTTCAACTCGGCTTCGAGGGCTGCAAATCAAAATAGTCAAGGACTCGAGATTGCAATCAAAACTCAACAAGGCAGTCGGGAATCAACAAAGCTGGAGAGATATACTCGGGATTTACTCAGGAGGATAACACAAAAGACTTACTTCTAATCTTCTTGGCTAGAGCCCACTTTTCATCCCTAAGCTGATCTATTGCTCCTCTTAGGCAAGTTTCCTTCTCCAGGCTAGTCCGTTCCAGGTCATCCTTGGTGGCCTAGAGCTAGCTCAATCGTTGGAGATGGGGGGCGAGCTGGGTCAGGACCTTGTTCACTTTCTCCAAGCGGTCGACAATCTTCTGTTCAGAGCAAAACAGAGCAAAATAAAGTCAAATGGTGGAATACCAGATTAAGGAGAACCGTCAAGGGTTCAACATGGCAAGATTTGCTACACACCTGAACTCCCCTGGATGCGGTGATTGCTGCACGAAGAAGAACTTCACTCTTCCTTGCCGCGGCTTGTTCATCATGCTCATAGTTCTCCACGACTCCCTCAGGGGATACCCAATGGAACGTTCTCGGGAAGTCGGGAGGAGGGGCTTCAAGCTGGGGAATGTCAACTTCATCAGAAGACAACGATGATATGAGTGGCGATGGGGTCCTGGCCCTAGACTTAGCGGCTGCTGGGGTTTCAGAGATTTGCTTAGGGGCTGGAGCAGCAGCTTTAGCACTCCCCCTTGGTCAGCCGGTACTATTGGACCTACTGTCAGGATTGCTTCAACCTCTACAACTAGGGCAGTCTCTGGCTCGGTAGATGTGTTTGTTGGTGCTGGCTCGGCTGGGGACGGTTCGGTAACAGGAGCAGCTAGTACGGTCCCCTGGGATCAATGTTAACTCACTTCCTGCACAATAAGTCAAGTATCAAGATACGATCACATCATTCAAGGCTCCTGGAAGATTGAAGATCGCTTACCTCCTGGAGATCTTGAACCTCCACGAGGGAGCTCCGAAAGATATCGGCGGTGGAGAGCTGTTGGCTCTCGGGCCAATCGGCGGTGGCGCTTTAACTCTAGTCGGCCCTGATTCTGGCGTAGCCGACTGTGGCGTTGAGCTACTCAACGGTGCCGCCCTTGGGCTAGATGTTGCTGATCTTGTACTCGGCAGCGTCGGCCTTGAGCTCAATGTTGCTGGCCTCAGACTCAAAGGAGAAGGCCTCGGGCTTGGCGACCTGGGGGATAGATTGGGGGGGTCTTTGATCCTCAAACTCCCTAGCGCTGCACTCAGCTTGCTTGTTCTCTTCTTGCTTGGATCTTCAACGGGTTTCTTCCCAACTCTCTTGGAGCTGGGCTGAGCAGCAGAAGGATTGGCCGGCCTCTTTTTCATTTTGGTGGCCGACAAGGTTTGGGAATCATCGTCAAATTCCTCACAAGCCTGCAAATGTTTCAACAACATACATCATATATTGCAGAACAATTCAAGACAAATGTCCACATATATTTATCACCAGTGGATAGCAATTCCAAGTCAGCTTTTCAAGATTACCTGTGGCCGAGGCCTTTTCTGGCTATAGGCTGTAGTGGCACACTCGACGTCTTCTGTCTCTACAACCCCGTTGATAAAAAAGCCGAGTAAGGTGTCGGTCACCTTGTTCTCATCAATCAAATTTGGGTATTATCGGCTAGGATCATATTTTCCCTGGTAATCCTAGCCACAATGGCTTCTCAGCTTTAGTGGCCTGGTGCGGCGGTTCATGAAACACCTCGCCACCCAGGGACCAGTTAATCCTGAGCTCTTCAGTTGATCGATCTTCTCTATTAGTTGGTACACTTGGCCCATCTCTTCATAGTTTGGCACAGATGACCAGCTAGGCAGGACCACCGGAGAAGAGCCAGTGAAAGGGGGCAGAGAAGGTTCGAGATCAGAACAATAGAACCATCTCTATGCCAGTCCTTGAGGGAGGTTTTCAAAGGAACATGGAGATAGATCTTCTTCATTTCGTTCCTGAGTTGGAGACCAGCTCCCCCAATCACTTAGACTTTGTTTTTGGATCGCTGGGGCTTAATGTGGAATAGATACCGGAAAAGGGTGAAATGGGGCTTAACCCCCAAAAAACATTCACACAATGTGGTGAAAATGGAGATTTGTAGGATAGAGTTGGGATTCAGATTCACCAACTCTAGCTGATAGAAGGACAAAAGCTGGAGGAAGAAATCCGAAGAGGGAAGGCCAAGACTGCGATAGAAAAAAGAGGTGAAGGTGACAGTCTCACCGGATCAAGGCACCGGCATAGATTCCCCTTCGGCGGTGCGCCAATGGATGAGTTCTTGCCGCTGCAGCATCAGTTGCTTCTCCAGATACTTCAGCTTCGTCAAGCCACAGTCTGAAACCGGCCAAGCCTCCCCAGACATCTCCGGGATCTCGAGCGAAGCTCTCGGCATTGTTGGGAGTGAGAAGATTTGGGGGAAATGCTTTGGAAGTCTTGGGATGGACGTGGCAGAGCGGAATCACTCGAGTTTTGCACAGGAGACACCGGCTATGGCAAACCCTAACAAGACAAAGTGAGAAGTTTCGACGCAGAAGCTAGAAGGTGAAACGATTGCCGGATTGGAGAAGATGAGGGAATCTTTTCTTTCTCTCTCCACTTTATAGAGCCTGTGCTGATAAGTGGGCTTGGGCCAGCTAATTCGGTACTGGGCCACAAGATATGAGTTTCTAAATGGCATGCTCTGTAGAGCCGACTACTAGCTGTGTTAAAATCATAGTACAGATGCTATTCATAGAAACCGATTAAGTAATCAGATATGCTTCATGAGAGCCTAATTGCTGGACACATGTATTCAGATATCTGCATTATTTACCGTGTATTGAAAATACATCCTTGCAAGGATCGACAGCTGGTCTCCATTAAAATTGGGGGTGTAGGTATCTCTCCAGTACACCTGACCACGCATTGGGTTAAAATCCAAGAAGTGGTACTCGGCTTACATGCTTAGCCACCAATTGCCATGAGCAAAAATTATTCTAGCTGACATGATGCTGAAGAGTCTACATACTAAGTAGCATACTCCTCAGGAAAGACTACAAGGTTAAAGATCTTTGACTTTATGTTTAATTGTTTCACAATTAAGAACAAAGTCAAGGGCTACACCTAATAGGTGCGCCTATTCGGCGCACACTATTCATATTTTTCTATGAAGCCCTTCATAGCCTCGTTGCCAGCTGAAATGAAGTAGGACTCAGGAGAAGAAGCACTCGGACAAAAAGTACTCGGGAACAATGCACTCGGGAATTCTTCACCATGGAGGATGAGTACTCGGCATCAGCTGTGACTCAACTATGAAGGTCTCGGGGGCTGCTGTCGAGGCCGTGGGCCCTAAGTACCTCATGAGAAGCATTTGGGCCACTTGGATAGAGGATGGGCCTAGCCTTGTAATTAGGAATACAATAGGACTCGGCATACATAACCTTGTATGACAGGGAAAGGATATAGTCCTAGTCGGGTATATTGTATTCCTAGAAGGAAATCCCTTGGTCGGAGTCCAACTGGGATTCCTACTCTGTAACCCTATCCCTCGGTATATAAGGGGAGGCAGGGTGCCCCCTGAGGGTAGAATGAGAAAATAGCGCAATCTCACCAGAGAAACCTCAAAGGCAATACACCACAACTGGACGTAGGATATTACCTCATCTCGAGGGCCTGAACCAGTAAAATTGTTTCGTGTTCCTTTGCAATCCATCAGGTTTAGGTCTCATGAGTAGCTCCATATTCTTATTGCCAATACAAAGCAGCGACACCTGTGGCATATGCTGATGATGCAGAGGAAGACTTGGCGGAGTTAGAAGCCAGCACGCCATCAGAAAGGTCAGGAGATAGTGGAACTCGCACTCACTCGAAAGTGGAGTGGGGTGATACTCAAGATGATGAGGATGAACCCGAGTACAACTCTGATGCAAGAAGAAGCCCTGTGCCCCGTTGAGAAGCCTCTTAGTAGCACCTTAGTAGGAGTTTACCTTTCATGGTCCCGCATCAGAGTCGTGGGACCATTTCCACGCCAGCAGAACCGATGGTCAGCCTATCACTTGGGCTGAGTTCGCCGCGGCCTTCAAGAAGATGCATATTCCCGTGGGAGTGGTGGCACTCAAGAAGCATGAGTTTCGAGCTTTGAAGCAAGGAAACCGGTCAGTGACCGAGTTTTTGTATGCGTTCAATCACCTAGCCCGCTATGCACCCAAGGACGTCAGCACGGATGCAGAAAGACAGAAGAAGTTCTTGGATGGACTGAATGATGAACTCTCCGTCCAGTTGATCTCTGGAGACTACTCAGATTTCCAAAAGCTGGTAGACAAGGCCATTCGCCAGGAGGACAAGCAGAACTGGATGGAGCAGAGGAAGTGCAAGATTGCTAGTTTCTAAGGTCAACAATGAAGCAATTAGAGGCCGCGTAGGGTGGGACCTCCTCAGACTCAGTAGGGAGGATCATCCTCGGCACCTCGCCCACAACGCCAATTCTACAACAACAATACTGGTGGTAATGTTGGGGCGAACCGTCCTCCTTGGCCAACTACTGCCCTGGCACCAAACTAGCCAGTCAAGAAGGAGGCTGGAGGGAAGACATTGAACTGCTACAACTGTGAAGAACCTGGACATTATTCTTCCTAGTGCACGAAGCCCAAGGTTCTCAAGTCAACTGCACCAGGACAAACCACTGGCAACGTGGTCAAAGCCAGAGTGAACCACGTCACTCCAGACGAAGCCTAGGCTGCACCAGCCATCATCCTGGGTATGTTCCCTATTAACTTAGTTACTGCAACAGTCCTATCTGATTCGGGTGCTACACATTTTTTATGTCGAGGGGTTTTGCAAGAAAACATGGGTTTCAGATGGGGAAGTTGGATAAGTCTATCATGGTTAACACACCGAGGAATCAAATGCACACTACCCAGTTTATCCCCTCTGTGACCTTAGAAATTCAGGGCACCCGTTTTCTAGCCGATTTGATTCTAATAAAATCGGAAGAGATAGATGCCATCCTAGGGATGGACTGGTTAACCCGGCACAAGGGAATTATTGATTGTGCCACTAGAACAGTGACCCTAACCCCTGACTTCAGGAGGAAAGTGATCTTTCGTGTCCTTTCTACCTTACCCTCTGTGGCATCTCTGAACCAGGCCGCCATAGCAGAATCCCTGTTGCAAGGGATTATCTTGATGTTTTTCAAAACTATCTACCTAGGATGCAACCCAAGAGAGACATCAAGTTCAGAATAGACCTAGCCCCAGGCACTACCCCTATCCACAAGAGACCGTATAGGATGGGCACAAATGAATTGGTAGAAGTAAAGAAGCAAGTTGAGGAGTTGCTTGCAAAAGGGTATATCAGACCTAGCACATCACCTTGGGAAGCACCGGTCATTTTTGTGGAAAAGAAAGATGGAACCCAAATGATGTGTGTGGATTATCGTGCACTCAACAAAGTCACCATCAAGAATAAGTACCCTTTGCCTAGAATCGACAATCTGTTTGATTAGTTGGAAGGAGCCACAGTGTTCTCCAAGATAGATCTTTATTCCGGTTATCATCAGCTGAGGATTCGAGAGGAAGATATTCCCAAGATTGCTTTTACCACTTGGTATGGGTGTTATGAGTGCACCATCATGTCTTTTGGATTGACGAATGCTCCTGCCTTCTTCATGAACTTGATGAACAAGGTGTTCATGGAGTACCTGGATAAGTTTGTTGCAGTCTTCATCGATGATATTCTCATCTATTCCAATACTAAGGAAGAACATGAGTAGCATCTTCGTATAGTTCTAGAGACCCTTCAGCAGCATTAGTTGTATGCCAAGTTCAGCAAGTGTGAATCTTGGCTTCCGGAGGTGAAGTTTCTAGGACATGTTATCACCACCGGAGGAATTGTGATAGACCCAACCAATGTGGAGTCAGTGACCAAGTGGAAGCAGCCGCAAATAGTTACGGAGATCCGGAGTTTCTTAAGATTAGCGAGATACTATCACCGGTTCATAGAGAACTTCTCCCGAATTGCCAAGCCCATGACCCGTCTACTCCAGAAGAATGTGAAATTTTCATGGACTCTAGAGTGTGAGCAGAGTTTTCAAAAGCTGAAGAAGAAGCTAGTATCTGCACCTGTGTTGATCATGCCAGATCCCAAGAATGGTTTCCAAGTTTATTGTGATGCATCTCGGCAGGGTTTAGGATGTGTGCTGATGCAAGAAGGGAGGGTCGTGGTATAGGGAGGGTCGTGGTATACGCCTCACAGCAGTTACAACCCCATGAGAACAATTGTCCTACCCATGATTTGGAACTTGCAGCTATAGTGCATGCTTTGAAGATCTAGAGACATTAGCTCATCGGCAACCGCAGTGAAGTCTAGACAGATCACAAGAGCCTAAAGTATATCTTCACCCAACCAAATCTGAACCTTAGGCAACAAAGATGGTTGGAGCTGATCAAGGACTATGACATCGGAATCCATTATCATCCGAGGAAAGCCAATGTGGTGGCTGATGCCCTTAGTCGAAAAAGTTACTGCAACACAATGGAAGGCCGACAGTTACCTTCGGAATTGTGTGAAGAGTTTGAATAGTTGAATATGGGATTAGTCAGCCAGAGATATGTGGCAGCTTTTGTAACGCCCTGAAAATCGTCTTAATTAAAAATATCGTGGGTAAATGGAAATATAAGAATACACTAGAAAATTTTTGTTTGAGAAAGAGTTTGAATAAAATTTTGAAATTTCCAATATTAAAAATTCCGAGTTTAAATCTTTAAATAAATACTTGGATGCTTTTATATTCTAGGGGTTTTGTCGGAGTATTCTAAGCGTTTGAGTATTTACAATAATAAATCTTTCGTGTTTCGTGATGGCATTTACTTCTGGTAAATTCCCCATGATTTCATAAACTCTCTAAAATTTTCTCGGATTTTTCGGAGCTACAGAATTAATTTTAATGCTATACAAATCACTAAAGTAATTAAATAAATATAAATAAATTCCTTTTCTTTTCCCCTGTTTGGGTCGTTCCTAATTCGGTTCTTTGAAGTCTCCCCATTCATCGTGAACTTTAACTCTCTTTTTCTTCTAGGGTTTTGTGTCGTTCCCAGAACCCTAAAGTCACTTCAAAAACCTAAATTCGGAGTTACTGGTATTATTCATTTTTGAAACCCTAGAATTCTTTTGGACTCCCAATCCGAGATCCTTTGTATTTGAAATATATATGTTTTCCTTTGAGATAAATCTCAGATATTCCCATAAACCCCTTTTCTATCAAAATAAATCCAAATCCCCAATCGTTTGAGATTTCTCCAAATTCCAGTCCCAATAAATCACCCTTGTCAATTCGCTAATCCCAAAATATTTTATTCGGAATATTCTATTTTCCAGTTCCCGAAAAATCTCCTTCAATTCCCAACTCAAAGAATAATCCGATATTTGTTTCCCCAAATATTCCTTGAATATCCCAATATTCTACTCCCCAAATTTCCATCGGAAAAATATTCTTCATTCTCTGAATCCCTCAAAATATTCCATTTCCAAGACCCCACTAAATATACTTTTGTTTTCTAAATTCGTCCAAATACCCTTTGATCCCCAATACATATATACGTATATATATATCCTCATATTCAAAGTATTTCAAAAAGATATAATACGTAAACATACTCAAAATTCCAATTTTTACAAAATTGGAATTTTCCCCAGAAACCCCTCTCTTTTCCTTTCTTTCCCCCCATCTTTTCTTTTATTTTCCTTTTATCCCTCTCTCTCCTGTTCATCTTTCTTCTTTGGTTTTCTCTCTCTCTCTCTTGGATGGCCGGCCTGCGCTACCTGGGCCTCCCCGGCCTCCGCTCGGCCTGCACCGCCTGGGCCTACCCCATCGCCAGCGCAGCCCTGCGCCAACCCCTCCCCAGCCTCTACCTAGCCTATGCCCAGTCCGCCGCAGCCACCGTGGCCTTAGCCCGACCCGGCCCGCCGCCGCCGGTCCGCCACGCACAACTGCCGCCGTTCTTCCCGGAAGCCGTCGCGCCCGTGCCGCCTCGGAACACCGGAGCCAAGCCACATATATATAGCCGCCGCCTGCCCCCTGTGCCCTAAATCGACGATGCCACCCGAGCCACCCCTACTTCCCATCTGCCACCGCCGCTATCCCCTCTGACGCCGACCGTCGCTGGGAGGCCCCAAGCTGTCATCACCGTCGTCTCTTGACGGTGAGCGCCCTAACCGCATCGTCGCCGCCCTCCTCCTCCTGCCCCCGCCGACCGCCTCGGGAAGCCGCCGCCACACCGGCACAGCGACGTCGCTGCCCGTGTGCCGCCAGCCGCCGCTTCCTCGCCGCCCTGTGTGCCTGCCGTGCCGCCTTCGCTAGCTGGAGCTACAGCCGTTGCCCCTGCTCCGATCTACACCACCGCCGCCGCCCTCGTCGTCGACCCGGCGCCGCTGCCTCTTCTTCTCCCAGCGCCGTCGCCCGTACGCCGCGCCCTCACTTCCTGTGCGCCACAGTCGCTCCTGCTGTTGCCCCAGCGCCGCCGTCAATCAGCCGCCACTGCTCCTGCAAGCCGTCGCCGGTGAGCATCCTTGTAGCCGCGATCTCTCCTCCCCGGCCGTGTTGTCCTAACGGCGCCTCTCCTCGTCGCCTCTGCCTCCTGCTCCTCGTCGTCTTTGTTCGCCTGACGCCGGTCCTCAACCGTCCCCAATCTCCCTCGGCCATCGCGTCATCTTCGCCCCTGCATAACGCTGCCGTCCAGTCGCCGTGGCCATCGCTGGAGACCTCCAACCGCCGCCGACGTCGTCACCTAGTCGAAGCTCGACCCCTCTCTCTGCTGCCGCCGATCTATCATCACCGGCCACTCTGTGGTAGCCGCCACGCCAACGCAGGTCATCGTCGCCATCCCCACCGCTTTCTAGCCGCGACACCCCGTGCCGGTCACTGCCCCGCTGTCGACGCTGCCACCGATTCCCCTGCCTCGTCGCGCCATAGCAGGAGTTTGGTTTTGCCCCTCGGTGTCTCTGTCTTGTAGACCCGGCCGACAGCCTCTCCTCTTGTGTGACAGCCATGTGGACCTGTTGATAGTTTTACCGATGTATGACTGATGGGTCCAGTGTACAGTAGCCCGAGCCATCTTGGCCGTCCAACCCTTTTAATCGATCCTAGCCATTCGATCTTCGTAGAAGCCCTGATCTAAATCCCAGCCATCCGATCTATTCCAATCAAATCCGAACTGTCGGCTTCCAATAACTCAATTTGGATGCCACCTCAGCCTCAACAGCCATCTCATCGCCAGCCCTTCGACCCGTGGACTTAGTCCATCCTAAACCTAGTCTATGACAGTGGGTCCTACCTCAATTTCCTATAAAAAGTAATTCCTTCAATAATCAATTTCTGAGAGAATATTCTTGAGAATATTCTTTTCTAATTCTTTTCGGATTCATTCTGAATTCAATATTCTAAAAGCCATCTCTTTTTTGTTTGAAGTTGAATTTGACCTGCTCTTCTTTCTAAATTTATCTAAAGTGTTTATTTAGAGTTTCTTAGTGTTTTCATCGTTTTGCATGTAGTCGCGTATAATCGCCGATTCGGAAGATTGCGAAGTCTGCAAAAGAGTTCGGAAGATTATTTGAAGACTTTTGCGATTGCAAGGTAAGTCACATAAAAATCTCCTTGAGCATGTTGATCCTGTTTGCGAAAGCTGTTTTATTTTAATGTTATTGCATGAAATGCTTTAGAATGTCATTATTATGGGTAATTATTTAATAGCCAATATTCCTTGATATTTATGGCCATTTTGTTATTGTTATCTATGCCTTGATACCCTGGGTAAATAATATTGAATAGCCGGGTGTTTAATTATTTATTTGGCTAAATTATTTAGGATTTGCTTAGCCATACTTACAAACTATAGTGTCATTATATGTGGGAAACTATTCATTCATTCTGATTAATTAATAATTAATGGCTACAATTTCACGACCATGAGTCGTGGTTGATTAATTAAATGTGACAATTAAAACTTGACTGAATGGTTGGTTGTGAGCACCAGGTTGCAATGTTGCTAGCTGTACTCATGACAATTAAGGACCGGTCCGCAGACTACCCGTCGCGAAGCAATACTCGTGCTAACCACAAGCTAGTATGGGTAATGGTGGGAACCAAAGTGTATTACGTTCAACCGGGGTCCTGTTCGCACCAAAAACCGCCGGGTGTGCCAAGAAGCTTGCTGACGATCTGGTTTGATGCGATTGAACATACGAAGGCCTGGGAGATCTGCTTAGCTCCAGTGCAGGTCCTAAAATCTTGAGGTTCGTAGGCGTGCCAGTCAATTTGACCCCCGTAATTGACAAGGAGATGAAGAAATTTGATTACAGATCCAATTGGCCAGTAAGCCGATACGGATTCCTTCCAGCCGATCGCCGCTATGCTCGTGCCCGGGCCCTCACCTGTACTCGCGCCCGGGTCTCGTGCTCGGGTTCTCGCTTGTGCTCGCGTCAGACTACCAGCAGCAATTGCACATCGGCTATCGGCCGATACGGACTGATATAGACTCCTCGTAGCCGATAGCCGATGGCACCTGTGTATCGGCTAGGAAACCGATGGCGCTATAAACAAATGGATAAGCTGTCAGTATAACATATGCATCGGCTAGAAGCCGATTGTAAAATAGATAAGCAAAACAGTAAGCCAGCCGACTGCCAAGGAAACACATGTGCATCGGCTAGAAAACCGATGATAATATAGATGACAAACAGTAAGGATAATACAGTTGGCTTTATAAAAAGATAACCTATCGGCTAAGCGCTCCGATAGAACGTCACATATACACCGATCGGCTCGACAAGGATAAATCTATTATTATCGATCTAGTAGTTCAGACCTAACTGATGCAGCACAGATCGATAATAGTAAAGGAACCTCAACAAGCCGATAGACCTAATGCAACTGTGATGTAATAAGATAACTTACCGGCTATGCATTCCGATAAGACGCTTGCGCAAAAACCATCAACCTAGCAGGAATAACTTATCGCGACAGTTTAGTAGGTCAGACCCAACCGATGCAGCACAAACTGACGATAAGCTACTCCCAGTAAGCTGATAAGATCTACGCACGCGTGATGTGGTATACCTGATCGGCCTAAGAGGTCGGACCGAACTGATGCAGCCGTAGACAGGGCAGATACACCTGGGTAAGGGGTGACGACTCTTACCCTCTCGCAGGAGTTCGGACCTAACCGATGCAGCCTCGCTCGAGAAGCAAGAACCCGTCGAAAGGGTGGCGATGCGCCGAAGTTGTATTGATCGATTAGATGATTTACAAGCTACCCGGGCATACGCATATATACCCCGAGTTACAAGAGTCCTGATAGGACACGGTACATAATTTCCTATCTATAAAAGGAAAACTAACAGACCCCGATCAGATACGAGATCAGGTTTCCTAAAAAGTATTAAAACTACCTAATTTATAGATAAGGTAATTAACTGCCATAGCGTGGTCTTCACGATTCCTTCCCGAATCCGGCTTCTTCTGGATTAGCTTCCAATGGCTGATATCACTTCTTTCCTTAACCGAACATGGTATTGATCCGAACCAAATTTTGGCGTCAACACATGCCCCCCAATTTCGGAGTTTGTTATCAAACTTCGAAATTCTTCTTCTGTTTGGGCCTCAACATTCCTTCCTGGCCTCTTGAAATCGGCTTTCATGAGCCGATACCTTTTGTACTAGGTGTGCTAGACTCTCGAAGTCTTCTGATGAAAATCATTCCTTGACCGGAGCCATCAAACCTTGGAATGCTAACTCGGCCAGCTGTGCATCATCCAGACTTAAACTATAACATCAGCTTCTAACATCACGAAACCGCTGGATATATTCTGTGACTGATTCCTCCGGCTTCTGTATTACCGATGTTAAGTCTATCAAACTCATCTCTTGAATCCCCATAAAGAAATACTTGTGGAATTGCTTTTCCAGATCGGCCCAACCTCGAACTGAGTTAGGTGGCAATGAAGAAAACCATGTAAAGGCCGATCCGGATAATGATAACGGGAAGAGTCTAACTCTCAAAGCTTCTACAGCCGATGCTTCTCCGCACTGCGCCAGGAATTGGCTGACATGCTCCACTGTAGACACATCATCTTGCCCTGAGAATTTGGAGAAGTCTGGTACTCTGTATCGGCGCGGCAATGGAATTCTATCAAACCAATCTGGATATGGAGGCCGATACATAAATATCTCTTCCTTCGGTCTTAGACCGAATTGCTCTCTTATCACCTCTGTGACTCTTGCTGATAAATCTTCTTTTGGATCTTCACCGTAATAACGCAGAGGTGGAGTTGATAGCCGATTCTGATTCTGATATTCCCTCGGATAATTGTACTCAGGAACAGCTTCTGGATAACTCTGTTGATGCCCCCCATAGTACGCAGTTTGATATCCTTGAGGAATCCCATCTTGTTGCCCCCCGGGTATTTGAATCGACTCTACCGCCTTCTTGATCAAGCTCTGTAATGTGTTCACCAATATCCCAGATTGATCGGTCAACGCATGATGAACTGCTTTATTAAACATATCTTGGATCGGCTTTTGTGAACTTGTAGGCGATATATGGCTCGATTCGTCAATGAGAACAGGCTTTGGAAACTGTAATTTTTGAATCGGCCCTTGATCTGTCATGCCGAAGGATTGTAGACAAAGCTTCTGAAACTCCACGATGTTCTGCTCCACTTGTTGTCTTTGTTCTTCGGTCAAATCTTCCATTGTGACTGGAATCATATTGTCTGTGCTGACCTCTTTTCCAGCCATGTTGAAGTTCTGTGTCCCACCGGGTCAAAAACGTGTTGATTCAGCCGATAGGATATACTGTGATGATCTGAAGATCGGGTCCCACCAGGCGTGCCAAAAATATGTTCGCACAAAAAACCGCCGGGTGTGCCAAGAAGCTTGCTGACGATCTGGTTTGATGCGATTGAACATACGAAGGCCTGGGAGATCTGCTTAGCTCCAGTACAGGTCCTAAAATCTTGAGGTTCGTAGGCGTGCCAGTCAATTTGACCCCCGTAATTGACAAGGAGATGAAGAAATTTGATTACTGATCCAATCGGCCAGTAAGCCGATACGGATTCCTTCCAGCCGATCGCCGCTATGCTCGTGCCCGGGCCCTCGCCTGTACTCGTGCCCGGGTCTCGTGCTCGGGTTCTCGCTTGTGCTCGCGTCCGACTACCAGCAGCAATTGCACATCGGCTATCGGCCGATACGGACTGATATAGACTCCTCGTAGCCGATAGCCGATGGCACCTGTGTATCGGCTAGGAAACCGATGGCGCTATAAACAAATGAATAAGCTGTCAGTATAACATATGCATCGGCTAGAAGCCGATGATAAAATAGATAAGCAAAACAGTAAGCCAGCCGACTGCCAAGGAAACACATGTGCATCGGCTAGAAAACCGATGATAATATAGATGACAAACAGTAAGGATAATACAGTCGGCTTTATAAAAAGATAACCTATCGGCTAAGCGCTCCGATAGAACGTCACATATACACCGATCGGCTCAACAAGGATAAATCTATTATTATTGATCTAGTAGTTCAGACCTAACTGATGCAGCACAGATCGATAATAGTAAAGGAACCTCAACAAGCCGATAGACCTAATGCAACTGTGATGTAATAAGATAACTTACCGGCTATGCATTCCGATAAGACGCTTGCGCAAAAACCATCAACCTAGCAGGAATAACTTATCGCGACAGTTTAGTAGGTCAGACCCAACCGATGCAGCATAAACTGACGATAAGCTACTCCCAGTAAGCTGATAAGATCTACGCACGCGTGATGTGGTATACCTGATCGGCCTAAGAGGTCGGACCGAACCGATACAGCCGTAGACAGGGCAGATACACCTGGGTAAGGGGTGACGACTCTTACCCTCTCGCAGGAGTTCGGACCTAACCGATGCAGCCCCGCTCGAGAAGCAAGAACCCGTCGAAAGGGTGGCGATGCGCCGAAGTTGTATTGATCGATTAGATGATTTACAAGCTACCCGGGCATACGCATATATACCCCGAGTTACAAGAGTCCTGATAGGACACGGTACATAATTTCCTATCTATAAAAGGAAAACTAACAGACCCCGATCAGATACGAGATCAGGTTTCCTAAAAAGTATTAAAACTACCTAATTTATAGATAAGGTAATTAACTGCCATAGCGTGGTCTTCACGATTCCTTCCCGAATCCGGCTTCTTCTGGATTAGCTTCCAATGGCTGATATCGCTTCTTTCCTTAACCAGACATGGTATTGATCCGAACCAAATTTTGGCGTCAACAGGTCCACCATGGTGTGTTGTGGCTGTGTCAATAAGACCACCATGGCTGCGTCAATAAGTCCATGTCTTGGGCGTTGGATCGTTTCCCTGTTGGGGGCCTGATCAGCTTCTGCCGAAAACTAGTGGTTCAACGGGTGGCTCCCTTGTTGTGCGGGTTACGTGGAGGGTCCTATCACAATTCCTTTCTGAGGTACCGTCGTGGTATTAAGGCGCACAGTGATGTGTTGTGGAGTTGTGTCTTGTGGGTAAATTGGTACACCTCTGGCCAGAGTAAAACTATTCGAATAGCCGTGCTCGCGGTTAATGAGCGGCCTAGCAATGTTTTCTGTGATTAGTCCCACATTATTTATTAATGGAAATAAATGATGGAATATTGATAGCTCCTATTTGGAGAGTTATGGTTTGGGCCTGAACTGCGTTGGAGCGTTGTTCAGAGATGGATTTAATGTTGATATTAATTAAACTATATGGTTTTCAATGGTTTTAAATGCAAATGTTTTAAATGTTGTTTAACGCAAATAAGCCATACTATGCCTTTTCCTTTGGTATCCTGTTGCATTACATTGCATTTCCTAGTGTGGCTTATTGAGTACGGTGGGTGGTACTCAGTCTTGCATTATTGTAATCTTTAGAGTGAAGCTTTGCGTGGAGGAGAAATTTGGTGTTTGGCTTATACCCCAGTTGAGCTGCCTATGGCTTGGAGCTGAAGCTACGCTAGTTACCGTTCCGCTGCTAATTTCTTCTGTGTGAGGACTAAGTGCCTCTGTTGTAAGTATTTATCGTTATTTCGTATTTGGTTATGTTTATCAAATTATCGATTTGTGTACCTCGGCTGATTCCTGGACGAGGATTTATTGCACAAATTAGCTTTGGAAATTCTGGTGAATTTCTGGGCGTGACAAGTTGGTATCAGAGCTAAACTTGACTATAGGATAAGCCAAACTATCAGACCTTAAGGACATATTTTCCGAAAATCTATTTGCGAAAAAATTCTCCTCTTATCTATGGAATTCTCTGCAAAGTTTTTATCCATCCTCCCTTCCTCCTTCAACTGTTCTTGTTGCAGCAAGGAAGATGATAGAAGTGATCTCAAGCATCGGAGAGCGTCAAGGAAGAGTCTCGGATCCAAGTCATCATGCTGTCAGCAAGGAATGAAGATTTTGTGCAAGGAACCAATCCTAAACCAAACCTCCCTAGCGACCTTTGAAGAGTAGTGACGTTAGTTTAGTCGCGTGTGTTAGCTTGCTTGTTAGTGTGCTAGTGTTTGCTCCTTTTGTGCTTGTGTGTTTGGGTAGCATATGGCGTATGTCAGCTGGTGATATGGCTATAGTAGTTTGGCAGTGTAATAATGAACACTCTATATTCATTACAGTTCAGTAATAATTGAAATATTTAGTAAAGAAGATGCCTCTCTTTCTCTCTCTCTGCTCTATACCTTCTCTCCCCATTGATTTCTCCACCACCAATGGTTATTTTTATACAAATGATATGAAGGAAGAGATCATGTTGGATTCAGCCTTGCTTAGTAATGACCACAATCATGACCTAGGTTCAGCTAAAGATATGCCAACTTCAGTATTGAGGCAAAATTGTAAATGGAATCTACCTAAAGATCATGAAGGCTACTTTCTAGTAAACCTAGTGTTGGTCATATGCCTGCAAAAGGAAGCTAAGGAGCCTTAGGAAGACACAAGTAATGGATAGCTAGATCGGCTCATCTTTGAAGCTTACGACCGGACCTCAGAAGATGAAGCAGTCTGTCAGGAAGACGAATAGAAGAGGATGAAGAATAGAAAGAGACAAGTCAAGCCAGGATTGAGGGATCATCCTCGCCGTTCTAATTTTCTCAGAAGAACAACCCTACCAGTTACAAACGAGACCAGAAAAACAATGTTTGGATGGATTATTTCTCGAGACTACATCTGAAGCCAAAGTGCCAGTCATCGCAGAGAAGCATCAACGACGTCATGGTCATAATAGTCATTATAGTAAAAGAAAGACAAGTCAGTAGCATCAGAAATTGGAAGAAGTGAAGACATGCCTAACTCACAATGGAGTTAGTGAAAGCCAGTTTATGTTGAGAAAAGTAAGCTTGACCAAGTTATTATCTTCAGGAGTACTAGCAGCTGTTGCCACGATTCTAAGTCTATCTACATTGAAGGGTAACACCTAAGACAGAAGCATCAAGGATAGAAGTCAAAGACGGAAGGAACCAGATACCAAAGCAGTTGGTATAGCTACCAGACAAGATACCTATGACAACCCTGGAAGTTATAGATGAATATTTCCATCACTATTATGAGAATCTAAAGAATGAGAATCCTAAGGAAAATTAGTAGGAAGGTAGGAAGAAAGGTGATTGATAAGGAGACTAGACGAAGTAAAATCAGTAGATGAAGGGAAGTGTTTCATCAGGAAGGACCAGTCGCCAAGAACACCTCAGCACCGTCCGCAAATCCATGTCCAGTTCGCAGGTTCGGTATGTTGTCGACAAGCAAGTATTTAAGCAACACCAGTGACAAATGGAAGTTGAATCAAATTGAATCTGTCACTAAAGGGATCAGGTCTAGTTAGCAGCTAATTGGATCACCAAATACAGGATGGTCAAAAGGAATAATCTGCTCAATAAAGTCGCAAGACACTAGTGTGGTCAATGGATGGAGATACAAACTACCGCCAAGTCGAACAAGGAGATGGACTTTGAGGAGTGCCACCAGAAGAGTTGACGGAAAGAATTGAAGACCAACCAAACCCTTTTCTTTCTAGCCGCTCCAAATCTCGGGACGAGATTTCTGTAAGGGGGGTGGATTTGTAACGCCCTGAAAATCGTCTTAATTAAAAATATCGTGGGTAAATGGAAATACAAGAATACACTAGAAAATTTTTGTTTGAGAAAGAGTTTGAATAAAATTTTGAAATTTCCAATATTAAAAATCCTGAGTTTAAATCTTTAAATAAATACTTGGATGTTTTTATATTCCAAGGGTTTTGTCGGAGTATTTTAAGCGTTTCAGGATTTACAATAATAAATCCTTCGTGTTTCGTGGTGGCATTTACTTCTGGTAAATTCCCCGTGATTTAATAAACTCTCTAAAATTTTCTCGGATTTTTCGAAGCTACTGAATTAATTTTAATGCTATAAAGATCACTAAAGTAATTAAATAAATATAAATAAATTTCTTTTCTTTTCCCCTGTTTGGGTCGTTCCTGATTCACTTCTTTGAAGTCTCCCCGTTCATCGTGAACTTTAACTCCCTTTTTCTTCTAGGGTTTTGTGTCGTTCTCAGAACCCTAAAGTCATTTCAAAAACCTAAATTCGGAGTTACTGGAATTATTCATTTTTGAAACTCTAGAACTCTTTTGGACTCCCAATCCGAGATCCTTTGTATTTGAAATATCTATGTTTTTCTTTGAGATAAATCCCAGATATTCCCTTAAACCCCTTATCAAAATTAATCCAAATCCCCAATCGTCTGAGATTTCTCCAAATTCCAGTCCCAATAAATCACCCTTGTCAATTCGCTAATCCCAAAATATTTTATTCGGAATATTCTATTTTCCAGTTCCTGGAAAATCTCCTTCAGTTCCCAACCCGAAGAATAATCCGATATTTGTTTCCCCAAATATTCCTCGAATATCCCGATATTCTACTGCCCAAATTTCCATCGGGAAAATATTCTTCATTCTCTGAATCCCACAAAATATTCCATTTCCTAGACCCCACTAAATATACTTTTGTTTTCTAAATTCATACAAATACCCTTCGATCCCCAATATATATACGTATATATATATATATATATATATCCTTATATTCAAAGTATTTCAAAAAGATATAATACGTAAACATCCTCAAAATTCCAATTTTTACAAAATTGGAATTTCCCCCCAAAACCCCTCTCTTTTCCTTTCTTTTTCCCCTTCTTTTTCCCCCATCTTTTCTTTTATTTTCCTTTTATCCCTCTCTCTCCTGTTCATCTTTTTTCTCTGGTTCTCTCTCTCTCTCTCTCTCAGATGGCTGGCCTGCGCTGCCTGGGCCTCCCCGGCCTCCGCTCGGCCTGCACCGCCTGGGCCTACCCCGTCTCCCGGCCAGCGCCGCCCTGCGCCAACCCCTCCCCGGCCTCTACCCGGCCTGCGCCCAGTCCGCCGCAGCCACCGTGGCCTCAGCCTGACCCGGCCCGCCGCCGCCGGTCCGCCACGTGCAACTGCTGCCGTTCTTCTCGGAAGCCGTCGCGCCCGTGCCACCTCGGAACACCAGAGCCAAGCCACATATATATAGCCACCGCTTGCCCCTTGTGCCCTAAATCGACGCCGCCACCCGAGCAACCCCTGCTTCCCATCTGCCACCGCCGCTATCCCCTCCGACGCCGGCCATCGCTGGGAGGCCCCAAGCCGTCATCACCGTCGTCTCTTCACGGTGAGCGCCCTAACCGCATCGTCGCCGCCCTCCTCCTCCTGCCCCTGCCGACCGCCTCAGGAAGCCGCCGCTTCCTCGCCGCCCTGTGTTCCTGCCGTGCCGCCTCCGCCAGCTGGAGTTGCAGCCGTCGCCCCTGCTCCGATCTACACCACCACCGCCGCCCTCGTCGTCGACCCGGCGCCGCTGCCTCTTCTTCTCCCAGCGCCGTCGCCCGTGCGTCGTCGCCTCACTTCCCGTGCGCCACCGTTGCTCCTGCTGTTGCCCCAGCGCCGCCGTCAATCAGCCGCCGCTGCTCCTGCAAGCCGTCGCTGGTGAGCATCCTCGTAGCCGCGCTCTCTCCTCCCTGGCCGTGTTGTCCTAACGGCGCCTCTCCTCGTCGCCTCTGCCTCCTGCTCCTCATCGTCTTTGTTCGCCTGACGCCGGTCCTCATCCGTCCCCAATCTGCCGCCACCATCGCGTCATCTTCGCCCCTGCATAACGCTGCTGTCCAGTCGCCGTGGCCGTCGCTGGAGACCTCCAACCGCCGCCGACGTCGTCACCTAGTCGAAGCTCGACCGCTCTCTCTGCTGCCACCGATCTATCATCACCGTCCACTCTGTGGTAGCCCCACACCAACGCAGGTCATCGTCGCCATCCCCACCGCTTTCTAGCCGCGACACCCCATGCCGGTCACCGCCCCGCTGTCGACGCTGCCACCGATTCCCCTCCCTCGTCGCGCCATAGCAGGAGTTTGGTTTTGCCCCTCGGTGTCTCTGTCTTGTAGACCCGGCCGACAGCCTCTCCTCTTGTGTGACAGCCACGAGGACCTGTTGATAGTTTTTCCGATATACGACTGATGGGCCCGGTGTACAGCAATCCGAGCCATTTTGGCCGTCTAACCTTTTTAATTGATCCTAGCCATTCGATCTTCATAGAAGCCCTGATCCAAGTCCCAGCCATCTGATCTATTTCAATCATTTCCGAACTGTCGGCTTCCAATAACTCAATTTGGATGCCACCTCAGCCTTAACAGCCATCTCATCGCCACGTGTCGGCAAGCCATCAGTCCTCCACAGCTATTTGCCCTTCGACCCCGTGGACTTAGTCCATCCTAAACCTAGTCTATGACAGTGGGTCCTACCTCAATTTCCTATACAAAAGTAATTCCTTCAATAATCAATTTCTGAGAGAATATTCTTGAGAATATTCTTTTCCAATTCTTTTCGGATTCATTCTAAATTCAATATACCAAAAGCCATATCCTTTCCGTCTGAAGTTCGATTCGACCCGTTCTTCTTTCTAAATTTATCTAAAGTTATAATTTATTTGTTTATGTATTTTTATGTACTATTTATTTGGAGTTTCTTACGGTTTTCATCGTTTTGCATGTAGTCGCGTATAATCGCCGATTCAGAAGATTGCGAAGTCTGCGGAAGAGTTCGGAAGATTATTTGAAGACTTTTGCGATTGCAAGGCAAGTCACACGACAATCTCTTTGAGCATGTTGATCCCGTTTGCGAAAGCTATTTTATTTTAAAGTTATTGCATGAAATGCTTTAGAATGTCATTATTACGGGTAATTATTTAATAGCCAATATTCCTTGATATTTATGTCCATTTTGTTATTGTTATCTATGCCTTGATACCCTGGGTAAATAATATTGACTAGCCAGGTGTTTAATTATTTATCTGGCTAGATTATTTAGGATTTGTTTGGCTATGCTTAGAAACTATTGTGTCATTATATGTGGGAAACTATTCATTCATTCTGATTAATTAATGATTAATGGCTACAATTTCACAACCGTGTGTCGTGGTTGATTAAGTAAATGTGGCAATTAAAACTTGACTGAATGGTGGGTTGTGAGCACCAGGTTGGAATGTTGCTAGCGGTGCTCATGACAATTAAGGACCGGTTCGCGGACTACCCGTTGCGAAGCAATACTCGTGCTAACCACAAGCTAGTTTGGGTAATGGTGGGAACCAAAGTGTAGTACGTTCAACCGGGGTCCACCATGGTGTGCTGTGGCTGTGTCAATAAGACCACCATGGCTGCGTCAATAAGTCCATGTCTTGGGCGTTGGATCGTTTCCCTGTTGGGGGCCTGATCAGCTTCTGCCGGAAACTGGTGGTTCAATGGGTGGCTCCCTTGTTGTGCGGGTTACATGGAGGGTCCGATCACAATTCCTTTCTGAGGTACCGTCGTGGTATTAAGGCGCATAGTGATGTGTTGTGGAGTTGTGTCTTTTGGGTAAATTAGTACACCTCTGGCCAGAGTAAAACTATTCGAATAGCCGTGCTCGCTGTTAATGAGCAGCCTAGCAATATTTTCTATGATTAGTCCTACATTATTTATTAATGGAAATAAATGATGGAATATTGTTTGGAGAGTTATGGTTTGGGCCTGAATTGCGTTGGAGCATTGTTCAGAGATGGATTTAATGTTGATATTAATTAAACTATATGGTTTTCAATGGTTTTAAATGCAAATGTTTTAAATGCTGTTTTACGCAAATAAGCCATAATATGCCTTTTCTTTGATATCCTGTTGCATTACATTGCATTTCCTAGTATGGCTTGTTGAGTACGGTGGGTGGTACTCAGTCTTACATTATTGCAATCTTTAGAGTGAAGCTTTGAGTGGAGGAGAAGTTTGGTGGTTGACTTATACCCCAGTTGAGCTGCCTATGGCTTGGAGCTGAAGCTACGCTAGTTACCATTCCGGTGCTGATTTCTTCTGTGTGAGGACTAAGTGCCTCTGTTGTAAGTATTTATCGTTATTTCATATTTGGTTATGTTTATCAAATTGACGATTTGTGTATCTCGGCTGATTCCTGGACGAGGATTTATTGCACAAATTAGCTTTGGAAATTCTGATGAATTTCTGGGCGTGACAGCTTTGGAAGCATAACCTACTTTGGTGGACCAAGTCCGAGAAGCTTAGGGCAACGACCCAAACATTCTGGAGATCAAGAAGAACATGAAAAAGGGGACAGCTAGTGGATTTCTAGAAGATGAAGAAGGTCCTGTATGGTTTGAGGAACGGATTTGCGTACCGGACATGGAGGAATTGAAGAAGCTAATTCTGGATGAAGCCCATGGTACTCAGTACTCAATCCATCCCGGCAGCACCAAGATGTATCAAGACCTTAAGGAAAAGTTTTGGCGGTCTAGCATGCGACAGGAAATAGCTGAGTATGTAGTTGTTTGTGATGTATGCCAACGTGTGAAGGCCAAGCATCAGAGACCGACAGGATTACTGCAGCCCCTCAAGGTTCCAGAATGGAAGTGGGAACAAGTGGGAATGGATTTTATCACCGGATTGCCCAGGACTGCGTCAGGATTTGACTCTATATGGGTAGTGGTGGACAGACTTACTAAGGTAGCCCACTTCATACCGGTCAAGACAACCTACTCCGATAGTAAGTTGGCAAAATTGTATATGGCCCGGATCGTGTGCTTGCATAGGATGCCATCCAAGATTGTGTCAGATAGAGGAAGCCAGCTTACCTCCAAGTTTTGCAGAGACTCCAAGATGGTCAGACTTCAATACCGCATACCACCCGCAAACGGATGGTCAGACCGAGCAGGTTAACTAGATTTTAGAAGACATGCTGAGGGCTTGTGCCATAGACTTTGGTGGAAGTTGGGACAAGAGCCTACCGTATGCCGAGTTCTCTTGCAACAAGAGTTACAAGGCAAGTCTCAAGATGGCCCCTTTTGAGGCTCTATACCGACATCCTACGTGAAGCAGAAGAAAACGTGAAAATTGTACAGGAGTGCCTACGATTAGCTCAGTCTCGTCAGAAGAGCTACGCGAACAATCGTAGGAGAGACCTCAGTTTCGAGGAAGGTGACTATTTGTACTTATGAGTCACGCCACTTTGGGGAGTTCACCGGTTCCAGACAAAAGGAAAATTGGCACCACGTTATGTGGGACCGTACAAGATATTGGGATGTAAAGGAGAAGTTTCTTATCAGTTAAAGTTGCCTCCCAATTTGGCTAGGGTACACGAGGTTTTCCATGTGTCTCAGATGAAGAAGTGCTTACGAGTACCGACTGAAGACGCTGATCTAGAACAGATAGAGATTCATGAAGACCTAACTTACATTAAGAAGCCTATACGTATCTTGGAGACCTGTGAGAGAAACACTCAGAACCGGGTGATAAGGTTTTGCAAAGTACAGTGGAGCAATCACTCGGAAGAGGAAGCAACATGGGAACGTGAAGATGAGTTGAAGTCCGCTCACCCACACCACTTCGCCTGAACTTCCGAATCTCGGGACGAGATTCTGTTTAAGGGGGGTAGGTTTGTAACACCATGAAAATTACCTAATTGAAATAATTATGTGGAAAAGGAATTTTAGAAATTAATTTAAAAGTCTCAAGGAGTGCAAATAAATAAAAACAAAGAAAAATCCTAATAGAAGTGGGCCTGGAAATAATTTTGGAAAATACTTTGCTTAATTATCTATCTCCTGGATTTTTTTGGGATTTATTTGATCATGGAAAGTATTTTTGGTGAACTAAATAAGCTTCACAATATTTAAATTGATGAGGACATCCCTTCCATGGATACAACTCATTCACAACAAGGACCACTTACTCGAGCTTGTGCTCGCCAACTTAATTACCAGGTGAATTCATTCCTATGTTCATATATTATTGAGAATAGTTTGCCACTTAATGCAAATAATTTAATTGTGATTAGGACTCTGGGAAAGGATGAAGGAAAGCAGGATGAAGGAAAGGGACCAAGTCAATCAAGAATTCGAGTTGGACTCGTTCTGGAATCAGATTCGAAGTACTACGATGGTACCAAGTTTAAACGGGCATAACTTCCTCATATGGACTCTGTTTGGGATGTTCCTGTACTTCATGGAAAGCTTATGAAGCCTACTTTCCAACGGATCCAACCTCATCTACAAATTTCACCGGAGTTGGCTGCAATCATCAAAACAATCTACGTTGGTTCCTGAGTCCGAGTCAAAAGGGTGCTGCGCCATCCCCACTTGGCCCCATGGGCCTTGTAACCCTAGGGCGTGCACATGGACGCCCCCTGTCGTCTCCCTATTTAGAGCTGCCGCCTCACTTGCTAGGATTTGGATTTCGTTGAGTTAGGTTTACCATTGTGTAAACTTTTGTTCTTCAGTTGTATCGGATGACCACCTATCAAGACAGCTTCGGAATCCCAACTTTGTGATTCGCAATACAATTTATGCTCATTCATATTCGCAATACAGATTGGCCTATTGTCTTATTCTTGCTAGTTCTTCGATGCTCGCAGGACTGAACTTCGTGTTCAGTTGATCGCACCTTCAGCGAGGTCAATAACATCTCGGAGTTGTTCAGCTGCTAAGCGCAACGACGTCGGCATTTGTAGTCGGATTACTAGGTCATCTCCACCAACAAATCGATAGTTATCAATCTCATCGAAAGATCGGGCACCTCGTCCCATCAAGTGTATCAGAGCCCAAGGTTGCTCAGTGAGAATTCAATTACCATAGATTAGATTGTTCCTTACCTAGAGTACACAAAAACAAAAAACAAAAAAAATAGCAGTTAGATCATCTTCCGAACCAGTCTTAGCCTCACAATTTTTCTTTTCAGTACATTGCATTGTTGAACTCTCGGTTGCATCGTCGTGTCCTTTGCTGGTCTTAGTGTTTAGTTGCTCTAGAGTTTCGAGTTCTGTTCACGTTTTGGTCTCACCATAGCGGTTGGTTTGGTTTTCATCTAGGAAAGCGACGTGTGTGAAAAAAAAGAGAGAAAAAGTGTAACTTTTGCATACGACCTCCGATTGAGGCGATTCTTGATTCGTTGGAAAGGAAATGAGAAGATAGAGTAGGAAATCTAGAGATTTTAGATCCGCGTAAGCCTCTAGGCACACACGCGGTAACTTCGACCCCAAAAACATTGTTTAGGCCCTCAAAGCGGGCCCGCAAACCGAGGAAAAATCAAGTTTCTCAGAATCTGCTCAAAATTGACAGGAATCTTTTACAAGTGATTCAAAGGTTCCCCGTGTAGACGGCACCCTTTTTTGAGCCCCTGAACTCCGTGTGCAGAGTCATCTAGTTTCCTTCTATGCGGTGTACTCGTTTGTGTGTGTTCTAGGCTCGTGTCTCTAGTACGGTCTAGCCTAGGACTAGCATTAACCAGTGTTGAACGATTTTTCAGCTTGCATTTTCTAAATTGATTATTGCTACTCCTTGCTACCAAACTTGAGCCTTCCCAGCTACACCTTTTCTACAACGTATAGGCTGAGCTTCACCTGGCAATTGCTCCATCCAATCTTCGTAGATATATTGTCGTCGCTGGTTGCGATCACCCCTGTGTGTGGAAGAATTGGTAAGAATTCGACAAAGTTTGAGTGCGAGCGACTTTGAACCACCATACCCTAGACTATCAGGAATATCTTGTTTTTGCTAACAATGGCAGGTTCTGGAGGGTGTTCCGATCAGGATACCCCTCACACTCCTCGTACGAAGGGAATCATCCAACATTTCAGGTGTGAAATGAATCTCCATATGGAGGGCCTTGAGGAGGATGTCAGAGTCACAAATGAGTGACTTGCTCAACTTGAGGGCACTCAGATTGAGGCAAATGCAATGCTTGCTGCGATGGAGAGAGCACAAGGTGTCACTAACACCTCTTTGGCAGATATTATGGCATGCCTTGAGGAGATTGTCCAAGCTTCGGCTGATGTTCCCCCTACTGTGATAGTAGAGGGGCAAGATGAATTTGACTATGTGGGTGATTTCGAGGCAGATGGCAGGGCTAACCACAACAACGATCAATCATCAACAATTGCGTTTAACCGACAAGGTATGTGAAGAGAACACCCACAACGTGAGGTACGTGACCGCAATGATACTTTTGCTAAGGTTAAATTCACTATGGCCCCTTTCAATGGTAAATATGATCCTGATGGTTATCTTGATTGGGAATTAGCTGTTGATCAAAAATTTGCTTGCCATGATTTTCCTAAGAATAGACGAGTTAGGGCTGCTACTAGTGAATTTATCGACTTTGCTTCTATTTGGTGGAAAGAACATTGCCGTCAACAATCCAACAATATACCTAACACTTGGGAGGCTTTAAAATTGCTTATGCGCCATCGATTTGTTCCCTCATACTATGCTCATGATTTGTTAAATAATGTGGAGGCCATGGGCCCCGGGTACCTCATCACAAGCATATGGGCCACTTGGATAGAGGATGGGCCTAGCCTTGTAGTTAGGGATATAGTAGCACCCGGCAAACTTTGCCTTGTATAATAAGGAATATACAGTCCTAGTTGGGTAAATTGTATCTCTAAGAGGAGATCCCTTGGCCGTATTTGGCTAGGACTCTTACTTTGTACCCCTGTCCGCCAATATATAAGGGGAGGCAGGGCACCGCATGAGGGCAGAAGAGATCAGAAGATCATAGATCAACACAAATCCTCAAAGGAATAACACCACAACTGGACATAGGGTATTACCTCACATCGAGGGCCTAAACCAATATAAAATCTCCTTGTGTTTCTTTGCAATCCACCGAGTTTCCCTCCGCCGGGTAGCCCCATATTCATATTGCCGGTGTAAAACATCGACAGTTGGCGCGCCAGGTAGGGGCTCCGACGAGTTTTACATCTACAAGCTCAATGGATACAGCAACCTGAGTCGATGGCGGCAAATTCTCCCCCGGAGACACGATTTCATTCGGAAGCCTTGACTTCATTGCCGACATGTTCGGCAACCTCGCCTTGGTCGACAAAGATCCAATCCAACCGGCCGAGGAACTAGCCGACTCCGTGCCAGTCGGCCCACAAGACACTGCAGTCACCATCATCGATCTACTGCAGCAATCTTCCACTTCGCCAAGCCTCGGGACAAATCTCTCCTTCGGCGTCCGACTCGCGCTAGGCCTTGAGCCAGCCCTGGTCAGGCTAGGAAGGGGAGAGATCGTCAATCTCCCGCACGAGCTCGGCAACACCACAGATCTACATCTCATGCAGCAGACCCAATCCCCCACGGTTCAGTTTGGACATGGCTCAGAGCCGCTCCAGATTGGATCTAGGGAGGTTGGAGTCGTCCTTACTCCGATCAACTACTCGGATTCTGACTCCAAGTTGGACAGCGGTTCGAACACCAGTTCGGACACTAGTCTGGCAAGTTTCCTTTTGCCCCGCGAGATCTTCATGGCTTCAACCCCTCCACTAGAGGTACGCCAACTACAAGAGGAGCAACAAGAGGAGGCCGACCGCGAGGCTCACAACGACGAGCTACGCAAGGCTGGGTGAACTGCTCAGCAGCAAATCCTCTAGACTAGAGTCGGCGACCATGATGTCTTCGTCATGCCATAACAGAACATCGTAGCTGCTGCAACCTTGCTGGACACACTCTAGCTTGGGCCTGATCACCAGGCCACCCCGACGATATCCAAGATCAAGGCGAAGATTATAGCTGCTGCCTATCAGCAACACCAGCAGTCGGGCGAAACCCTTATACCAACCAACCGGTCAGGTTCTCCAGTGGCAATCTCGTCCGCATCAGCACGACGCCGAGCGGCTGGCTCAAGTTAGCCGTATGAAGAGTCGCGGCAAACATCACTCGGCAACACCAACAACAACAATCGGCGGCATCATCAGAACGATCGCCGGTTCAACCAAGACCTCCGAGTTTGTCTACAACGCGACCTGCGACAAGACATCAACGCCCGGTGCCGTCAACGCGAAGAGGACGAGCGCCACCGACTGGAGGACGAGCTTGAGGGCTTCGGCCTCCACCATGAGCGGTTCAACCGCTGCGATCGGAGCCAGAGCCCTCACGAAGATGAAGGCGTTCCAGCTTTCACCCACGAGCTACAGGACGTCGACTAGCCGTCGGGCTTCAAGCCTACGGGGATTGAGAAATACGGCGGCAAAACCAACCTCGAATCATGGCTCACCGTATATACTCTGGCAATCTGAGCTACCGGAGGTGACCACAAAGCCATGGCTAACTACCTCCCGGTCACCCTCGCTGACTCAGTGAGGACATGGCTAACAGGGCTCCCAAGGCAGTCGATCGGTTCCTGGGGAGAACTCAGGGAACGGTTCATCGCTAACTTCCAGGGGACATACGAGAGGCCGTCTACCGAGAACGATTTATACCAACTGCACCAGAGGAAGAACGAGTCTCTGCGCGAATTTATCAAGAGGTTCTCCAAGAAGCGCAACCAAATACCAATGATCAAGGACGAGGTCGTCATCGCCGCCTTCCGTAAAGGAGTAAAGGATGCCCTGTTCATCACAAAATTCACTCGGAAGCCTCCAGCCACGGTCAGGGCTCTCTTCAATATGGCAAATAAATACGCCGACTCGGCCGAGGCGGTCGCAGAGGCTCTCGACAAGAAGAAAGAGCCCCAGCAAAAAGACCAAAAGGCAAAAGCTGACAACGAGCCATCACAGAACAAGTCCAGCAACTGCAAGCGGAAGTCGGACAATGAGGTGGCCAACGTGGAGTGCACTCGGTCACGGTCCCCAAGGAACAATGAATACTAGAAGGTTATGAACGGGCCTTACCCCTTCCATCCCAAGGGCAAGCATGTGGCCAAGGATTGCTTCATGCTCAAGAAGTTTGCCTCCGAGCAGACTTCATCATTTGGCGCTGACAAGGACAAAGACAAGCCAGACTCAGGCCCAGCCGACGATTTTTAGGATCCCCAAGCTGAGCTCAACCACATCTTTGGAGGGCTGTCTGCGTACGAGTCCAAAAGGAAGCAGAAGCTAACAGCACGCGACGTCAACGCAGTCTCTACAACAGACGCCCCCAATATTTGCGTTGGTCAAAAACACCCATCACATTCGACCGCGCAGATCACCCTGATCGGGTCTCACACCCGGGGCGCTACCCACTCGTCCTGGACCCGGTCGTCAAGAATATCAAGTTGAAGAAGGCCCTCGTAGATGGAGGCAGCACGCTCAATATCCTCTTCGTCAAGACCCTGGATGAGATGAAAATCCCTCGTTCAGAACTACGGCCAAGTACTGCGCCCTTCCACAGGATAATTCCCGGCCTGTCTTCAACACCCCTCGGGCAGATAACCTTGCCGATCACCTTCGGCCGCGGGATAACTTCCGCACAGAAAATATCTACTTCGAGGTCGCCAACTTCGAGACCATGTACCACACGATACTCGGACGACCGGTGCTCGCCAAATTCATGGCGATACCGCACTATACCTACATGGTGCTCAAGATGCCCAGGCCAGCCGGAGTTCTCTCCCTCGGCAGCGATGTCAAGCAAGCCTTCACCTGCGACAAAGAGAGCTGCGAGTTGGCTCAATGACAAGAGGTGGCAGCCAGATCCAATAGCATTCAGCAAGCCGTCACAACCCAAGTTGAGGATGACCAAGTTTAGGCCAAAAAAGCAGTGAAGTCGGGAATTTCAGCGGACTCTGACACGAAGAAGATCCCACTGGACCCTTCCGACCCCTCCAAGACTGCTCTAGTCGGGACCGGACTCGACCCCAAATAGGAAGACACGCTCGTCACCTTCCTCCAAGCCAACAAGGATATCTTCACGTGGAAACTGTTCGACATGCCGGGCGTACCAAGGGAGGTGATCGAGCATGCCCTCAATGTCAAAACAAACGCCAAGCCAGTCAAGCAACGGCTATGGTGCTTCACCCAAGACCACAAAGATGCTATCCGAGAGGAGATAACCAAACTTCTCGCAGTCGGGTTCATCAAAGAGGTCTATCACCCAGATTGGCTGGCAACCCAGTCCTGGTCCAGAAGAAAAATGGTAAATGGCGCATGTGCGTCGACTACACCAATCTCAACAAGGTATGCCCCAAGGATCCATTTGGTCTACCTTGAATAGACCAGGGGGTGGACTCAACCGCAGGGTGTGAACTTCTCAGCTTTCTCAACTGTTACTCGGGATACCACCAAATCAGCCTCAAGGAGAAGGACTGCCTAAAGAGGTCTTTTATCACGCCGTTTGGAGCGTACTGCTACATCACTATGCTGTTCGGTTTGAAAAACGTTGGAGCAACACATAACAGGCCATTCAGTGGTGTTTACACACCCAGATCGGGTGCAACGTGGAGGCCTACATCGACGATGTGGTGATCAAGACCAAGTCCAAACAAGACCTCATCGCTGACCTGGAAGAAATCTTCCAAAATCTTCGAAGATTCAAGATGAAGTTGAACCCGGAAAAGTGCGCCTTCGGTGTGCCATCTAGAAAGCTACTCGGCTTCATCGTCCCGCATCGTGGCATCGAGGCCAACCCAGAGAAAGTCAACGCAATCATGAACATGGCACCCCTGACTAGCCAGAAGGACGTCCAGAAGCTGACAGGCTGCATGGCAGCACTCAGCCGGTTTATTTTTCGACTAGGCGAATGGGGCATGCCCTTTTTCAAGCTATTGAAGAAAGCAGACAATTTCCAATGGACTCCCGAAGCCTAGCAAGCCTTCGAAGACTTTAAGAAATTTCTCACATCACCACCCGTGTTGGCGTCACCAATGCCCCAAGAACCATTAATGATGTATCTGGCAACAACCACTCAGGTAGTTAGCACGGTGCTGGTGGTCGAGTGATCCGAACAAGGTCACATATAAAAGATTCAACGGCCAGTCTACTTTGTCAGCAAGGTCCTTGCTGACCTGAAGATGAGATATCTGTAGGTCCAGAAGCTATTGTATGGCCTACTCATCAGTGTCTAGAAGCTGGTGCATTATTTCCAAGCACATCAAGTCACGGTAGTCACATCGTATCCACTCGGAGATGTCCTGCATAATCATGAGGTCACCAGCCGAATCGCTAAATGGGCGCTCGAGTTGATGGCGTTCGACATCACCTTTCAGCCATGGACAGCTATCAAATCACAAGCTCTAGCTGACTTCGTGGCCGAGTGGACAGAAGTTCAAATGCCTACATCAACAGCGAAGCTAGAGTACTGGACAATGTACTTTGACAGTTCTCTACGAATCGGCGGCACCGGAGCCGGTGTTGTACTGACGTCCCCTACGGGCGAAAAACTCAAGTACGTTCTCCAAATTCACTTCCCGGCTTCCCACAATGTCGCCGAGTACAAGGCACTTATCCACGGGTTCCGCATTGCCATATCACTCAGCATCCGCCGACTGGTTGTGCAAGGAGATTCCCAACTCGTGGTCAACCAAATCATGAAAGACTAGACGTGCCTCCACGACACAATGGTGGCATACTGTCAGGAGGTCCGAAAGCTAGAAAACAAGTTCGACAGGCTAGAGATAACACATGTCCTACGACAATACAACGACGCTGCAGACGAATTGGCGAACATGGGATCTAAGCGAGAAGCAGACCTGACAGGGATCTTTGTCGAGCAACTTATGGAGCTGTCAGTCAAGAAGAAACTAGTGCCAGAGCAGTCGGGAAGTGAACCTACCCGGCAACAGACGAAGTACTGAACATATGTCAAGACTGGCAGACTCATGTTCTCAAATTCCTCTTGGACGATGAACTCCCAAAAGATCGCAGTCAAGCCAAACAGATCAAACATCGAAGCAAGAGTTTCCTAGTTGTCGGAGAAGACCTGTACCAAAGAAGTGCATCCGGTGTCCTCATGCACTGTGTCACCACTGAGGAGGGCAAGCAGATTCTGCAATCGATCCACTCGGGCATATGTGGCAACCATGCCGCATCCAGGACGTTAGTTGGAAAGGCTTACCGACAGGGATTTTTCTGGCCAACAGCAGTAACAGACGCTAAAGACATTGTTCGCACATGCTAGGGTTGCCAGTTCTATGCAAGACAAACTAGCCTCCCAGCCCAAGAACTCCAAACAATCCCAATCTCTTGGCCCTTTGTAGTATGGGGGCTTGACATGGTCAGGCCTTTCAAGAAAGCACCAGGAGGGTTCACACATTTGTTCGTCGCAGTGGATAAATTCATGAAGTGGATTGAGGCAAAACCCGTTGCTACCATAACAGCGGCACGAGCAAAGGACTTCATCATGAATATATTATACCGATTCGGGGTCCCTAACTGCATCATCACGACAACAGTACTCAGTTCACGGGCGGCGTGTTTTAAGATTTCTGTGATGACTTCGGCATCAAGATCTGCTATGCGTCTGTGGCACACCTGTTGAGCAAAGGCAGGTTGAATGTGCCAATGGAATGGTCTTACAAGGTATCAGGGCCACGATATTTGATTGACTACAACCATATGCGGGCTGGTGGGTACAAGAGCTCCCATCTGTTCTCTGGTCTCTCAGAACCACAGTTAGTCGGGCAACAGGGCAATCCCCTTTCTTTCGGGTTTACGGTGCCGAGGCTATGCTACCAACCGAGTTAGAGTTCAGCTCTCCACGAGTTCGGGCTTACTCAGAAGACACCTCAAATAATACCCAATTGGTTGAACTAGATTAGTTGGAAGAAGCAAGGGATATCGCAATAATCCAGTTGGCAAGGTATCTTCAAGGTCTGCGTCGCTACCACAATCGCAATGTCCGTGGCCGCGCCTTTTTGGTCGGAGATCTCATCCTGAGAAAAATACAAACCACCAAAGACAGGCATAAACTATCCCCAATATGGGAAGGGCCATTCATTATAGCTGAGGTCACGTGGCGAGCGCCTACCGACTGAAGACCAAAGACGGTGCCCTCATCAGTAACTCATGGAACATAGAACAGCTACGTCCTTTCTATACCTGAGTTTTATACTTTTCCATGTATACAGATTTCTCTGACTCACTATGCCGATTGCTCCAACCGAGTAGTGAGTCGGGGGCTGCATGTATTATATGTGCTTCGTCAATAATATACAAGCCTGTTTTACTTAAGTTATGAAGTTTTGTAATGACTTTGTTATGTTTGCCCAGAGTACAGCTTTCTGTGGTGAACGATTTTATTAAGTTCCTATAGACCAACTCGGCGTAGATTATATAGTCGGGTAAAGCTAATGACAACTAAGTAATCATTCAGAGCTTAGCAGCATTGCACATGTATTTACACATGTCTTTACAAAAATTCATATACACCGACTGCATGATGGACTGCTTTTACATACCCAGATCTCGGGTGATCACATCTGTAGTCAGCCTTGCCTTGGCTATCAGCTCCAACGCCTCCTCAGGTGTCGTCTCCTCGGTGAATCCCTCTCTGATGGCTTCAATGTCTGCCCTGGGGTAGATGGACTTGGCCATCGCTAGGGTTTGGGCCATGCCGACAACAGTACGCTCATCCGAGTACCTCTTCAGGATACTCGGTGCTTCATTAAGGCATGCCTGCACCTGAGACACTATGTTGGAGCTGGTTCCCACATGACGAGGATCCATCACGTCAAGGAGCCCTTTCACGGACTTGGCAAGGATCTCCCGTGACTCCTTGATGACCTTTATCTCCTCTGTAAAAGCCTGGAATTGGATTTGGGCATTGGCTCTAGCAGCTGCCCGGGTTCACCAACAAGTAAACTTGTCAGGCAAACTGCAGACGAAGTACTTAATGGACTGGTTAAGATCATTGTCAGTGCAGAGACTTACTTTCGTAGTCAACCTCCCACTTGGCTTTGGCCTTCTCCAGTTCAACCTTTTCCTTCTCGAGCTTGGCGTTGGCCTTCTTCAAGTCAGCCTTCTCTTTCTCAAGCTCGGCCACGGCCCATGTCAGGTCAGACTTGTCCATTTCGAGCCCGGCTTTGGCTTTCTTGGCCTACTTCAGCTTGACTCCTCCCTCTGTTCAGGTCTTCAACTCGGCTTCGAGGGTTGCGCATCAGAATAGTCAAGCACTCAACATGGCAGTCAAGACATAACTGGGCAGTCGGAAAACAACACAGCTGGAGAAATACACTAAGGGATCAGTCAGGGAGACATTCTGGAGACTTACTTCCAATCTTCTTGGCTTGGTCCCAATTCTTGGTCCTGAGCTAATTAACGACCTCCCATAGCCAAGATTCCCTCTCCTAGCTGCGCCCTTCCACTTCGGCTTTTAAAGCCCGGAGCTGGTCCAATTCTTGGAGCTGGGGGGCAACCCAGGCAGGACCTCATTCATCCTCTCCGACCGGTCAACCATTTTCTACTCGGGGAGAAACAGTGCGAGGTGAACTCAAGTGTCAGAACACTCGACAAGGAGGACAACCAAGATCCCAATACAACGAGATTCATACCTTAATCCCTTGGGACACAGTGATTGCGGCGCGAAGCAAGTCTTCACGCTCCTTCTCCGCCGCGACCTCGTCATGCTTGTAACTCCTCGCAGTTCCGTCGGGGGCCGTCCAGCGGAATGTCTTTGGGAACTTGCGGGAAGGAGCTTCGAGCCTAGGAAGATCTGGCCTTTTCGAAGGCGGTAATGATGACGACGATGATGACAACGACGATGGCAATGAGGACGGCGACGGGGTCCTAGCCCTCACCTCGGCAGCCCCCAGGGCCTCAAGGGCTGGCTCAGGGACTGGAGCGATAGCCTTGACAACTACCCCTTGGTCGGCCGGTGTTGGCGGCCCCACAGTCGGGATGGTCTCAGTTTCTGCAACTAGGACCGTCGTTGGCTCAGCAGGTGTGCTCGCCAGCGCTGGCTTGGCTGGGGCTGGCTCGACGACGGGGGTAGTTGGAGCGGTCTCCTTGAGATCAATGTCGGCCCACTTCCTACATAACGAGTCAAACATCAATATGCTACCATGCCAAACAAGATTTCCAAAAGACCTAGAGCAACCTACCTCGTGGAGAACTTAAGCCGCTGTCCGGGTGATCCAGAGGTTGGCACTAGAGGGCCGCTGGCTGTCAGGCCTGGGGGCACGGTAGTCGGTGGCGGTGTTTCTATCCTGGTCGGCCCTGCTCGCGGTGTGGCCGGCTGGGGTGCCTGGGTACTCGGCGGCGCCATTCTTGGGCTCAATGTTACTGAGCCTAGTGGCACTGGACTTGGCCTTGTACTCGGCAGCACTCGTATTGGGCTCGATGATGCTGAGCTTGATTACACTAGTCCCAGCCTAGGACTCGGCGGCCAGGGGCTGTACCGGCAGCGTCTTTTATCTTCAGACTCCTAGCTGCGGCACTCGGCATCATAACCTTCTTCTTGCCCTGATCTACAACAGGTCTCTTCCCTGCTCTCTCGGAGTCGAGCTGGACAGCAGAAGGACTTCTCGGCCTCTTCTTCGACCTCATGGTTGACAGCATTCGGGAGTCATCATCAAACTCCTCACATGACTGCAAGCGGTTCAACAATATATTTTACACATTCTGGAGCCAATCTAAACATACATCTGCAAGCATTCACCACAGATGAACTACAAGACAACATCAGCCAGGGTTACCTTTGGGCGTGGCCTTTTTCGGCTATAAGCCACCACAGACCAATCTGTGTCTTCAGTTTCGACCACCCCGCTGGCAAAGAAATCTAGCAGGATGTTGGTCACTTTGTACTTGTCAATCAGGTCGGCATATTCCCGGCTGGGATCACCTTTTCCCTTGTAGTCCTAGCCGAAGTGGCACCTCAGCTTTAGCAGCCTGATGCACCGGGTCAAGAAACGTTTGGCCACCCATGTACCAGTCAACCCGGCTTTCTTTAGGTTGTCAATCCTGCCAGCCAGTTTGTGAACTTGCCCCATTTCTTCAGAGGTGGGCAAAGACGACCACTTGGCAATGACCACCGGGGGCAAACCCATAAAAAGGGGAAGGCTTGGCTCAAGATCAGAGCAATAAAACCATTCCTTATGCTAGCCTTTGAGAGAAGATTTCAGGCGAATGTTCAAATAAACCCTCTTCATCTCATTCCTGAGTTGGATGACGGCCCCCCAATTACTTGGATTTTACTCTTGGAGGGCTAGGTCTTAATATGGAATAAATATCTGAACAAATTAAGATGGGGTTCTACACCTAGGAAGCACTCATAGAGAGTCACAAAAAGGGAGATTTGCATAATTGAGTTGGGATTTAGATTCACCAACTCGAGTTCATAAAAAGCAAGAAGCTGGCGGAAGAAGGAAGAGAAAGACCCCGGTGGAAAAAAGAGGCGAAAACAACGGTCTCACCCTCCTGGGGCTCCGGAACCGTTTCCCCTTCACCCGGACGCCAGTTGATGACATCGTGGCTCTGCAACCTCAACTGCTTCCCCAGAAGCTTCAGCTTAGCTGACCCGCAATCCAAAATCGGCTAGACATCAAGGGTGTGGGTATGACTTGCCTTGCTCACAACCAAAGTCTTCAGCGGCAACCTCGAGGTAGAGCGGAGAATTGGGAACAACGGTGTCTACACGACATACTAAAAGGAAAATGCCTTTACTCTAAGAAAATGCATAAAAATAGTAGAAATAAAGCTCATAATTGGGTTCTAGAAATTATAAGGAAAATTGGAGACTTGAACGGGTCAATTTGGAGTTCGAACGGTCAAGACATGGCTGTTTGAAGTTTAAATGAAATTTAAATTGAAATTTAACCATTTCTTTTTTTATTTTTCTTAAGAAAATCCGTTTTATTGTGTCAGCGCCGGGAAGAGGGGCTAACGCGCCGACAGTTGGGCCCTACTGGTCATTGCTCAAGGGTCATTGACCGGCGGGCCCCGCTGTTTGCCCGCGGGCATGGTGCACTGACGTGGCTGCCACGTGGCAGCCATGTCGGCACGGCCATGGCTGGCCGATCGGGCAGGCACTCGCCACGCCCTGATGGTCACCGCCAGGGACCTCCGGCATGGCGGAGGAGGCCGAGGAGGGACAGAATGGCAAGAGAGCGAGGGGGCGACGCTCACCCCAGGGAAAACGGTGACAGACGGTGGGGAAGATGGCTGACAGCGAGGAAGAAGCTGCGGAGAGCTTCAGGTTCACGAAGACAATGACGTTCCAGTAGGCTCCGAGCTCAGTTAGGCGGTGGCTAGGGTTCGGGACAATGGGACGATAGCGACAACAGCGTAGCTCGGCGGTGATCCGATCGACGACGGAACGCGGCCGAAGGCAGGCGGCGGCGGTGAGAGAGAGGGCAAGAGCTTCGGGTGGTGAGTGGAAGAGAGAGAGAGAGAGGACCTAGGGCTTCATTTTTATGCACGGGAAAGAAGATGGAGAGTTGAGGGGAGCTCGGCGGCCGGTGTAATGGTGATGATGGAAATGGCCGAGATTCACTCCAATTGAAGCCAATTTAGGGTGAAATTGAATGGGAATTGTGAGGATAAATGATGGGGATGAATGTAGATTGATTTCCCCTCAATCAATTCAGGATTTGATGGAATGGGGAGAGCAGATTTGGTGGTTTAGCCATTAGGATTTCGGGAGCGGAGAGAGGGGTGGCCAGCCGGAGGTAGGGGATGACCCTGTAGGCGGGCCCTGCCTGTCAGCGGTTGGTGCGTGGTAAGGCTGAGATGGGCCGGCCTAGGCACACGTGCGGGGAGGCAGGGATGAAGCGGGCCAAGTGGGCCGACGCGCGACGAGAGAGAGAGAGGAGCTGGGCCGAAAGCGGCCCAAAGGGTTTTAGTGGTTTTCTTTTTAGTTTTTCTTTTAATAAAATCCTGTGAAGTGTTTTTATTATCTAAAAATTAGTATTTGTGCTCTGAAAATTCCAGTAAAAATTGAGAGTGCCTTTTAGGACATGGGGAATTTAAGAAAAATACCCAGAAGTCAAATTGAATTTTATTATTGAGGATTTTTATTTCTTTAAGGCTTTTTCCTTGTTTTAAAATTTCTAGAAAAATTTGGATTTAAGCACAATTTATATTTAATAAGATTTTAGGGTGTTACAACACTGCTGTGAGGATACCCTGAGACCTGTACCGTGATTTGCAACTTGCCACGTCAATGGTAACTATTGGAGTGGTGGAGTCACAAATAAATCCAAATAAATATTGTAACCACCACACCTCAAAGTAGACTTGACATTGTGAATAACAAACACGATACAAACTCAAAGCGCCAAACTCGAAATAAAGGAGATACTCAACAAAATAGCCTCCACTAGTCCTCCCTGAGATATGCCCGTCAAACCACACGATGGTGGGGACCAAGAGACTACGTACCTTGGAGGACCCGATCTATATTGGCTATTAAGCAAATATCTCAATTTTTTCACGTCCATACTTGTGCTTGACTAGCTCCTAGGAAATGAACTAGTCTCGCACTTTCATCTCAAGCAATGACATACAACAATAGGGTAAATAAATAAATAAAACTAAATTTATAACTTAAGAGTTTACATAGGCCGTTTGGCCAAAAATATACGGACCAACGGAGGCTCATCTACCCATACCCACAAGCAATTGACTAGGGGTTGGCCCCTAAAAGAACCTACTAGAAGAAGCAACGAATCCTGTGGCACTCAAACTACAACAAAGTTAAGCAACAATAATACAAGCAAGAGTCAGTACATTACTGAAATAATGAACTAGCAAGACAAAGCTACATGCAAGCTCTAAATCAAGGAAAGGCCATTTGTAGGTTCAGATTTGCGTAAGGCCAATTTTAGTTCACAAGCATTTGCAACGGTATTTAATAAAGCATTAGAAACATGTATAACAAGTAAAGGAATTGATAAACATAATATTTTTCTGGCTTGCTACCTTCCATAGCATCATCATAAGCATAATGATCATACAAATCACCAATCCATAACCTAATTTCATAAGCACATTTGTAAAACATAAATCTATACTCATGACACGTCACTATGTCGCTCATGACCGCGAGCATGGCTAATCGATTAGTTTTGACTCTAGAGAGTTTGTACAGCTTTACCCACATGATGTGAATTCTCTAGTTTGTCTTGTGCTGCGCGAAGCTGTTGACACCAAAAATCACCGGCAGCATTGGGAACGAGCCGATGATATGGTTCGATGCACTAGACACGCGAAGGCCTGGGAGATCTGCTTAGCTCCAGTGCAGGTCCTAAATTTGAGGTTCATAGGCGTGCCAGTCAATTTGACCCCGCAATTGACAAGGAGATAGAAAAAGTTAGATCATTGATCCAATCGGCCAACCAGTCGATATAGAATTCCTCCAGCTGATTGCCGATAATAACTTGTACATCGGCTAGAAGCCGATGATGCTATAAGCAAATAATAAGCTAGCCGACTGCCGAAAAAACACTTGGACATCAGTTAAAAGCCGATGATAGAATAGATAGGTAGAATAATAATCAAATAGACAATGCAGTCGGCTTTATCCAGTAAAAGATAACTTATCGGCTAAGCACTCCAATAAAACATCGCATAAACATCCATCGGCTTAACAAGGATAAATCTATTATTATCAATCTAGTAGTTCAAACTTAACTGATGTAGCACAGATTAATAATGATAAAAGAACCTCGATGAGCCGATAGATCTAATGCAATCGTGATGTAAAATAGGATAACTTATCGGCTATACATCCCGATAAGACTCTTGCATAAAATCTATCAACTTAGCTGGAATAACTTATCGTAGGCAGTTTAGTAGGTCGGACCTAACCGATGCAGCACAAACTGATGATAAATTACATCCAGTAAGCCGATAAAAACTATGCACGCGTGATGTGATATATCCACCCAGCCTAAGAGATCAAACTTAACTGATGCAGCCATAGATAGAATAGATACACCGTGGTAAGGGGTGATGAGTCTTACCCTCTCGTAGGAGTTCGGACCTAACCGATGCAGCCCAGCTCAAGAAGCAAGAACCCGTCAAAAAGGGTGGCGATGCGCCGAAGTTGTATTTACATGGCCCCCGGGCATACGTATTTATACCCCGAGTTGATACAGTCCTGATCGGATACGAAACAGGAGTTTCCTAATTATAAAAGGAAAATTAATAAGCCTTGATCGAACACGAGATCAGGTTTTCCTAAAAATTATTAAAGCTACCTAATTTATAGATAAACTAATTAACTGCCATGCCGTGGTCTTCACGATTCTTTCTTGAATTCGGCTTCTTCTAGATTAACTTCCATCGGTTGATATAGCCTCTTTCCTTAACCGAAGTCTGATATGAATCGTGCCAAATTTTAGCATTACCAGAAGCACTACCACACTTTTCACATTGAGTGCAGTCTAGAGGTCACAACGAAGCCTTTACATTGTTCAATGCCTAGCCTTGCACCAACGATGGCAAGCGGGAATCCACCCTAGGAGCAACCCTAGAACAACTTGGTGGTGGGCCCACGTCTTAACCTAGCATCGTGGTAGCAAACCCTCTGTTTCCCCACAAGGCACTATACCATTGTATTGGACAGACTTAGACGCCTAACGCTGTTATGGGCTGTTAGGTAGTTCATAGGAGCTAATAGTGCAACTTAACCCATACTAGTTTGGCCTACCATGTGCAAGGCTAAGCATTGGACAACTTAATGAGCTATGGCCATCCCATTCTGACACATGTGGTTGTACGGTAAACAGCAGAGGATGACATAGAGTTTGGTCCTTAATTGACTCAGGTAAACACTCCCCTTATCGGTGTGCAACTACTCCATATGCACACCACTAGCTGCCCAAGTCTAAAATCGGGTTTTTTTATCATTTTAGTTCACAAATAACCAGAGGCTTCACCTCTATCCAGAAGTTATAAAGTGCCCATTTTCAAATGTAATAAGTGATCGCAATGTTATTTAGTATATTACTAAGCATGACTAAGCATATAAGGGAATAATAAGCAAGTATAAGCCCGAATGAGCACATGTGAGGTACTCTAACCAAGTATAAGGTTACAATCAGCAAGGATCACAAGTTTTCAAGGTTGATTATGCAACAAATAGGTTATAACTACCAATTTCCATATTTTAAATAATGATAGTTGCAATTATGCATGTAGTTTTGCAAACAACACATTTCATTTCCCAAAACATAGGATTCAATTTGTTCAAAAGAAGAGGGGAGAATACTTGTCTTACTCTTGGGTACTAGAGCAACAATTAAATCCACTCCTTCGCCGACTTCGAATTGTCCTCTAAAAGAAAATTAAACATACGATCTAATAAATAGCTGTCGATGTTTTACACCGACAATATGAATATAGGGCTACTCGTCGGATTGAAACTCGGTGGATTGCAAAGGAACACAGGGAGGTTTATACTGGTTCAGGCCCTCGATGTGAGGTAATACCCTACGTCCAGTTGTGGTGTATTCCTTAGGATGTATGTTCGCTTCTATGAGCTTATGTGTCGTTCTACCCTCAGCGGGCGCCCTGCCTCCCCTTATATACTGGGGGACAGGGGTACAAGGTAGGAGTCCCAGCCGGATAACAGCCAAGGGATTTCCTCTTAGAGATATAATCTACCTGACTAGGATTGTATATAATCTACCCGATATGAGACTCTTCGGTATCATGTCAACCGGAATATGATTTATAGTCTTTGCCGAGTAGCATGCCACTCGTATATGGGACTCTTCAGCTTCATGCAGCTAGAAAGGGTGTTTATAGTCTTTCCCGAGTGGCGTCCCATTCAGAAGTTAGACTCCTCAGCGTCATATCGGCTAGAAGAAATATTTATAGTCTTTCCCGAGTAGTGCACTACTCTGAAGCTAGACTCTTCAGCGTCATGTCAACTGGAATAACATTGCTCATGGCAACTGTTGGCCAAGCATGTAGGCCGAGTACCACTTTATAAAATTAAATCCATTGTGTGGTCATGTGTACTTGAGAGATACCTGCATCCCTAATTTTGATGAAGACCAGCTTGTGATCCTTATAAAGATATATCCTCAATACCTGGTGGATAAGACAGATACCCAAACACATGTGTTCAGCAATTAGGCCTTCATGAAGCATATCTGTTTACCTCATAGGTTCCTGTTGGTAGCACCAGCACTGCGATTTTAACACAGCCAGCGAGCGGCCCACATTGAGCGTGCTACTGTAGAAACTCATATCTTGGTGGCCTAGTACCGACTTTGCGGGCCTAAGCCCACGAATCAGAAACGATTCTATAAAAGGGGGGGAGAGAGAAAAGATTCCTTCATCTTCTCCAATCGACCAATCGTTTCGTCTTCCAGCTTTCGCACCGAAATTTTGCCTCTTGCTCCACTAGGGTTCGCCATTGCTCGCTCTCCCCCATTAGAACTCAGGTGATTCTGCTCTTCCTCGTCCATTCCAAACCTTCCGGACATTTCCCGCAAATCTCCTCATCCCTAACCATGCCGAGGGCTTCAGATCTCACGGATGCATCGGATGAGGTCTAGCCGACTTCGGATTGTGGGTCGGCTAAGCTGATGCTTCTGGAGAAGCAACTGAGGTTGCAGAGCCATGATGTCATCAACTAGCATCCGGCTGAAGGTGAAACGGTTCCGGAGCCCCAGGACGGTGAGACCGTCGTTTTCGTCTCTTTTTTCAATTGGGGTCTTTCTCTTCCATCTTCCCAGTTCTTTTGCCAGCTTCTTGCTTTTTATGAACTCGAGTTGGTGAATCTGAATCCCAACTCGATTCTACAAAACTCCATATTCGTGACTCTTTGTGAGTGCTTCTTGGGTGTGGAACCCCATTTAAATCTTTTTAGATATTTGTTCCATATCAAGCCCCAACCCTCCAAGAGCAAAATCCAAGTGATTGGGGGGGCGGTATCCAACTCAGCAGTGAGATGAAGAGGGTTTATTTCAATATTCCCCTGAAATCTTCTCTCAAAGGCTAGCATAAGGAATGGTTTTACTGCTCCAATCTTGAGCCAAGCCTTCCCCTTTTGTGGGTTTGCCCCTGTGGTTATTGCCATGTGGTCGTCTTTGCCCACTTCTGAAGAAATGGGGCAGGTTCACAAATTTGCTAGCAGGATTGACATGCTGAATAAAGCTGGGTTGACTGGTCCATCGGTGGCCAGACGTTTCTTGACTCTGTGCATGAGGCCGCTGAACCTGAGGTGTCACTTTGGCTGGGACTACAAGGGCAAAGGTGATCCCAGCCGAGAATACTCCGACCTGATGGACAAGTACAAGGTGACCAACATCCTGCTGGATTTCTTTGCCAGCAGGGTGGTCAAAACTGAAGACATAGATCGGTCTGTGGTGGCTTATAGCCGGAAGAGGCCATGCCCCAAGGTAACCCTTGCTGATGTTCTCTTGTAGTTCATCTGTGATGAGTACTTGCAGATATATGCCTAGATTGGCTCCAAAATGTGTAAAATGTATTGTCGAACTACTTGCAGTCATGTGAGGAGTTTGATGATGATTCCTGAACGCTGTCGGCCATGAAGTCAAAGAAGAGGCCGAGAAGTCCTTCTGCTACCTAGCCCGACTCCAAGATAGCGGGGAAGAGACCTGTTGTAGATCAGGGCAAGAAGAAAGTTATGAGGCTGATTGCCGCAGCCGGGAGTCTGAAGATAAAAGACACCACCGGTACAGCCCCCAGGCCACCGAGTCCCAGACCAGGACCAGTGCAGTCGAGCTCAGCATCATCAAGCCCAATACGAGTACTGTGGGTGCCATGGGCCCCGGGTACCTCATGACAAGCATATGGGCCACTCAGACAGAGGATGGGCCTGGCCTTGTAATTAGAGATATAGCTAGATTCGGTAGACTTTGCCTTGTATAGAAAGGAATATACAGTCCTGGTCAGGTGCGTTATATCTCTAAGAGGAGATCCCTTGGCCGTAATCCGGTTGGGACTCCTACCTTGTAACCTTGTCCCCTAGTATATAAGAGGAGGCAGGGCGCCCCATGAGGGCAGGTGGAGTTGGTTCACCAGAATCACCACCGCAAATCCTCAAAGGAATAACACCACAACTAGACATAGGGTATTACCTCACATCAAGGGCCTGAACCAGTATAAAATCTCTGTGTGTTCCTTTGCAATCCATCAAGTTTCCATCCGCCGAGTAGCCCCATATATTTATTGCCGGTATAAAACATCGACAAGTACCGCTGAGTACAAGGGTAAGCTCAGCACCTCCAGGCTAGCCCAGGGATGGCGCCGTCGAGTACATGGGCACCCCAGCCAGCCACACCAGAAACGGGGCCGACCAGGACGAAAACATTGCCGCCGACTACCATGCAGTTAGGCACGACAGCCAGCGGCCCTCTACTGCCGACTTCTGGATCCCTTGGACAAAAGCTCAAGTTCTCCAAGAGGTAGGTTGCACTGAATCTTCTAAAAGTCTTGTTCGACATGGTAGCGACATTGATCTCAAGGAAACCACTTCGGCTACCCCCGTTGTTGAGCCAGCCCCAGCCGAGCCAGTGCCAGCGAGCGCACCTGCCGAGCCAGCGACAGTCTTAGTTGCAGAAACTAAGATCATCCCGACTGCAGGGCTGCCGACACCGGCCGACCAAGGGGCGGTTGTCGAAGCTGTCGCTCCAGCCCCCGAGCTAGCCCCTGAGGCCCCGGAGGCTGCTAAATTGAGGGCCAGGACCCTGTCGCCATCCTTGTCGCTGTTGTCGTTGTCATCGTCGTCATCATCTTCGAAAAGACCAGACCTCCCCAGGCTCGAAGCCCCTCCCCACAAGTTCCCGAGGACATTTCGTTGGGTGGCCTCCGACGGAACTGCAAGGAGTTACAAGCATGACAAGGTTGCGACGGAGAAGGAGCGTGAAGACTTGCTTCGCGCTGTAATCGCCGTGTCCCTGGGGATTAAGGTATAACTTTCGCCGTATTGGAGTCTTGGTAGTCCTCCTTGCACGAGTGTTCTGACGCTTGACTCTGCTTTGCACTGTTTCTCCCTGAGCAGAAAATTGTCGACCGCTTGGAGAGGATGAACGAGGTCCTGACCCAGGTTGCCCCCCAGCTCCAGGCATTAAAGACCGAATTGGAGCAGCGCCACCAGGGGAGGGAGTCTTGGCTGAAGGGAGCCGTTAATCAGCTCCGGGACGAAAATTGGGACCAAGCCAAGAAGATTGGAAGTAAGTCTCCCGAACGTCTTCCTGACTGAGCCCTTAGTATATTTCTCCAGCTGTGCTGTTTCCTGACTGCCTAGTTGTGTCCTGACTGCAATGTTGAGTACTTGACTATTCTGATGTGTAGCCCTTGAAGCCGAGCTGAAGACCTGAACAGAGGGAGAAGTCCAGCTGAAGGAGGCTGAGAGAGCCAAGGCTGGGCTTCAAAAAGACAAGGCCGACTTGACAAGGGCCAAGGCCAAGGTTGAGAAAGAGAAGGCCGACTTGAAGAAGGCCAATGCCAAGCTCGAGAAGGAAAAGGCTGAACTGGAGAAGGCCAAAGCCAAGTGGGAGGCCGACTACGAAAGTAAGTCTCTGCTCTGACAATGATCTTAACCAATCCATTAAGTACTTCGTCTGCAGTTTGCCGAACAAGTTTACTTGTTGGTGAACCCAGGCAGCTGCTAGAGCTAATGCCCAAATCCAATTCCAGGCTTTTGCAGAGGAGATAAAGGTCATCAAGGAGTCACGGGAGATCCTTGCTGAGTCCGTGAAAGGGCTCCTTAACGTGATGGATCCTCGTTATGTGGGAACCAGCTCCAACACGGTGTCTCAGGTGCAGGCGTACCTTAACGAAGCACTAAGTATCCTGAAGAGGTACTCGGATGAGCGTACTATTGTCGGCGTGGCCCAGACCCTAGCGATGGCCAAGTCAATCTACCCCAGGGTAGACATTGAAGCCATCGGAGAGGGATTCGCCAAGGAGACGACACCTGAGGAGGCGCTGAAGCGGATAGCCTAGGCGAGGCCGACTGCAAAGGTGATCACCCGAGACCTGGGTATATAAGAACAGTCCATCATGCAGTCAGTGTACATAAACCTTTTTGTAAGGACAGGTGTAAATATATGTGCCACACCACCAAGCTCCAGGTTTTGACTTAGTTATCATTAGCTCTACCTGACTATATAGTTTCCACTGAGTTATTCTATAGGAACTTAATAAAATCGTTCACTGTAGGAAGCTGTTCTCGGGCAAACATAACAAAGTCGTTGCAAAACTTCATAACTTAAACAAAATAGGCTAGTATATTATTGACAAAGCACGTATAATACATGCAGCCCCTGACTCACTACTCGGTTGAGACAAGCGGCGTAGTGAGTCAGAGAAAAACTGTACACATGGAAAGTATAAAACTCAGGTATAGAAAGGATGTAGCTGTTCTATATTCCATGAGTTGCTGACGAGGGCACCGTTTTCTGTCTTCAGTCGGTAGGCACCTAGCCATGTAACTTCTACGATAATGAACGGCCCTTCCCATATTGGGGATAGTTTATGCCTGTCTTTGGTGGTTTGTATTTTCTCAAGACAAGATCCCCAACCAAAAAGGGACGGCCACGGACATTGCGACTATGTTAACGACGCAGGCCTTGAAGATACCTTGCCGACTGGATTATTACGATGTCCCTCGCTTCTTCCAACTGATCTAGCTCGACCAATCGGTATGTTGATGTGTTCTTCTGAGTAAGCCCGAACTCACGGAGAAGCCAAACTCTAACTTGTAGTAGCACGCCTCGGCACCATAGACTAGGAAGAAAGGGGATTGCCCTATTGCCTGAATAACCGTGGTTCTAAGAGACCAAAGAACGGATGGGAGCTATTGTTCCCATCAGTGTCCATGATGATGCGGTTAGGGACCCCGAATCAGTATAATATACTCATGATGAAGTCCTTTGCTCATGCCGCTATTATGGTAGCAATGGGTTTTGCCTCAATCCACTTCTGTGAATTTATTTCCACTGCGCACGAAAAATTGTGACCAACCCTCTAGCGCTTTCTTGAAAGAGCCCGACCATGTCCAAGCCCCCAACTCTCGACAACCAAGGGACAGAGTAGTGAGGTACTTTTTAGACTGTTCTTAAGGACTAAGGCAGATTGCGTATTGTCTTGCCGTAGGAACTACGTACCAACCATACGAGACAAGGTGTGAGCGAACAATGCGTACATTTGGGCGTCCCTGTCTATAATTGCTGTTGGCACAAACCAAAAATTCCTGGCCCGACTAAGCGCCTCCATTGTCCGCACATAACGCTCAACATCGGCCACCTGTGGCGCCCGTCGGTGCACATATGCCCCGAGTGGATTGATCTCGCAGAATCTACTTGCCGCTGACTCAGGTGATGCCGCCGGCCAAAGAATGAGAGCCATATCTGGCGAAGAGATTGACAACCTATAGCTTCACTCCCGGGCTCCCAGGATCTTTCTAGCCGCCCCACTGACTAGGCTACACATTTCTCCTATCGACGTGTTTGAAATTTGTCTCGGGGCTTGGTGCTCTGCGAATCTCTCCTCGGAGAGCTTCATCGTCTAGGAGGAATTGAAATAGGAGTCTGCCAATCGTGGAATGATCAGCTACTTCGAATTCTTCGCCGGTGGCAGGAGTTCGCCTCCCAACTGCTCTAGGCACTGGTTTCTCTTTCTGTGGAAGCTGACCGGCTCCATTGAGTTGCTTGACAAAGATCCCTGTCAGGACCACTTGCTCGCTTGATCCCATGTTTGCCAATTCGTCTATAGCATCATTGGGTCGCCGTAAGGACATGTGTTATCTCCAGTCGTACAAACTTGTTTTCCAACTCTTCGGACCTCCTGACGGATGCCGCCATGGTATCAATCGAGACATGTCCAGTCTTTCATGACTTGGTTTGACCATGAGTTTGGGAATCTCCACGCACAACCAGTCAATGGATGCTGCAGTGATATAGCAATACGGAGCCTCGTGGATGTGCTGCCAGTCGGTGTCGCCTCAACGTGGTGACGGGGGGGTTGACGGTGTGTGTGGAAGCTGCGCGGGATCTGGAGAATTCTCTATACTTGAGTTGGGGCTTTCATCGCGTTCAGGCGGGGGATTCGTGTCATAGTACGATGTCGGCCCTGGCACCCTACGGTACCGCGCGGGGGGAGCGGGGGCGATCCTAAAGAACCGTCGAAGTACAGAGGTTTGTCCACATACTTGCTAGCTTCGTGTGATTTTGGTAGGCACTCTGAACTTCTGTTCCTTCGGCGCGCTTGGATGGTGAATCAGCTAGAGCTTTTGATTTGATTGCTGTCCGTTGTGGTGGCTAAAGAGGTATGCGTGATCCCGTCGAACACCATCAACTCGAGTGCCCATTTAGTGATTCGGGCCGCGACAGTGGTCTTCTTCTCTTTCTTTTTGGGGCTGCTCGTGTTTATATGTGCGTCCCGTTATGGAGATGAATACGATTTTGTGACCTAACCAGCTGTTTTCGAACCGGAATTAGATGCGATAAAAGCTAGGGCAGGCCAGCTTCCAGATCAATGAAGAGGAGTAGGCGCGCATGATGCAGCTTTTCTGGACCCTGCGGATATCTTATTTGATAGAGTCATCCGCAAGGACTGTTTTCTGCGCTGACAATAGACTGGCTATTAATGACTTTTTGTATATGACCCGTTCGAGATCGCTTCTACCTGGACTAGCACCATGTATGTACCTGAGGTGGTTGCCTGCTAGATACAACATTAATGTTTCTTGGAGGCATAGTGGCGATGCTTAACTGGGCATGGTGATAGTAGGAATTTCTTGAATCTTCGAAGGGCCTTTTTGGGTCTTTGGGAGTCACATTGGAGCGAACTGTCTGCTTTCTCTTTAGTAGCTTGAAAATGGGTCAGGGCGCCCAGTTCGTCTAAGGGAAAGTCAAATCGGGTTTTTGTCGTGAGTACCTAGATAACGCCATGCAGCTATCAGCTTGTGGATCCTTCTGCTAGTGGCGGTGGTGTCTCAGGAGGAGCGGCAATGTTCATCGATTTGCACATTGACTTTCTTCTTCGGGTTGGCCTCTTTCTGATGCCGGGGATTGGGGGGGGGTTGCGATGGGGTTTGTCGTTTTTTGTCGATGCGATATGATGAAAGCCAAGTACCTTGCCGGATGGCACACCGAAGGCGCACTTTTCTGGGTTCAACTTCATCTTGAATCTTCGAAGATTTCGGAAGGTTTCTTCCAGGTCAGCGATGAGGTCTTCTTTGGACTTGCTCTTGATCACCACGTCATCGATGTAGCTTCCACGTTGCACCCGATCTGAGTGTGTAGACACCGCTGAATTGCTCGTTGATACATTGCTCCAGTGTTTTTTCAAACCAAACGACATGGTGATTGCACCTGTAACTTTAATGCTTAGTATGTAGCCCAAATGGCGTGATTGAAAGACGTCTTTAGGTAGTCCTCCTCCTTTAGGCTGATTTTGGTGGTATCCTGAGCTAACAGTCGAGAAAGCTGAGAAGAACTTCGCACCCTGTAGTGTGAATGTCCACCACCTGATCTATTCTCGGTAGACCAAATGGGGTCCTTGGGGTACGCCTTGTTTCAGAATCGGCCTGTAGTCGATGCACATGCACCATTTACCGTTTTTCTTCTGGACCAGAACTGGGTTCGCTAGCCAGTTCGGGTGGTAGACCTCTTTGATGAACCCGGCTGCGAGGAGCTTGGTTATCTCCTCCCGAATAGCATCTTTGCGGTCCTGTGCGAAGCGCCGTAGCCGTTGCTTGACTGGCTTGGCGTTTGTTTTGACATTGAGGGCATGCTCGATCACCTCTCTTGGTACGCCCGGCATGTCGGATGGTTTCCATACGAAGATATCTTTGTTGGCCTAGAGGAAGGTGACAAGCGCATCTTCCTATTTGGGGTCAAGTCCGGTCCCGACTAGAGTAGCCTTGGAGGGGTTGGAAGGGTCCAGGGGGATCTTCTTTGTGTCAGAGTCCGCTGAAATTCCTGACTTTGCTGCTTTTTTTTGCCGGAATTTGGTCATCCTCGACTTCAGTTGTGATGGCTTGCCGAATGCTGTTGCGTCCGACTGCCGCCTCTTGCGATTGATGTGGAGGCCATGGGCCCAGGGTTCCTCATCACGAGCATATGGGCCACTCGGATAGAGGATGGGCCGAGACTTGTAATTAGAGATATAGTAGCACCCGGCAGACTTTGCCTTGTACAATACGGAATAAACAGTCCTAGTCGGATAGATTGTATCTCTAAGAGGAGATCCCTTGGCCGTATCCGGTTGGGACTCCTACCTTGTACCCCTATCCCCCAGTATATAAGGGGAGGCAAGGCGCCTCCTGAGGGCAGAAAAACACACGAGCTCATAGAAGCAGACACAAATCCTCAAATGAATAACACCACAACTGGACCAGTATAAACCTCTCCTTGTTCCTTTGCAATCCACCAAGTTTCCATCCGCCGAGTAGCCCCATATTCATATTGCCGGTGTAAAACATCGACAGTTGGCATCCCAGGTAGGGGCTTTGGCGAGATATACATCAACAACTCCGATGGATCCAACAACAGGAGTCGACGGCGACAAATTCTCCCCCGGAGAGACAATAACTTTCGGAAGCCTCAACTTCGTCGCTGACCAGATCGGCAATCTCACCTTGGCCGACGCAAATCCAATCCAACCGGCCGAGGAACCAGCCGACTCCGTGCCAGTCGGCCCACAAGACACTGCAACAACCATCATCAATCTGACGCAGCAATCTTCTACTTCGCCGAGCCATGGGACAACTCTCTCCTTCGGTGTCCGACTCACGCTAGGCCTTGAGCCAGCCCGAGTTGGGCTAGGAAGGGGAGAGATCGTCAATTTCCCACGTAGATTTGGCGACGCCGCAGATCTACACTTCATGCGGCAGACCCGATCCCCCATGGTTCAGTTTGGACATGGCTTAGAGCCGCTCCTGATTGGATCCAGGGAGGTCGGAGTCGTTCTTACTCCTATAAACTACTCGGACTCCGACTCCAGGTCGGATAACGGTTCGAACACCAATTCGGACTCCAGTCTAGCGAGTTTCCTTCTGCCCCGAGAGCTTTTCATGGCTTCAACTCCTCCACCGGAGGTATGCTGACTACAAGAGGAGCAACAAGAGGAGGCACGCTGACTACGGCAATAGGAGGAAGCCGACTGCGAGGCTCGCAACAATGAGCTACGCAAGGCTGGGCGAACCGCTCAGCAATAGATCCTCCAAACCAAAGTTGGCGACCACGACGTCTTCGTCACGCCACAACAGAACATCGTGGCCGCTGCAACTCTGCTGGACACACTCCATCTCGGGCCTGATCACCAGGTGACCCCGATTATCGCCAGGATCAAAGCAATGATTATAGCTACTGCCTGTCAGCAGCACCAGTAGTCGGGCGACACACTTGTTCTGACTAACTGGTCAGGTTCTCCGGCAGCAGGCTCATCCTCATCAGCACGACACCGGGCAGCTGGCTCAAGTCAACCACACAAGGAGTCGCGGCAAACTTCACTCGGCAACACCAATAACAATGATCGGCGGCGTCACCAGAATGACCGCCGGTTCAACCAAGACCTCCGAGTCCGACTACAACGCGACCTTCGCCACAAAATCAACGCTCAGCACCGTGAACGCGAAGAGAACGAGCGTCGCCGAATGGAGGATGAGCATGAGCGTTTCGACCTTCACCACGAGCGGTTTGACCACCGCGGTCGGAGCCGGAGCCCTCATGAAGATGAAGGCATTCCAGCTTTCACACACGAACTATAGGACGTCGACTAGCCGTTGGGCTTCAAGCCTACGGGGATCGAGAAATACGACGGCAAAACCAACCCTAAGTCCTAGCTCACCATATACACCCTGGCAATTCGAGCTGCCGGGGGTGACCACAAAGCCATGGCTAACTACCTCCCGGTCGCCTTGGCCGACTCAGCGAGGACATGGCTAATAGGGCTCCCGAGGCGGTCAATCGGTTCCTAGGGAGAACTCAGGGAGTGGTTCATCGCTAACTTTCAAGGGACCTACGAGAGGCCGTCTTCCGAGCATGATCTATATCAACTGCACCAGAAGAAGAACGAGTCTCTACACGACTTTATCAAGAGGTTCTCCGAGAAGCGCAACCAAATCCCAATGATCAAGGACGAGGCCATCATCGCCGCCTTCCGCAAGGGAGTAAAGGACGCCCCATTCATCGTGAAGTTCACTCAGAAGCCTCCAGTCACCATCCGGGCTCTTTGATATGGCAAACAAATATGCTGTCTCGGCCAAAACGGTCGCAGAGGCCCTCGACGAGAAGAAGGAGTCCCGGCAGAAGGACCAGAAGGTGAAAGCCGACGATGAGCCATCACAAAACAAGACCGGCAACCGCAAGCAGAAGTCAGACAATGAGGTGGCCAACATGGAGCGAACTTGGTCGCGGCCCCAACAGAACAATGACTAACAGAAGGTCATGAACGGGCCATGCCCCTTCCACCCCAAAGGCAAGCACATGGCCAAAGACTGCTTCATGCTCAAGAAGTTTGCTTCCGAGCAGGCTTCATCATCTAGCGCCAACAAGAGCAAAGACAAGCCAGATCAAGACCCAGCCAACGATTTTCAAGATCCCCAGGCCGAGCTCAACCACACCTTCGGAGGGTCATCTACGTATGAATCTAAGCACAAGCAGAAGCTAACAGCACATGACGTCAACGCAATCTCTACAGCAAATGCCCCCCAATATTTGCACTGGTCGGAGACGTCCATCACGTTCACCCGCGCCGATCATCCAAATCGGGTTTCGCACCCGGGACACTATCCACTCGTCCTGGACCCGGTCGTCAAGAACATCAAGTTGAAGAAGGTTCTCATAGACGGAGGCAACGCGCTCAATATCCTCTTCGCCAAGACCCTGGACGAGATGAAGATTCCTCATTCAGATCTGCGGCTGAGTACGGCGCCCTTCCACGGGATAATTCCCAGCCTATCTTCAACTCCACTCGGGCAGATAACCTTGCCGGTCACCTTCGGCACGTGGGATAACTTCCGCATAGAAAACATCTGCTTTGAGGTTGCCTACTTCGAGACTGCATACCACGCAATACTCAGACGACCGGCGCTCACCAAATTCATGGCGATTCCGCACTATACCTACGTGGTGCTCAAAATGCTCGGGCCAGCAGGAGTCCTCTCCCTCCGCAACGACGTCAACCAAGCCTTCACCTGCGACAAGGAGAGTTGCGAGTTGGCCCAATCACAAGAGGCGGTAGTCGGACGCCACAGCATTCGGTAGGCCATCACAACTAAAGTCGAGGAAGACAAAGTTCCAACGAAAAGAGCAGCGAAGTCAGGAATTTCAGCGGACTCTAACACGAAGAAGATCCCCCTAGACCCTTCCGACCCCTCCAAGACTGCTCTAGTTAGGACCGGACTCGACCCCAAATAGGAAGACGCGCTTGTCACCTTCCTCCAAGCTAACAAGGATATCTTCGTGTGGTAACCGTCCGACATGCCGGGCGTACCAAGGGAGATGATCGAGCATGCCCTCAACGTCAAAACAGATGCCAAGCTAGTCAAGCAACGGCTATGGCGATTCGCTCAGGACCGGAAAGATGCTATTCAGGAGGAGATAACTAAGCTCCTCGCAGCCGGGTTCATCAAAGAGGTCTATCACCTAGATTGGCTGACAAACCCAGTTCTGGTCCGAAAGAAAAACGGCAAATGGCGCATGTGCGTCAACTACACCGATCTCAACGAAGCGTGCCCCAAAGATCCATTTGGTTTACCGAGAATAGACCAGGTGGTGGATTCAACTATGGGGTGCGAACTTCTCCACTTTCTCGACTGTTACTCGGGATACCATCAAATCAGCCTAAAGGAGGAGGACTGCTTAAAGACGTCTTTCATCACGCCGTTTGGAGCATACTGCTACATCACTATGCCATTCGGTCTGAAAAAACGCTGGAGCAACATATCAACACACAATTCAGTGGTGTCTCCACACTCAGATCGGGCACAACGTGGAAGCCTACGTCGATTATGTGGTGATTAAGACCAAGTCCAAAGAAGACCTCATCGCTGATCTAGAAGAAACCTTCCAAAATCTTCGAAGATTCAAGATGAAGTTGAACCCGGAAAAGTGCGCCTTCGGTGTGCCATCTGGTAAGTTACTCGGCTTCATCGTCTCGCATCACGGCATCGAGGCCAACCCAGAGAAAGTCAACGCAATCATGAACATGGCACCCCCGACTAACCAGAAGGATGTCCATAAGCTGACAGGCTGCATGGTGGCACTCAACCGGTTTATTTCCCGATCGGGTGAACGGGGCATGCCCTTTTTCAAGCTATTGAAGAAAGCAGACAATTTCCAATGGACTCCCGAAGCCCAGCACGCCTTCGAAGACTTCAAACAATTTCTCACATCACCTCCCGTGTTGGCGTCACCCATGCCCCAAGAACCGCTAATGCTATATCTGGCGGCAACTACTCGGTAGTCAGCACGGTGCTGGTGGTCGAGCGATCCGAACCGGGTCACATCCAAAAAGTCTAATGGCCAGTCTACTTTGTTAGCGAGGTCCTTGTCGACTCGAAGATAAGATATCCGTAGGTCCAGAAGCTACTATACGGCCTACTCATCACTGTCCGAAAGCTGGTGCATTATTTTCAAACACATCAAGTCACGGTGGTCACATCGTATCCACTCGGGGATGTCCTACATAATCGCGAGGCCACCGGCCGAATCGCTAAATGGGCGCTCAAATTGATGGCGTTCGACATCACCTTTCAGCCACGGACAGCAATCAAATCACAAGCTCTAGCCGACTTTATGGCCGAGTTGACAGAAGTTCAAATGCCTACATCAACAGCGAAGCTAGAGTATTGGACAATGTACTTCGACGGTTCTCTACGGAGTAGCGGCGCCGGGACTGGCGTCGTACTGACGTCCCCCACCGGTGAAAAACTCAAGTACATTCTACAAATCCACTTCCCGGCTTCCCACATTGTCGCGGAGTACGAGGCACTTATCCATGGGCTCCGCATTGCTATATCACTCGGCATACGTTGACTGGTTGTGCACAGAGACTCTCAACTCATGGTGAACCATGGTGGCATACTGTCAAGAGGTCCGCAAGCTGGAGAACAAGTTTGATGGGCTGGAGATAACACATGTCCTACGACAATACAATGGCGTTGCAGATGAATCGGCAAACATGGGATCCAAGCGAGAGGCAGTCCCGATAGGGATCTTTGTCGAGCAACTTATGGAGCCATCAGTCAAGAAGAAACCAGTGCCAGAGCAGTCGGCAGGCGAACCTACCCCGGCAACAGACGAGGTACTGAACATATGTCAAGACTGGCGGACTCCTGTTCTCAAATTCCTCCTAGACGACGAACTCCTAGAAGATCGCAGCCAAGCTGAACAAATAAAACGTCGAAGCAAGAGTTTCCTAGTTGTTGGAGAAGACCTTTACCGAAGAAGTGCATCTGGTGTCCTTATGCGCTGCGTCACCACCGAGGAGGGCAAGTAGATTCTATAGTCGATCCACTCGGGCATATGTGGCAACCATGCCACATCCAAGATGTTAGTCGGAAAGGCTTACCGGCAGGGATTTTTCTGGCCAACAGCAGTAACAGATGCCAAAGACATTGTTCGCACATGTGAGGGTTGCCAGTTCTACGCAAGACAAACCAATCTCCCAGCCCAAGAACTCCAAACAATCCTAATCTCTTGGCCCTTTGTAGTATGGGGGCTTGACATGGTCGGGCCCTTCAAGAAAGAGCCAGGAGGGTTCACACATCTATTCGTTGCAGTTGACAAGTTCACCAAGTGGATTGAGGCCAAACCCGTTGCAACCATAACAGTGGCACGAGTAAAAGACTTCGTCATGAGTATACTATACCGATTCGGGGTCCCCAACCGCATCATCACCGACAATGATACTCAGTTCACAAGCGGCGTGTTTCAAGATTTCTGTGACGACTTCGGCATCAAGATCTGCTATGCGTCTATGGCACACCCGCGGAGCAATGGGCAGGTTGAACGAGCGAACGGTATGGTCTAACAAGGTATCAACGCCAGGATATTTAAACGACTACAACCATACACAGGCCGGTGGGTACAATGTGGAGGCCATGGGCCTCGGGTACCTCATCACAAGCATATGGGCCACTCGGATAGAGGATGGGCCGAGTCTTCTAATTAGAGATATAGTAGCACCCGACAGACTTTGTATTGTACAATAAGGAATATACAGTCCTAGTTGGGTAAATTGTATCTCTAAGAGGAGATCCCTTGGCCGTATCCGGCTGCGACTCCTACCTTGTACCCCTATCCCCCAGTATATAAGGGGAGGCAGGGCGCCCCCTGAGGGCAGAAGATCATTGATCGACACAAATCCTCAAAGGAATAACACCACAACTGGACGTAGGGTATTACCTCACATTGAGGGCCTGAACCAGTATAAAATCCCCTTGTGTTCCTTTGCAATCCACCGAGTTTCCATCTGCCGAGTAGCCCCATATTCATATTGCCGGTGTAATACATCGACAGTTGGCACGCCAGGTAGGGGCTTTGGCAAGATCTACATCGATAGTTGGTGCGTGATGGATCCAGCAATCAGAGTCGACAGCAGCAAATTCTCCCCGGGAGACACAATAACTTTCGGAAGCCTCGACTTCGTCGCCGACCAGATCGGCAATCTCACCTTGGACGGCACGGATCTGATCCAACCGGCCGAGGAACCAGCCAACTCCGCGCCAGTCGGCCCATGCAACGCTGTGGCAACCCTCGTCGACTTGCTGCGGCAATCTTCATCTTGTCCACGTCTCGGGACAACCCTTTCCTTCGGTGTTCGACTTGGACTCGGCCTTGAGTAGGCCAAGATCGAGCTAAGAAGGGAAGAGATCGTCAATCTCCCGTGCAAACTCGACAACGCCGTGGATATCTCCGAACAACATCCGATGCGGCAAACCCGATTCCCTGGAGTTCGACTCGGATACGGCCCAGAGCCGCTCGAGATCGGATCTAGGGAGGTCAGAGTTATAATCACCCCCATCAACTACTCCGACTCTGACTCGAAGTCAGATTCCGACTCTCAGTCGGACTCCGACTCTAAGTCAGACAGCAGCTCGGCAAGCTTCTCTCCGCCGCAAGAAATCTTCATGGCATCCAAAGGCTCTACTCTTACTCAGGAATCACGCCGACTACGCGAGCAGCAAGAGGAAGAAGCACGCTGACTGCGAGAACAACAAGAGGAAGAAGCAAGACGCCTGCATGCCCGCAATGATGACTTACGTAGGGCTAGGTGGACTACTCAGCAACAAATCCTCCAAACCCGAGTCAGCGACCACGACATCTTCGTTACTCCTCAACAGAACATCGTGGCCACCACAACTTTACTGGACATGCTCCAGTTTGGGCCTGATCATCCGACCACCCCGACTAAAGCAAGGATAAAAGCCATGATCACCGCTGCTGCATGTCAGCAGTGCCAACAGTCGGGCGATACCCTCATACCGACCAGCCGATCGGCATCTCCAACGGCAGGCTCATCTGCCTCGAAGCGACGCTGAGCGGTCGGCTCTAGTCGGCTGCACACGGAGTCACACCAAACGTCACTCGGCAACCCCAACAACAACCAGCGGCATCAAAGTGACCGTCGGGACAATCAGGATCTCCGAGGCCAAGTACAGCATGACCTTCGACAGGACATCAACGCTCGGCGCCGCGAATGAGAGGAAGACGAGCAAAGCTGTTCGGAAGACGAGAACGAGCGCTTTGGCCTCCACCACAAGTGGTTTCACCGCTATATTCGGAGTCGGAGCCCTCATGATGATGAAGGCATGCTGGCCTTTACCCAGGAGCTACAACAGGTCGACTGGCCGTCGGGTTTCAAGCCTATAGGAATCAAAAAATACGACGGCAAGACAAACCCCGAGTCCTAGCTCGCAGTTATACTCTGGTGATCCAAGCAGCCGAAGGAGATCACAAAGCCATGGCTAACTACCTCCCAGTCGCTCTAGCCGACTCGGCGAGGACATGGCTAACGGGACTTCCCAAGCAATCAATCGGCTCCTGGGGAGAACTCCGGGAACGCTTCATCGCCAACTTGCAGGGAACATACGAGAGGCCATCTTCCGAGTACGACCTATATCAGTTGCATCAAAGGAAGAACGAGTCTCTTCGTGACTTCATCAAGAGGTTCTCTGAGAAGAAGAATTCAATCCCGAACATCAAGGACGAGGTTGTCATCGCTGCCTTTTGAAAAGGAGTCAAAGACACCTCATTCATTGCTAAATTCACTCATAAGCCTCCCAACTCTGTCAAGGCTCTATTCGACCTGGCTAACAAGTACGCCGACTCGGCCGACGCTGTTGCTCATGCCCTAGATGACAAGAAGGCACCCTGATAGAAGAAGCGGGAGGGCACCGACGACGCGGTCCCGAATAAAGCCGGGAATCGCAAACGCAAGTCAGACAACTTCATTGTGGCAGTCGGTCACAACCGTCTTCGACCTTCAATAATTGAAGATTATCAGAACAACAAGTGACATGCTCACTCCCAAATACTGAACAGCTAAGTCGCTTTCTGATAAATATTTCCTCACTTGGCCTCGCCAGTGCCGCAGCCGCTTACACCTAATAGGTGTACAAGCTGCACATTTTTTCTGTTTTTGCTCTTAAATGATTGCAAAAGTACTTGGGTAGCATAAATTCCGATTCGTGAAACTTTGCTCCATGAAAGACGAACTCAATTCACCCAAAACGCATGTCTGGGAAAGAGCTATGAGCCAACTCCCAACGCTCGGGGGCTATGACTAGTCGGGCAGAGTGCTTAAACGTAAGGGGTCAACTACTCGGAAAAATTAATATCAATAAGAGGAAGAACACATATTTACATATATTGTAAAATACATTTTATTCGGGTGAGTGTTTTCATCATCAGATGCTACTCATCTGATATGTTTATAATGCAGGGCCAGTTCCGAATACGCGTGACAGGAACCCAGGGCTACGAGCCCATCTCCTACACTCGGGGCCTGGACTAGTCTGCCAAGATACGCTCTGAACTGGAGTGTATCCAGTAGAGTTGCAGCAGCCACGATGTTCTGTTGAGTAGTAACGAAGACGTCATGGTCGCTGACTCGGGTTTGGAGGATTTGTTGCCGAGCGGCTCGCCCAGCCCTACGTAGATCGTCGTTGCGGGTGTGTAGGCGTCTTGCTTCTTCCTCCTATTGTTCTCGTAGTCGGTAGGCCTCCTCTTGTTGCTCCTCTTGTAGTCGGTGTGATTCCTGAGTAGGAGTTGAGCCTTTGGATGCCATGAAGATTTCTCATGGCGGAGAGAAGCTTGCCGAGCTGCTGTCCGACTTAGAGTCAGAGTCCGACTGAGAGTCGGAATCCGACTTCGAGTCAAAGTCGGAGTAGTTGATGGGGGTGATTATAACTCTGACCTCCCTAGAACTGAACTCGAGCGGCTCTAGGCCGTATCCGAGTTGAACTCCAGGGAATCGGGTTTGCCGCGTCAGATGTTGTTTGGAGATATCCACGGCGTTGTCGAGTCTGCATGGGAGATTGACGATCTCTACCCTTCTTAGCTCAATCTTGGCCAGCTCAAGGCCGAGTCCGAGTCGAACATCGAAGGAAAGGGTTGTCTCGAGACCTGGACAAGATGAAGATTGCCGCAGCAAGTCGATGAGGGTTGTTGCAGCGTTGCATGGGCCGACTGGCACGAAGTCGGCTGGTTCCTCGGCCGGTTGGATCAGATCCATGTCGGCCAAGGTGAGATTGCCGATCTGGTCGGCGATGAAGTCGAGGCTTCCGAAAGTTATTGTGTCTCCCGGGGAAAACTTGCCCCAATCGACTCTGATTGCTGGATCCATCGAGCTTGTAGATGTAGATCTCATCAAAGCCCCTACCTGGCGCGCCAACTGTCAATGTTTTACACCGACAACATGAATATGGGGCTACTTGGCGGATGGAAACTTGGTGGATTGCAAAGGAACACAGGGAGATTTTATACTGGTTCAGGCCCTTGATGTGAGGTAATACCCTACGTCTAGTTGTGGTGGTATTCCTTTGAGGATGTATGGTGGTGATTCTGGTGAACCAACTCAACCCACCCTCAGGGGGCGCCCTGCCTCCCCTTATATACTGGGAGACAGGGTTACAAGGTAGGAGTCCCAACCGGATTACGGCCAAGGGATCTCCTCTTAGAGATATAACACACCCAACTTGGACTGTGTTTTCCTTATCATACAAGGCAAAGTCTGCTAGGGATTACTATATCTCTAATTACAAGGCCAGGGCCATCCTTTATCCGAGTGGCCCATATGATTGTCATGAGGTACCCGGGGTCCATGGCACCCACAGAAGGTCTCAGGGGCTACTGTGGAGGCCATAGGCCCCGGGTACCTCATCACAAGCATATGGGCCACTCAAATAGAGGATGGGCCGAGTTTTCTAATTAGAGATATAGTAGCACCCGACAGACTTTGCCTTGTACAATAAGGAATATACAGTCCTAGTCGGGTAAATTGTATCTCTAAGAGGAGATCCCTTGGCCATATCCGGCTAGGACTCCTACCTTGTACCCCTGTTCCCCAGTATATAAGGGGCCTGAGGGCAGAAGATCATTGATCCACACAAATCCTCAAAGGAATAACACCACAACTGGACGTAGAGTATTTCATCACATCGAGGGCCTAAACCAGTATAAAATCCCCTTGTGTTCCTTTGCAATCCACCGAGTTTCCATCTGTCGAGTAGCCCCATATTCATATTGCCGGTGTAAAACATCGACATACAAGAACTCTCATCTGTACTTTGGTCCCTAAGAACCATGGGCGATCCCCTTTCTTTCTGGTCTATGGTGCTGAGGCTGTGCTACCAACCGAGTTAGAGTACGGCTCTCCGCGAGTTCAGGCTTACTCAAAAGAAATCTCCAACAATACCCGATTGGTCAAACTAGATCAGTTGGAAGAAGCGAGGGATATCGCAACAATCCAGTCGGCAAGGTATCTTCAAGGCCTGCATCGCTATCACAATCGCAATGTCTGTGGCTGTGCCTTTCTGGTCAGAGATCTCGTCTTGAGAAAAATACAAACCACCAAAGACAGGCATAAACTATCCCCAATCTGGGAAGGACCGTTCATTATTGCTGAGGTTACTTGGCCAGGCGCCTACCGACTGAAGACTGAAGACGGTGCCCTCATTAGCAACTCATGGAATATAGAACAACTACATCCTTTCTATACCTGAGTTTTATACTTTCTCATGTGTACAATTTTTCTCCGACTCACTACGCCGCTTGTTTCAACCGAGTAGTGAGTCAGGGGCTGCATGTATTATATGTGCTTTGTCATTAATATATGAGCTTGTTTTACTTAAGTTATGAAGTTTTACTACGACTTTGTCATGTTTGCCCAAGTACAGCACTCTGCGGTGAACGATTTTATTAAGTTCCTATAGACTAACTCGGCGTACACTATATAGTCGGGTAAAACTAATGATAACTGAGTAACAATTCAGAGCTTGGCGGCATTGCACATATATTTACACATGTCTTTACAACAATCCACAATACACCAACTGCATGATATATTGTTCTTACATACCCAGGTCTCGGGTGATCATTTCTGCAGTCGGCCTCGCTTAGGCTATCAGCTCCAGCGCCTCTTCAGGTGTCATCTCCTCGGCGAATACCTCCCCGATGGCTTCAATATCTGCCCTAGGGTACATGGACTTGGTTATCGCCAGGGTTTGGGCCACGCCGACGACAATACGTTCATCCGAGTACCTCTTTAGGATACTCGGTGTGTCGTTAAGGCATGCCTGCACCTGAGACACTGTGTTGGAGCTGGTTCCCACAGAGAGGGTCCATCACGTCAAGGAGCCCTTTCACGGACTCGGCAAGGATCTCCTGTGACTCCTTGACGACCTTTATTTCCTCTGCAAAGCCTGAAACTAGATTTGGGAGTTGGCTCTAGCAGCTACCCGGGTTCACCAATAAGAAAACTTGTCAGGCAAAACTGCAGATGGGGTAATTAATGGATTGGTTAAGATCAATGTCAGAGCAGAGACTTACTATTGTAGTCGGCCTCCCACTTGGTTATGGTCTTCTCCAGCTCAGCTTTTTCCTTCTCGAGCTTGGCATTGGCCTTCTTCAACTCGGCCTTCTCTCCCTCAAGATCAGCATTGGCCCTTGTCAGGTTGGCTTTATCTTTTTCAAGCCGGCCTTGGCTCTCTTGGCCTCCTGCAGCTGGACTTCTCCCTCTGTTCGGGTTTTTAGCTCAGCTTCGAGGGCTGCACGACAGATTAGTCAAGAACTCAACGTTGCAGTCAAGACACAACTGGGCAGTTGAGAACAACACAGCTGGAGAAATATACTAAGGATTTGGTCAAGAAGAGGCATTCTGGAGGCTTACCTCTCATCTTCTTGGCTTGGTCCCAATTCTCGTCCCTGAGCTGGGTGACGGCATCCTTTAGCCAGGATTCCCTCCCTTGATGGCGCTCCTCCAATACAGTCTTTAAGGCCCGGAGTTGGTCCAATTCTTGGAGCTGGAGGGCAACCCGGGTCAGGACCTCATGCATTTTCTTCGAGTGATCAACAAGCTTCTGCTCGGGGAGAAACAAGTCAAAGCAAAGTCAAGCGTCAGAACACTCGTGCGAGGAAGACTACCAAGATTCCAATACAATGGAAATCATACCTGAATCCCCTGGGACACGGCGATTGTGGCACGAAGCAAGTCTTCACACTCCTTTTCTGCTGCAACCTCATCATGCTTATAACTCCTCACGGTTCCGTCAGGCACCATCTAGCGGAATATCCATGGGAACTTGCGGGGAGGAGCTTCGAGCCTAGGGAGGTCTGGTCTATCCGAAGGAGACAGCGACGACGACGACGATGACGACGATGGCGACAAGGATGGCGATGGGGTCCTAGCCCCCAACTCAGCAACCTCCGAGGCCTCGGGGGCTGGCTCAGGGACTGGAGCAGCAGCTTCAATGGCCACCCCTTGGTCGACCGGTGTCAGCGGCCCTGTAGTCGGGACCATCTCAATTTCTGTAACTGGGACTGTCGTTGGGTCAGCAGGTGTGCTCACTGGCACTGGCTTGGTTGGGGCTGGCTCTACAACGGGAGTGGCCGGAGCGGTCTCCTTGAGATCAATATCGACCCGCTTCCTACGTAACGAGTCAAACTTCAAGACACCACCATGACAAACATGATTTTCAGAAGATCCAGAGCAACCTACCTCTTGGAGAACTTAAGCCTTTGCCCGGGAGATCTAGATCTCGGTGGTGGGCTACGGCCGGCTGTCGGGCTAGTCAGTGTGGCAGTCGGCAGCAACGTTTTTATCCTGGTTGGCTCCACTCCTTGTGCGGCCGGCTAGGGTGCTCGGGTACTCGGCGGTGCCACTCTTGGGCTCAATGTTGCTGAGCCTGGCTGTGCTGGAATTGGCCCTGTACTCGGCGGCACTCTGGTTAGGCTCGATGATGCTGAGCTTGATTGCATAGGTCCTGGTCTGGGACTCAATGGCCTGGGCGCTATACCGGTGGAGTCCTTTATCTTCAGACTCCCAGTGGCGGTACTCAGCCTCATAACCACCTTCTTGCCCTAATCTACAACAGTCTCTTCCCTGCTCTCTTCGAGTTGGGCTAGGTAGCAGAAGGACTTCTTGGCCTCTTCTACGATTTCCAGGTCGACAATTTTTGGGAGTCATCATCGAACTCCTCACATGACTGCAAGTAGTTCAACAATACAAGTTATACACCGTGGAGCCAATCTAGGCACATATCTGCAAGCATTCACCACAGATGAACTACAAGATAACATCAGCAAAGGTTACCTTCGGGCGTGGACTTTTCTTGCTGTAAGTCGCCACGGACCGATCTGTGTCCTCGGTTTCGACCACCCCGCTAGCGAAGAAATCCAGTAGGATGTCGGTCACCTTATACTTGTCTATCAGGTTGGAGAATTCCCGGCTGGGATCACCTTTGCCCTTGTAGTCCCAGCCGAAGTGGCACCTCAGCTTTAGCGGTCTGAGGCCCTGAGTCAAGAAGCATCTGGCCACCCATGGACCAGTCAACCAGGCTTTCTTCAGCTTCCTAATCCTGCCAACAAGCGTATTAACCTGCCCCATTTCTTCAGAGGTGCGCAGAGATGACCACTTGGCAATAATCACCGGGGGCAAACCCATAAAATGGGGAAGGCATGGCTCAAGATCGAAACAGTAAAACCATTCCTTATGCCAACCCTTGAGAGAAGATTTCAAAGGAATGTCTAAATAGATCTTCTTCATCTCGTTCCTAAGTTGGACACCGGCCCCCCCAATTACATGGATTTTATTCTTGGAGGGTGGGGTTTGATATGGAACAAATACCTGAATAGATTCAGATGGGATTCCATACCCAAGAAGCACTCACAAAGAGTCACGAAAATGGAGATCTGAAGAATCGAGTTAGGATTCAAATTCACCAACTCGAGCTCGTAAAAAGAAAGGAGCTGGTGGAGGAACTCGGAAGATGGAAGAGAAAGACCCCGGTGGAAAAAAGAGGCAAAAACGATAGTCTCACCGTCCTTGGGCTCCAGAGCTGATTCATCTTTAGCTAGACGCCAGTGGATAATCTCCTGGCTCTGCAACTTCAGCTGCTTCTCCAGAAGCTTCAACTTCGCCGACCCACAGTTTGAAGTCAACCAGACATCGTCCGATGCATCACTGAATCCGACACCCTCGGCATGGTTGGGGTTGAGGAGATTTGGGGGAAATGCTACTGGAGGTTTGGAGTGGACAAGGAAGAGCGGAATCGCCCGAGTTCTGGTGGGGAATAGCGAGCAATAGCAAACCCTAGCAGAGCGGGAGGCAAAATTTCGGCGCGAAAGCGGAAGATGAAATGATTGGTGGATTGGAGAAGATGAAGGAATCTTTTCTCTCTCTCCCTGCCTTTTATAGAGCCGATTCCGATTCGTGGGCTTCGGTTCGCAAAGTTGCTATTGGGCCACCAAGATATGAGTTTCTACAGTAGCACTCTCAATATGGGCCACTCATAGGCTGGGTTAAAATCGCAGTGCTGATGCTACCAACAGGAACCGATGAGGTAACAGATATGCTTCATGAAGGCCTAATTGCTAAACACATGTGTTTGGGTATCTGTCTTATCCACTAGGTATCGAGGATATATCCTTATAAGGATCACAAGTTGGTCTTTATTAAAATTGGGGATGCAGGTATCTTTCTCGAGTGCACCTAACCACTCAATGGATTTAATTTCATAAAGTGGTACTCGGCCTACATGCTTGGCCAACAGTTGCCATGAGCAATATTATTCCAGCCAACATGATGCTAAAGAGTCTAACTTTCGAGTAGTGCACTACTCGGGAGAGACTATAAACCTTCTCTCCAGCTGACATGACGCGGAGGAGTCTAACTTCCGAGTGGGACGCCACTCGGGAAGACTATAAACCCCCTTTCCAGCTGACATGAAGCTGAAGAGTCCCATATACGAGTGGCATGCTACTCGGCAAGACTATAAATCATATTCCGGTTGACATGATACCGAAGAGTCTCATATACCAGTAGTATACTACTCGGGAAAGACTACAACGTTAAAGATCTTTGACTTTATGTTTAATTGTCTTCACAATTAAGCACAAAGTCGGGGGCTACACCTAATTGGTGAGCCTATTTGGCACACACTGTTCATACATCTACACGAAGCCCTTCATAGCCTCGCTGCCAGCTGACATGAAGCAGGACTCGGGAAGAAGAAGCACTCAGACAAAGAGTACTCAGGAGCAATGCACTCGGGCAATCTTCACCGTGGAGGATGAGCACTCGGCATCAGTTGTGACTCAACTATGAAGGTCTCAGGGGCTACTATGGAGGCCATGGGCCCCGGGTACCTCATCACAAGTATATGGGCCACTCGGATAGAAGATGGGCTGAGACTTGTAATTAGAGATATAGTAGCACCCGGCAGACTTTGGCTTGTACAATAAGGAATAAACATTCCTAGTCGGATAGATTGTATCTCTAAGAAGAGATCCCTTGGCCGTATCCGGCTGGGACTCCTACCTTATACCCCTGTCCCCTAGTATATAAGGGGAGCCAGGGCGCCTCCTGAGGGCAGAAAAACACATGAGCTCATAGAAGCAGACACAAATCCTCAAAGGAATAATACCACAACTGGATGAATGGTATTACCTCACATCGAGGGCCTGAACTAGTATAAACCTCTCCTTGTTCCTTTGCAATCCACCGAGTTTCCTTCTGCCGAGTAGCCCCATATTCATATTGCCGATGTAAAACATCGACAATTGAGCCAACTCATAGCTCTCCTTGTCGCAAGTGAAGGCTTGCTTGAGATCGCTGCGGAGGGAGAGAACTCCGGCTGGCCCGAGCATCTTGAGCACCATGTAGGTATAGTGCGGTATTGCCATGAATTTGGTGAGCGCCGGTTGTCCAAGTATTGCGTGGTACGCAGTCTTGAAGTTGACGACCTCGAAGCAGATGTTTTCTGTGCGGAAATTATCCTGCGTGCCAAAGGTGACCAGCAAGGTTATCTGTCCAAGGGGAGTTGAAGATAGGCCGGGAATTATCTCATGGAAGGGCACTGTACTCGGCCGCAGTTCTGAACGAGGAATCTTCATCTCGTCCAGAGTCTTGGCGAATAGAATGTTGAGCGCGCTGCCTCCATATATGAGGACATTCTTCAGCTTGATGTTTTTGACGACCGGGTCCAGGACGAGTGGGTAGCGTCCTAGGTGTGAAACCTGATCTGGATGATCTGTGCGGTTGAATGTGCTGGACATCTCTGACCAGCGCAAATACTGGGGGGCGTCTGCTGTAGAGACCGCATTGACGTCATGTACCGTAAGCTTCTGCTTTCTCTTGAACTCATACTAGACAGCCCTCCGAAGATGTAGTTGAGCTCGGCCTGGGGATCTTAAAATTCATCGGCCGGGCCTGAATCTGGCTTGTCTTTGTCCTTGTCGGTGCTAGATGATGAAGCCTGCTCGGAAGCAAACTTCTTGAGCATGAAGTAGTCCTTGACTACGTGTTTTCCCTTGGGGTGGAAGGGGCAAGGCCCATTCATAACCTTCTGGTACTCGTTGTTCTTTGGGGGTTGCGACTGGGTCCGCTCCATGTTGGCCACCTCGTTGTCCGACTTCTGCTTGCGGCTACCGGATTTGTTTTGTAATGGCTTATTGTCGGCTTTGGCCTTTTGGTCCTTCTGCCGGGATTCCTTCTTCTCATCGAGGGCCTCTGCGACTGCCTCAGCTGAGTCGGCGTATTTATTCACCATATTGAAGAGGGCCCTGACAGTGGCTGGCAGCTTCCGAGTGAATTTTGTGATGAACGGGGCATCCTTGACTCCCTTGCGGAAGGTGGCGATGACGACCTCGTCCTTGATCATTGGGATCAAATTGCACTTCGCGGAGAACCTTTTGATGAACTCACTGAGAGACTCATTCTTCCTCTGGTGCAACTGATAGAGATCGTGCTCGGAAGACGACCGCTCATAAGTCCCCTGGAAGTTGGCTATAAAACATTCCCAGAGTTCCCCCAGGAGCCGATTGATTGCCTCGGGAGCCCTGTTAGCCATGTCCTCGCTAAGTCGGCCAGGGCAACCGGGAGGTAGTTAGCCATGGCTTTGTGGTCACCTCTGGTAGCTCGGATCGCCAGAGTATATACGATGAGCCAGGACTCGGGGTTAGTCTTGCCGTCGTATTTTTTGATTCCTATAGGCTTGAAGCCCGACGGCCAGTCGACGTCTTGCAGCTCCTGGGTGAAGGCTGGTACACCTTCATCTTCGTGAGGCCTCTGGCTCTGACCACGACAGTTAAACCGTTCGTGCTGAAGATTGAAACGCTCATGCTCATCCTCCAGTCGGCGTCGCTCATCGTCATCGCATTGACGGCGCTGAGCATTAATGTCTTGGCAGAGATTGCGTTGTAGATGGATTCAGAGGTCTTGGTTGAACCGGTGATCGTTCTGGGGGTGCCGCCGATTGTTGTTGTTTGTGTTGCCGAGTGATGTCTGGCGTGACTCTGCGTGCGGCTGACTAGAGCCAGCTGCCTGGCGTCGTGCTGATGCAGACGAGACTGCCGCTGGAGAATCCGACCGGTTGGTTGGTATAAGTGTTTCGCCTGACTACTAGTGCTGCTGACATGTGGCAATTGTAATCATGGCTTTGATCTTGGCGATAGTTGGGGTGGCCTGATGATCAAGCCCAAGCTGGAGTGTGTTCAGCAAGGTTGCAGCGGCCACGACGTTCTGTTGTGGTGTGACGAAGATGTCGTGGTCACCGACTTGAGTCTGGAGGATCTGTTGCTGGGTGATTCACCCAGCCCTGCGTAGCTCATCGTTGCGAGCCTTGCATCTGGCCTCCTCCTATTGCTGCAATCGGCATGCCTCCTCTTCTTTCTCCTCTTGTAGTTGGCGTACCTCCGGTGGAGGGGTTGAAGCCATGAAGATCTCGCGGGGCAGAAGGAAGTTCGCCAGACTGGTGTCTGAACTGGTGTTCGAACCGTTGTCTGACTTGGAGTCGGAATCCGAGTAGTTGATCGGAGTAAGGACGATTCTGACCTCCCTAGATCCAATCTGGAGCGGCTCTGGGCCATGTCCAAATTGAAGCATAGGGGATCGGGTTTGCCGCGTGGGATGTAGATCCGTGGTGCTGCCGAGTCTGCACAAGAGATTGACGATCTCTCCCCTTCTTAGCCCGACCCGGGCTAGTTTGAGGCCTAGCACGAGTCGGACGCTGAAGGAGAGAGTTGTCCCGAGACCTAGGCAGGTGGTAGATCGCCGCAGCAATTGGTGAGGGTGGCTGCAGCGTCTTGTGAGCCGACTGGCGCGGAGTCAGCTGGTTCCTCAGCCGGTTGGATCAGGTCTACGTCGGCCAAGGTGAGATTGCCGAACATGTCAGCGACAAAGTCGAGGCTTCTGAATGAGATTGTATCTCCGGGGGAGAATTTGCCGCCGTTGACTCCGGTTGCTGGATCCATCGAGCTTGTAGATGTAGATCTCGTCGAAGCCCCTACCTAGCGTGCCAACTGTCGATGTTTTACACCGGCAATATGAATATAGGGCTACTCATCGGATCGAAACTCGGTGGATTGCAAAGGAACACGGGGAGATTTATACTGGTTCAAGCCCTCGATGTGAGGTAATACCCTACGTCCAGTTGTGGTGTATCGTTTGAGGATGTATGTTCGCTTCTATGAGCTTTTGTGTCGTTCTGCCCTCAGGGGGCGCCCTGCCTCCCCTTATATACTGGGGGACAGGGGTACAAGGTAGGAGTCCCAGCTGGATAACAGCCAAAGGATTTCCTCTTAGAGATATAATCTACCTGACTAGGACTGTATATTCCTTATCGTACAAGGAAAAGTCTGCCGGGTTCTACCATATCCCTAATTACAAGACTAGGCCCATCCTCTATCCGAGTGGCCCATATGCTTGTGATGAGGTACCCGGGGCCCATGGCCTCCACACTAGCAAATAATGCGAAAAATACAAAATGCTCTAATATGCATGAGGCTTGTGCAAGGATTAGGTACTGACCTAAAGTTTTTGTTGAGTTCTCCTTTATAACATTAAAAGTTCTATTTTCAAAGAAGAGTGGTGAAATAGATTCTAATTTAGCATTTAACATTTGTGAGATATTGTTTTTAGAAATTTGTATACAAGAATATGTTAAAATACTTTAATGTAGGTTGAAGCTATGTAGTGAGTTGGTACTGGGTGATATATGAATTTTGGTGACGAGAGTTCTATTTTACCCACTTTTATTTATACGTGTATTTATATGTGTATTTAGTATATGTGTGTTTTAGGACTAGGTTTTTATGAAATCTAGCTTTATATATTTAAAGAAGATCTATTGTGAACTTACCGCCATTTGGTGTAATTCATTTGGAGTTAAAATCAAGTTTCTATAATTTAGAGAAATTCTTTTACCTTTTATACCCTATATATATTATTCATCTACTATACAAATCTTAAAGGGGTTTTATTCCCTAATTTTAGTTGGGGTTTTATTCCCTAATTTTAGTTGGGGTTTTATTCCCTAATTGTAGTTAATCTTCTGCTTACAGAATTGAAGAATAAACTATTGTGAAACTAACAAAATTGGATTCATGTTATTTGGAGTTAATATGAATTTCCTATGCTGTTTAGAAGTTATTATATATTTTATACACTAATTAAGGTATTCATCTACTACCAACTTTATAAAAGTGTCCTTTGTACAAGTTTAACCAAGTCTCAGTTTATAACAGCAAAGTTCAATATTTTGTGAAATTTATCAAATTTTGATCTACCAAAATTGAAGTTTATGTGAAGTCGATAAAATTTTCAAATGTTTATGCACTTTTATTCTTTATATTATTTTTGAGGCATATTAAGTACTAGTTCCTCTAGATTTTAATCTATAGAAATAAAGTTCATAATTTTGTGATTCCAATAAATTTTTTTTCATTAAATTTGGAGTAGTTATAGATTTTACAAGTTCATCTATTTTTCAGTTCAACAAATAATACATTTAACCTTTTCTTAAATCTTTTCAGATTTTAAAATAGTTGGGTCCACCGGTACGGGAGAGTAATTATGCAGAAAGGTCCCTAAGTTTTCCAGAAATGCAACCCGTAGTCCTGACCATGTGTGAAAACAAATTTCATTAATAATACTTGAGTTTTTACATATTTTCTACTTAGTCCTTGGGTCCACATGTAAGTCTAATAGATTTTACACTTTAAACCTCAGAAGTTTTAAACTATTCTTAGACACATCCTCGCACTCCTAATCACATAGGCCCACACGTCAGGGAGGCAGAGCAGCAGCGGCAGCGTGGCGAGCAGAGCAGCAGCGGCGGTGAGCTTCACGACGGTGCCAGCGGTGAACTGCGGGGTATCTTGCCGGGCGGTCAAAAGAGAAGATGAAGAGGAGGTATGGAGAAGCTATTGTTAGTGGTCTCCTAGCCGATGGTTGTCGGAGTTAGGCGCAACGGCAGTGCAAGCAACAGAGCATATGGAGACGCTGAGGCAATCCGAGCTATGGCCATGATTCGGTCCAGCTAGTGCATGCATGTGTGCCAAGAGGTACTAGGAACCTCACCGAGTGTTGCGTGGGGCTTGGTGAAGCAGGGATGGTGACGGCGGTGATGAAAATAGCCTGGCGGCGGCAAAAAGGGTAGGACTATGGCGTCGTCTAGCTTCTGTCCACGGGCGACCGGAAAACGGTGTCAACCAAGTTAGTGGTGTCCTAGGGAAGGTACTGGAGTGGGAAATCAAGCAGAGGCTCACCAGAGAGGGCGAATTGACGATGGCAGCAGACGGCCAGAGATGAGGAAGATGGTTTTGATCTCGTGGCTTTGGGCTTCATGGCTCGATTCCCTTGGGCTTCGGGGTCCTAGGGTCGAGGCGATCTTGATGATGCGGTGGCTCAGCCTGAGGTGCTTTGAGGAGATCAAAATGGTGACGATGTCACGATGGCAGTGCTTCGGACCCGAGAGCGTGCACGGCAATGACGCGACTCCTCGGACCTTTACGACATGGGACGTACACCATAGAGATGGATTAGGCATGGGAAGGGAATCATGTTCCATGGCTTAGGTTGCGGCGAAGTTTACCCAAGCGGCGGGGGTGGCGGTCAAGTACTTGCCAGCGTTGGAGGAGAGGATGCCATTCCTGGCAAACTAGAGGTGGTTTTCCTAGTTTCTTCTGCCGAACAGATAGAGGAAGAGAGGGAGAAGATGATGCCGAGACTGCTGGTCAAATGGTGAAGTCTTCCTTGGTGATGTTTGGCTAGGGTGGCAATGGTTGGCATCGACACGTGGAGGCTACCGTGGTGTGTTCCTGGGGTGGAGAGTGAGCTGCGGCGGTTTCTCTGGCTGGCAGGTGGGTCCAAGGGTCCATTGGGTCCCACTGGTCAGTGCAAGAAAGAAGCAACCTATCTAGAAACCCGGTTTTCCCATCCTCCACAAGGTTTTAAAATGTGGTAAAATTACTGGGAGTAGAGGAACATGTGATCTACAGCTGTGCCAAGTTCCAAGGCCAAAAGCTTTATGGTTTTACTGTGGTAAAAAGATGAAGTAGGCATGGTGACACTGTATTTCTGCAGTCCTTTTATTCCCTAAGGTTTCGTACTAATCATTTTATGTGGCTTTCTTGGGAATTAAATTAGACAAACATTCCTGGTTGTAGAAGGCATCTTGGTGCCCATTTTGTCAAAAGAATACTGCAAGAAAAATTTATGGTTTTTGTTTGGTGAGGGTGTTAAGTAAGCAATGTATTCTAGTTATTTTATTTTTCCCTTTCTTTTGAATTAGAGTTGAAGTTGTTGCTGCCTATCAGATGTTGCTTCATCTGATTGAGGCCTCATGAGACTGTGCCAACTCATAGCTCTCCTTGTCACAGGTGAAGGCTTGCTTGACGTTGCTACGTAGGGAGAGTACTCCTATTGATCCTAGCATCTTCAGCAACATGTAGGTATAGTGTGGGATTGCCATGAATTTGGCAACTGCCGACAGCCCCAGTATGGCATGGTAGGCTGTCTTGAAATCAATGACCTCAAAACATATGTTGTCTGTGCAAAAATTATCCCGCATGCCAAAGGTGACTAGCAAAGTGATTTGGCTGAGTGGCATTGAAAAAAGCCCGGGGATTACCCCATGGAACGGAGCTGTACTCAGCGGTAACTTGGAACAAGGTATTTTCATCTCGTCGAGTGTCTTGGTGAAAACAATGTGGAGAGCACTCCCGCCGTCAATCGGAACCCTTTTCAACTTGACGTTCTTGATAACAGGATCTAGGACAAGTGGAGAACATCCTAGATGTGCCACTCGGTTGGGGTGATCCGTGCAGTCAAACATGATTGCGACCTCACACCACTGTAGATATTGGGGGGCATCGGTTGAGACCGAGTTAACTTCGTGTGCAGTCAGCTTCTGTTTCCGCTTGGACTCGTATACCGATGGCTAGCTAGGCCTGAGTTTAGTTTGTCCTTGTCCTTGGATTCACCGGATGTAGATGTTTGCTCGGTGACAAACTTCTTCTGCATGAAACAATTTTTGGCCGCGTGCTTCCCCTTTGGATGGAAAGGACAGGGTCTGTTCATGACTATCTAGTATCGTCCACCTTGGGAGCTCGTGGTCAATTGTGGTCGACCGTGGCCACGATATCCTCTGACTTGTGCTTGCGGTTCCTAGCCTTGGATGGGGCCGCGTCATCCATCTCGCGTCATTCCTTCTGTCAGGGCTTGTCATCGAGTGCCTCAGCAACTGTGTCAGCTGAATCAGTGTGTCCATTGGCCATCTCAAAGAGGGCTTTGACGGAGTTGGGCGGCTTCTGAGTGAACTTGGTGATGAATGGCATGTCTCTGACTCCCTTGCGGAAGGCAGCAATGACTACCTCGTCATGTATCTTGGGGATAGGATTCCTCTTCTCGAAGAAGCACTTGATGAAGTCTAGGAGAGACTCGTTTTTTCCTTCGGTGACATTGGTATAGATCGTACTCAAATGCTGGCCATTCGTATGTGCCCTGGAAATTCGACACGAAGCGCTCATGGAGTTCCCCCCAAGAGCCAATTGTTGATGTTTTGTATCGACAATAAGAATATGGGGCTACTCGTGAAACCTAAACTTGATGGATTGTAAAGGAACACAGAATAATTTATACTGGTTTAGGCCCTCATGATGAGGTAATACCCTACATCTAGTTGTGGTGTATTGCCTTTGAGGTTTCTCTGGTGAGATTCTGATATGCCCTCAGGGGGCGCCCTGCCTCCCCTTATATACCGGGGGACAGGGTTACAGAGTAGGAATCCCAGTCGGACTCCAACCAAGGATTTCCTTCTAGGACTATATCCTTTCCTTGTCGTGCAAGATAATGTATGCCGAGTCCAATTGTATCCCTAATTACAAGGTTAGGCCCATCCTCTGTCCGAGTGGCCCTAATGCTCCTCAAGAGGTACCCGGGGCCCATGGCCTCCACAGCAGCCCCTGAGACCTTCATAGTTGAGTAATAGCTGATGCCGAGTGTTCATCCTCCACGGTGAAGAATTCCTAAGTGCATTGCTCCCGAGTATTCTTTGTCCGAGTGCTTCTTCTCGTGAGTCCTGCTTCATGTCAGCTAGCAACGAGGCTATGAAGGGCTTCATGTAAAAAATATGAATAGTGTGCACCGGATAGGTGCACCTATTAGGTGTAGCCCCTGACTTTGTGCTTAAGTATGAAACAATTAAACATAAAGTCAAAGATCTTTAACCTTCTAGCCTTTCCCGAGTAGTATACTACACGGCATGTAGACTCTTCAGCATCATGTCAGCTCAATATGAAGTCTTCGGGGGCTCACAAGCTCAAATGCAAGGATGACATCCCCACTCCCAACTCGTGTAATACTGAACAAGCTAAGTCGCTTTCTGATAAATATTTTTCCTTTATATGATATTCTCATCTAAATGGGCCAGGAGGCAACTCACTTCCCTATGGTTTGACTCGGATATGGCTCAGTGCCAGTCGGGATTGGATCTAGGGGGATGAGATCGTCAATTCCTCACTCGGCCTTGCTAATGCCTTAGCTGCTTACACCTGATAGGTGTACATATTGCGCATTTTCTGTTTTTGCACTTAATGATTGCAAAAGTACTCGAGTAGCATAAATTCCGATCCTTGAAGCTTTGCTCCAAGAAAGACGAACTCAAGTCACCAAAAACGCGTGTCTGGGAAAGAGCCATGAGCCGACTCCCGATGCTAGGGGCTATGACTAGTCGGGCAGAGTGTTTAAATGTAAGGGGTCAACTACTGTAGGAAATTAATATCAATAAGAGGAGGAACACATATTTACATCTATTGTAAAATAGATCAATTTTCTTCGGGTGATTGTTTTCTTCATCAGATACTACTCATCTGATATGTTTATAATGCAGGGCCAGTTCTGGATACGCATAATAGGAACTCAGGGCTATGAGCCTATCTCCTACGCTCGGGGGCTGGACTAGTTTGTCATGATACACTTGGAGTGCGACGCTTCAAAAATTACTTGGAATGCTCCACGAGGGCTATTGTCTGAGTACTCACACCAGTCGGGGCTCGAATGTCACCTTTACTTTGGTACACTCCATGTGGGCTAATAACTGACCTCTGGCACCAGTCAGGGCTCGGGTACCACTCTGCTGGGTAGGGTACACCCCATGAGGGTCACCAGCCGAATCCTATGCTAATGCGAGGTTCGAGTATCTTATTCGGCTAATAACCGACCTCCGGCACCAGTCAAAGCTTGAGTACCACTCTGCTGGGTAAGGTACGCCCCATGAGGGTCGCCAGCCGAATCCTATGCTAATGCAAGGTTCGTGTACCTTATTCAGCTAATAACCGACCTCGGGCACGAGTCGGAGCTCGGGTACAACTCTGTTGGGTAGGGTGCTCCCCATGAGGGTCGCTAATCGAATCCTATGCTGATGCAAGGTTCGAGTACCTTATTTGGCCATAACTCTGTTGGGTAGGGTACCCCCATGAGGGTCGCCAGTCGAATCCTATGCTAATGCAAGGTTTGGGTACCTTAGTTGGCTACAATTTTGTTAGGTTGGGTATGCCCCAAGAGGGTCGCCAGCCGAATCCTGCACTAGTGCAGCGTTTGGATACCTATCTGGCAAAAACATGACAACAAGCCACTACTGGAGCTTTCAGTCAAGAGCAGCATCAAACCTAGAATCTACGGAGGTGCTCATTATTTTTCAAGACTGGGAGACTCCAATCGTTCGATTTTCACTGGAAGACGAACTTCCTAAAGATTACGACGAAGCTGAGTAAATCAAGCGACGGAGCAAAACCTTTATTGTAGTCAGAGAAGGCTTATATCGTCGAAGTGCATCCAGAGTTCTGATGCACTGCGTCACACCTAAGGAGGGCAAGCAGATCCTGCAATATACCTACTCGGGCATCTGTGGCAACCATGCTGCATCCAGAACATAAGTCGAAAAGGCTTGCGGACAAGGATTCTTCTGGCTGATTGCGGTTACTAACGCTGAAGTACTCATCTTGACATGCGAGGGATGCCAATTTTATAGGGCTGTACTGGGTAGGTCAGTTTAGGCCAGCTTATTCGGTAGTAGGCTAAAGATATGAGTTCTTAAATACCATGCCCTATTGGGTCGCCCGCTGGTCACGTTAAAATTGTGATGTAAGTGCTATTTTACAAGAACCGATTAAATAATCAGATACGCTTCACGCTAAGCCTACAACCAGGTGTATACATTCAGGTATCTTGATTATTTACCAGCTATTGAGGATACATCCTTATAAGGATTGATAGCTGGTCTCCATTAAAATTAGGGATGCATGTATCTCTCAAGTACAACTGACCACATATTGGGTTAAAATCCAAAAAGTGGTACTCGGCTTACATGCTTAGCCAAAAATTACCCTGAGCAAAAATTTTCCCAGCTGACATGACGCTGAAGAGTCTAATTTCTGGGTAGTATTCTATTTGAAAAAGGCTAAAAGGTTAAAGATCTTTGACTTTATGTTTAATTGTTTCACATTCACAATTAAGCATAAAGTCAAGGGCTACACCTAATAGGTGTGCCTATTTAGCGCACACTATTCTCATTCATCTATGAAGCCCTTCATAGCCTCGTTGCCAGTTGACATGAAGCAGGACTCGGGAGAAGAAGCACTCGGACAAAGAGTACTCGGGAGCAATGCACTTGGGAATTCTTCACCGTGGGGGATGAGCACTCGGCATCAGCTTTGACTCAACTATGAAGGTCTCAGGGGCTGCTGTCGAGGCCATGGGCCCCGGGTACCTCATGAGAAGCATTTGGGCCACTCAGACAGAGGATGGGCCTAGCCTTGTAATTACGAATATAATAGGACTCGGCATACATAACCTTGTACGATAGGAAAAGGATATAGTCCTAGTCGGGTATATTGTATTCCTAGAAGGAAATCCCTTGGTCGGAGTCTGACTAGGATTCCTATTCTGTAACCCTGTCCCTCGGTATATAAGGGGAGGCAGGGCGCCCCCTAAGGGCAGAGAATCAGAAAATAGTGCAATCTCACCAGAGAAACCTCAAAGGCAATACACAACAATTGGACTGAACCAGTATAAATTGTTCCATGTTCCTTTGCAATCCATCAAGTTTAGGTCTCACGAGTAGCCCCATATTCTTATTGCTGATAAAAAACATCGACAGAAATCACAAAGAGGCCCGTTCTTCCTTTGATGGCACTGATACAGATCATACTTGGAAGATGGCCTCTCGTATGTTCCTTGGAAATTGGCGATGAAGCGTTCCCGGAGTTCTCCCTAGGAGCCGATTGACCTCTTAGGAAGTCCAGCTAGCCATGTCCTCGCCAAGTCAGCTAGAGCAATTGGGAGGTAATGAGCCATGGCCTTGTGTTCTCCTCCAGCTGCTCGGATCGCCAGAGCGTAAACTGTGAGCTAGGACTCAGGGTTGGTCTTCCCGTCGTATTTTTCAATTCCAATCGGCTTGAATCCTGACGGCTAGTCGACTTGTTGCAGCTCATGGGTGAAGGCCGGTACTCCATCTTCTGTATGAGGACTCCGACTCTGACTACGGTGGTGAAACCACTCATGGAGGAGGCCGAAGAGCTCATTCTCATCTTCTAGTCAGTGACGCTCATCTTCCTCGCGTTCGTGGCGTCATGCATTGATGTCTTACTGAAGACCACATCGTAGTTGGCCTCGGACTTCCTAGTTATCCTGACAATCATTTTGATGTCGGCGCTGTCGGTCGTTATTGTGGTTGCCGAGTGACACGTGGTGTGACTCTGTGTGCGGCTGACTGGAGCCGGCCGCTCGGCGTGGTGTTGAGACAGATGAGACTGCCGTTGGAGAAGCCGACCTATTGGTCGGTATGAGAGTGTCACCCGACTGTTGACGCTGCTGGCATGCAGCAGCGGTGATCATGGCTTTAATCCTTGCTATCATCGGGGTGGCCTGGTGATCAGGCCCAAATTGTAGTGTATCCAGTAAGGTTGCAGCGGCCAGAATGTTCTGTTGAGGTGTCACAAAGATGTCATGGTTGCCAACTTGGGTTTGGAGGATCTCCTGTTGAGCAGTGCGCCCGGCCTTGCGTAGATTGCCGTTGCGAACATCGCACTCATCCTGCAGGCGTCTTGCATCTTCCTCCTATTGTTCACGTAATCGGCGGGCTTCCTCTGCTTGCAAATCACGTGGTCGGCATGCCTCCTGAGTGGGAGTTGAGCCCTTGGACGCTATGAAGACTTCACATGGTGGAGAAAAGCTCGCCGAAGTGCTGTCCGACTGAGAGTCAGAGTTGGAATGGTTGAGGGGGGTAATAACGACCCCAACCTCCCTAGATCCAATCTCGAGCGGCTCTGAACCATACTCGAGTTGATCGGGCTTGCCACATCAGATGCTAATTGATGTTATCTGTGGCATTGCTGAGTCCGAATGGGAGATTGACGATCTCCTCCTCTCTTAGCCCGATCTTGACCGGCTCAAAACTGAGTCCAAATCAAACACCGAAAGAAAGAGTTGTCCCTAGACTCGGGCATGTTGGAGATCGCCGCAGCATGTCGATGAAGATCGCTGCAGCATTACGTAGGCCGACCAGCACGGAGTCTGCTTGGTCCCTGGCCGATCGAGTGAGGTTACCAAATTCGTCTGTGACAAAGTCGAGGCTCCCAAGGTGATTGTTTGCCCGGGGAAGAAGTTGATGTCGTCGACTCCGGTGATTGGATCCATCAGACTTGTTGAAGATGATCTCGACGAAGTCCCTACCTGGCACAGCAACTGTCGATGTTTTGTATCGGCAATAAGAATATGGGGCTACTCGTGAGACCTAAACTTGATGGATTGCAAAGGAACACAGAACAATTTATACTGGTTCAGGCCCTCGAGATGAGGTAATACCCTACGTCCAGTTGTGGTGTATTGCCTTTGAGGTTTCTCTAGTGAGATTCTAATATGCCCTTTGGGGGTGCCCTGCCTCCCCTTATATATGGAGGGACAGGGTTACAGAGTAGGAATCCTAGTCAGACTCCGACCAAGGGATTTCCATCTAGGAATACAACATACCCGACTAGGACTATATCCTTTCCTTGTCGTGGAAGATAATGTATGCCGAGTCCAATTGTATCCCTAATTACAAGGTTAGGCCCATCCTCTATCCAAGTGGCACTACTGCTCCTCATGAGGTACCCGGGGCCCATGGCCACCACACCAATGGACCCTCTAGGGAGCCCTGTTAACCACGTACGTGCCAAGTCGGCTAGGGCAACAGGGAGATAGTTTGCCATGGCCTTGTGGTCACCTCCAGTTGCTCAGATTGCTAGAGTGTATACTGTCAACCAAGACTCTGGATTGGTCTTGCCGTTGTACTAGTCGATCCTAGTCGGCTTGAAGCTTGATGGCCAGTCGACTTGTCGTAGCTCACACATGAAGGCTGGAACTTCGTTGTCCGAGTGGGGGCTCCGGCTCTGACTAGGGCGGCGGGACCGCTCATGGTGGAGGTCAAAGCGTTCATGTTCAACTTCCAGTTGGTCATCTTCATGTTCACAGCGACGAGCATTAATATCGTGACGTAGATCCCGGCGTAGTCGGTCTCGAGCGTCATGGTTATCCTAGTGACCATCGTGTTGGTATCGATGGCAATTGTCGTTGAGGCCTTGTGATCTGTGATTGGACTCTGAGTAGCGGTGGTTGAACCCCATCGCTTGACGTCGCGCCGCGATTGATGATGTTGCAGCATTAGAAGTTGTCTTGTTGGAGGGGATTAACGTATTGCCAAATTCCTGCCATTGTTGTACCACTGCTGCCGTTATCATAGCTTTAAACCTAGCTATAGTCGATGTCGCCTAGTGTGGAGGCCATGGGCCCCGGGTACCTTATTACAAGCATATGGGCCACTCGAATAGAGGATGGGCCGAGTCTTGTAGTTAGAGATATAGTAGCACCCGGTAGATTTTGCCTTGTTCAAAAAGGAATATACAATCTTAGCCAGGTAAGATGTATCTCTAAGAAGGAAATCCCTTGGCCGTATCCGGCTAGGATTCCTACCTTCTACCCTTGCCCCCTAGTATATAAGGGGAGGCAGGGCGCCCCTTGCGGGCAGAACAACACAGAAGATCATTGATCGACACACATCCTCAAAGGAATACCATCACAACTGGACGTAGGGTATTACCTCACATCGAGGGCCTGAACCAGTATAAAATCTCCTTGTGTTCCTTTGCAATCCACTGAGTTTCCCTTTGCCAAGTAGCCCTATAGTTATATTACTGGTGTAAAACATCGAAAATTGGTGCGCCAGGTAGGGGCTCCGGCGAGTTTCACATCTACAAGCTCGATGGGTCCAGCAACTAGAGTCGACGGCGACAAGTTCTCCCCTAGAGACATGATAACCTTCGGCAGCCTTGACTTCATCGCCGACCAGATCGGCAACCTCACCTTGGCCGAAGCAGATCCAATCCAACCGGCCGAGGAACCAGCTGACTCCACGCCAGTCGGCTCACAAGACGCTGCAGTCACTTCATCGATCTACTGCGGCAATCTTTCACTTCGCCAAGCCTCGGCACAACTCTCTCTTTCGGCGTCTGACTCGCGCTAGGCCTTCAGCCAGCTCAGGTCGGGCTAGGAAGGGGGAGAGCGTCAATCTCCCACATGAGCTTGGCAACGCCGCAGATCGACACTTCATGCAGCAGACCCGATCCCCCATGGTTCAGTTTGGACATGGCTCAGAGTCGTTTCAAATTGGATCTAGGGAGGTCGGAGTCGTTCTTACTCCGATAAATTACTCGGACTCCGACTCTAAGTCGGACAACGGTTCAAATGCTAGTTCGGACTCCAGTCTGGTAAGTTTTCTCCTGCCCCACGAGATTTTCATGGCTTCAACACCACCACTCGAGGTACGCCGACTACAAGAAGAGCAGCAGGAGGAGGCATGCCGACTACGGCAATAGGAGGAAGCTGACCGCAAGGCTCGCAACGACGGGCTACACAAGGCTGGGTGAGCCGCCCAGCAACAGATTCTCCAGACCAAAGTCAGCGACCACGACATCTTCGTCATGCCACAACAGAACATCGTGTCCGCTGCAACCCTGCTGGACACGCTCTAGCTCGGGCCTGATCACCAGGCCACTTCGACTATCACCAAGATCAAGGCGATGATCACAGCTGCTACCTGTCAGCAGCAACAGTAGTCGGGCGACACAATTATACCGACCAACAGGTCAGGTTCTCTAGCAGCAGGCTCATCTATATCAGCATGGCGTCGGGTTGTCGGCTCAAGTCGGCCACATGAGGAATCGTGCCAAACATCGCTCGGCAAAACCAACAACAACAACCGGCGGCGTCACCAGTACGACCGCCGGCCTAACCAAGATCTCTGAGTCCAGCTACAACGTGACCTCTGACACACCATTAATGCTCGGTGCCATGAACGCGAAGAAGATGAGCGTCGCCGACAGGAGGACGACTACGAACGCTTCGGCCTCAACCACGAGCGGTATAACTGCCGCAACAGGAGCCGGAGCCCTCAGAAGACGAAGGCGTTCTGGCTTTCACTCACGAGCTCCAGGACATTGACTGGCCATGGGCTTCAAGCCTACGGGGATCGAGAAATACGACAGCAAAACCAACCTCGAGTCCTGGCTCACAGTATACACCCTAGCAATCCGAGCTACCGGTGGTGACCACAAAGCCATGGCTAACTACCTCCCAGTCACAGTAGCCGACTCGGCGAGGACATGGCTAACAGGGCTCCCGAGGAGGTCAATCGGTTCTTGGGGAGAACTCAGGGAGTGGTTCATCGCCAACTTTCAAGGGACCTACGAGAGGCCGTCTTCTGAGCATGACCTATACCAACTGCACCAGAAGAAGAACGAGTCTCTACGCAACTTTATTAAGAGGTTCTCCAAGAAGCGCAACAAGATACCCATGATCAAGGACGAGGCCGTCATCGCCGCCTTCCACAAGGGAGTAAAGGACGCCCTGTTCATCACGAAGTTTACTCAGAAACCACCATCTTCTGTCCGAGCTCTCTTCGACATGGCGAACAAATACGTTGACTCGGCTGAAGCGGTCGCAGAGGCCCTCGACGAGAAGGAGTCCCGACAGAAAGAACAAAAGGCGAAAGCCAACAATGAGCCATCCCAAAACAAGTCCAGCAACCGCAAGCGGAAGTCGGACAACGAGGTGGCCAACATGGAGCGCACTCGGACGCAGCCCCAACGGAATAACGACTAAGAGAAGGTCATGAATGGGCCATGCCCCTTCCACCCCAAGGGCAAGCACGTGGCCAAAGACTGCTTCATGCTCAAGAAGTTTGCTTCCGAGCAGGCTTCAATGTCTGGCGCTGACAAGAGCAAAGACAAGCCAGATCAGGACCCGACCGACGATTTCCAAGATCCCCAGGCCGAGTTAAACCATATCTTCGGAGGGCCGTCTGCATACGAGTCCAAGCGCAACCAGAAGCTAACAGCACGTGACGTCAACGCAATCTCTATAGTAGACACCCCCCAATACTTGCACTGGTCAGAGACGTCCATCACGTTCACTCACGCAGATCACCCAAATCAGGTTTCGCACCCAGGACGTTATCCACTCGTCCTGGACCCGGTCGTCAAGAACATCAAGTTGAAGAAGGATCTGATAGACGGAGGCAGCGCGCTCAACATCCTCTTTGCCAAGACCCTGGATAAGATGAAGATTCCTTGTTCAGAACTACGGCCGAGTACGGCGCCCTTCCACGGGATAATCCCCAGCCTGTCTTCAACCCCACTCGGGCAGATCACCTTGCCAGTCACCTTCGGCACACGGGATAACTTCCGCACGAAGAACATCTGCTTCGAGGTCACCGACTTCAAGACTGCGTATCACGCGATACTCGGACGACCGGCGCTCGCCAAGTTTATGGCGATACCGCACTATACATACATGGTGCTCAAAATGCCAGGGCCAGCAGGAGTCCTATCCCGCCGCAGCGACATCAAGCAAGCCTTCAACTGCGACAAGGAGAGTTGTGAATTGGCTCAGATCCAAGAAGCGGCAGCCGGGCGCAATAGCATTCGGCAAGCCACCACAACCGAAGTCGAGGAAGACCATGTTCCGGCCAAGAAAGCAGCGAAGTCGGGAATTTCAGCGGACTCAGACACAAAGAAGATCCCCCTCAACCCTTCTGACCCCTCCAAGACTGCTTTAGTCGAGACCGGACTCGAACCCAAATAGGAAAACACGCTCGTCACCTTCCTCCAAGCCAACAAGGATATCTTCACGTGGAAACCGTCCGACATGCCGGGCGTACCAAGGGAGGTGATTGAGCATGCCCTCAACGTGAAGATAGACGCCAAGTCAGTCAAGCAACAGCTACGGCGCTTCGCTCAAGACTGTAAAGATGCTATTCGGGAGGAGATAACCAAGCTTCTCGTAGCCGGGTTCATCAAAGAGGTCTACCACCCGGATTGGCTAGCAAACCCAGTTCTGGTCCGAAAGAAAAAGGTAAATGGCGCATGTGCGTCGACTACACTGATCTCAACAAGGCGTGCCCCAAAGACCCATTTGGTTTACCAAGGACAGACCAGGTGGTGGATTCAACTGCAGGGTGCGAACTTCTTAGCCTTCTCAACTACTACTCGGGATACCATCAAATCAGTTTGAAGGAGGAGGATTGCCTCAAGACGTCTTTTATCACGCCATTTGGTGCGTACTTCTACATCACTATGCCGTTCGGTTTGAAAAACGCTGGAGCAACATATCAACGCGCAATTCAGCGGTGTCTACACACTCAGATCGGGTGCAACGTGGAAGCCTACGTCGACGACGTGGTGATCAAGACCAAGTCCAAAGAAGACCTCACCACTGACTTGGAAGAAACCTTCCAAAATCTTCGAAGATTCAAGATGAAGTTGAACCCGGAAAAGTGCGCCTTCGGTGTGCCATCCGGCAAGTTACTCGGCTTCATCGTCTCGCATCGCAGCATCGAGGCCAACCCGGAGAAAGTCAACGCAATCCTGAACATGGCTCCCCCAACTAACCAAAAGGACGTCCAGAAGCTGACAGGCTGCATGGCGGCACTCAGCCGGTTTATTTCCCGACTAGGCAAACGGGGCATGCCCTTCTTTAAGCTATTGAAGAAAGCAAACAATTTCCAGTGGACTCCCGAAGCCCAGCAAGCCTTCGAAGACTTCAAGCAATTTCTCACATGACCACCTGTGTTGGCGTCACCCATGCCCCAAGAACCACTAATGCTATATCTGGCGGCAACTACTCAGGTAGTCAGCACGGTGCTGGTGGTCGAGCGATCCGAACAGGGTCACATCCAGAAAGTCCAAAGGCCAGTTTACTTTATCAGCAAAGTCCTTGCCGACTCGAAGACGAGATATCCACAGGTCCAAAAGCTGCTCTACGGCCTACTCATCACTGTCTGGAAGCTGGTGCACTATTTCCAAGCACATCAAGTGACAGTGGTCACATCGTTTCCACTCGAGGACGTCCTACATAACCACAAGGCCACCGGCCGAATCGCTAAATGGGCGCTCGAGCTGATGGCGTTCGACATCACCTTTCAACCACGGACAGCAATTAAATCACAAGCTCTAGCCGACTTCGTGGCCGAGTGGACGGAAGTTCAAATGCCTACATTGATAGTGAAGCTAGAGTACTGGACAATGTACTTTGATGGTTCTCTAGGGATCGGCGGCACCGGGGTTGGCGTCATTTTGATGTCGCCCACCGGCGAAAAACTCAAGTACGTCCTACAAATTCACTTCCCGGCCTCCCACAACATCGCCGAGTACGAGGCACTCATCCATGGGCTCCGTATCGCCATATCACTCGGCATCCGTCGACTGGTTGTGCGAGGAGACTCCCAAGTTGTGGTAAACCAAGTCATGAAGGATTGGACTTGCCTCGACGACACCATGGCGGCATACTGTCAGGAGGTCCGCAAGCTGGAAAACAAGTTTGATGGGCTGGAGATAACACACATGCTACGACAATATAATGACGCTGCAGATGAATTGGCAAATCTGGGATCCAAGTGAGAGGCAGTCTCGACAGGGATCTTTGTCGAGCAACTCATGGAGCCGTCAGTCAAGAAGAAACCGGTGCCAGAGCAGTCGGGAGGCAAACCTACCCCGGCAATAGACGAGGCGCTGCACATATGTCAAGATTGGCGAACTCCTATTCTCGAATTCCTCCTAGATGATGAACTCCCAGAAGATCACAGTGAAGCTGAATGAATTAAACATCGAAGCAAGAATTTCTTAGTCGTCGGAGAAGACCTGTACCGAAGAAGTGCATCTGGTGTCCTCATGCGCTGCGTCACCACCGAGGAGGGCAAGCAGATCCAGGACGTTAGTCGGAAAGGCTTACCGGCAGGGATTTTTCTAGCCAACAGTAGTAACAAACGCCAAAGACATCATTCGCACATGCGAGGGCTGCTAGTTCTTTGCAAGACAAACCAATCTCCCAACCCAGGAACTCCAAACAATTCCAATCTCTTGGCCCTTTGCAGTATGGGGGCTCAACATGGTCGGGCCCTTCAAGAAAGCGCCAAGAGGGTTCACACACCAGTTCGTCGCAGTGGATAAATTCACCAAGTGGATTGAGGCCAAACCCGTCGCAACCATAACGGCGGCACAAGCAAAGGACTTCGTCATGAGTATACTATACCGATTCGGGGTCCCCAACCGCATCATCACTGACAACGGTACTTAGTTCACGGGCGGCGTGTTTCAGGATTTCTGTGATGACTTCAGCATCAAGATCTGCTATGTGTCTGTGGCACACCCGCGGAGCAATGGGCAGGTTGAACGAGCCAACGGTATGGTCTTACAAGGTATCAAGGCCAGGATATTCGACTGACTACAACCATACGCGCACCGGTGGGTCCAAGAGCTCCCATCTGTTCTCTGGTCTCTCAGAACTACGGTTAGTCGGACAACAGGGCAATCCCCTTTCTTTCTGGTCTACGGTGCTGAGGCTATGCTACCAACCGAGTTAGAGTTCGGCTCTCCGCGAGTTTGAGCTTACTCAGAAGACACTTCAAACAACACCCGATTGGCTGAACTAGATCAGTTGGTAGAAGCAAGGGACATCGCAACAATCCAGTCAGCCAGGTATCTCCAAAGCCTACGTCACTATCACAACCGCAATGTCCGTGGCCACGCCTTTTTGGTTGGAGATCTCGTATTGAGAAAAATATAAACCACCAAAGATAGACATAAACTATCCCCAATTTGGGAAGGGCCATTCATTATAGTGGAGGTTACTCGGCCAGGCGCCTACTGACTGAAGACCCAAGATGGTGCCCTCATCAGCAACTCATGGAATATAGAATAGCTACGTCCCTTCTATACCTGAGTTTTATACTTTTATATGTGTACAATTCTTCTCTGACTCACTACGCCATTTGTTTCAACTGAGTAATGAGTCGGGGGCTGCATGTATTGTATGTGTTGTGTCAATAATATACGAGCCTATTTCACTCAAGTTATGAAGTTTTACTATGACTTTTCCATGTCTGCCTGAGTACAGCTTTCTGCGGTGAACGTTTTTATTAAGTTCCTATAGATTAACTCAGCGTAGGCTATATTGTCGAGTAAAGCTAATGACAACTGAGTAATAATCTAAAGCTTGGCGGCATTGCACATGCATTTACACATATTGTTACCAAAATATATACACACACCGACTCCATGATATATTGTCTTTACATACCCAAGTCCTGGGTGATAATTTCTGCAGTCGGCCTCGCCTTAGCTATCAGCTCCAGCGCCTCCTCAGGAGTCGTCTCCTCAGCAAACCCCTCCCCGATGGCTTCGACATCTGCCCTTGGGTAGATGGACTTGGTCATTGCTAGGGTCTGGGCCACGCTGGCAATAACATGCTCATCCGAGTACCTCTTCAGGGCACTCGGTGCGTCTTTAAGGCGCTCCTCCAGTTGGAAGATTGTGCTGGAGCTGGTTCCCACAGGACGAGGATCTATCAGGTCAAGGAGCCCTTTCACGGACTCGCCAAGGGTTTCCTCTGACTCCTTGACTACCTTGATCTCCTCTGCAAAAGCCTAGAACTGGATCTGGGAATTGGCTCTCGTGGCTACCCGGATTCACCGACAAGTAAACTTGTTAGGCAAAGCCGCATATGGAGTAATTAATGGATTGGCTAAGGTTATTGTTAGGGTGGAGACTCACTTTTGTAGTCGGCCTCCCACTTGGCTATGGCCTTTTCCAGTTCAACTTTTTCTTTCTCGAGCTTGGTATTGGCCTCTTTCAACTCGGCCTTCTCTTGCTCGAGCTCGGTTTTGGCCTCTGTCAGGACGGCCTTATCCTTTTCAAGTTAGGCCCTGGCTCTCTCGGCCTCCTTCAGCTGCTCTCCTCTCTCTGTTTGGGTCTTCAACTCGGCTTCGAGGGCTGCATGACAGATTAGTCAAGAACTCGACGATGCAGTCAAGACACAACTGGGCAGTCGGGAAATAACACAGCTGAAGGGATATATCAAGGATTTGGTCAGGAAGAAGGGTCCTAGAGGCTCGCCTCTTATCGTCTTGGCTTGATCCCAATTTTTGCTCCTAAGCTTGGTGACGCTCTCCCTTAGCCAAGATTCCCTCTCCTGGCTGCGCCCTTTCACTTTAGTTTTCAAGGCCCGGAGTTGGTCCAATTCTTGGAGTTGGGGGGCGATTCGGTTCAGCACCTCATGCATTTTTTCCGAGCGATCAACAATTTTCTGCTCAGGGATTAACAAGTCAAAGCAGAATCGAGCATCAAGGAATACTACCAAAATTCCGGTACAATGGAAGCCATACCCGAATCCCCTCGGACGCGGCGAGTGTGGCACGAAGCAAGGCTTCATGTTCCCTTCCCGCTGCCGCATCATCAACCTTGTAGGTCTGTGCAGTTCCGTCAGGCACCGTCCACTGGAACGTCCTAGGGAACCTGCGCGGAGGGGCCTCGATCTTGGGGAGGTCGGGTCTGTCTGAAGGAAGAGACGACGATGACGATGAGCACCACGACCAGGAAGGTGACGGACTCCTAGCCCCCAGCTCGGCGGCCTCTGTGGCCTCGGGGGCTGGCTCAGGTGCTGTAGCGGTGCCTTCAACACCAAGCACTGGCTCAGGAGCTGCAGCGACGACTTCGACGACGGGTGCCGGCTCAGGGGCTGGGGCGGCGGCTTCGATAACCACCCCTTGGTTGGCCAGCGTCGGTGACCCTGTAGTCGGTACGGTCTTATGTCAGACCCGGGTTTGACCCCGAACCCTATGTGTGTACCATGCTAGTCCCATGATCAATTGCTAGCACACACATTCAACATCGACATCATAATCCATACATCACAGGTTCAGCTCACAGTAGTCCAAGCAGAAGTCGTACAAGAGTCTGGACTTAGCGATTACATATAGGCCGACCGGCCAAATAGAACAACAAAATAAAAAAAAAGTGTTCAACAGCGGAAACAAGATAATATAGGCACCAAAAACTAGCAAGTGTGCCTCTGCCCGCCCATAGGCAACCGACCGGTAAGCCCTAGTAAGCACCGTCATTGTCGTCTCCAAAACCCGCTGCATAGAAGTACCCAATTGTCGGGTCCCCCTCAATCTTCTATAAAAAAAAGAAGTCACACAAGCGTGTGTGAGTACAATATGTACTCTGCAAGACTTTTAGTATTTGCAATGGTATTCCATAATATGTGAAGATAAACAAGGAATGGTTCAGGTTCTGCACTTTGCATAAATCATAATATACGTAGTGAAAACATTGCGGTTTTGCAACGAAATTTTTGTAAATCAAGCCAGCATAGTAAATCAAGTATGTAAGCATCGACCCCAAGTGTTTCCAACCATCTAGGCTCCCTGCCCATGCCAGCCAACCGTGTGATGAGGACATCACTAGCTCGGATATGACCCTAGCAATTTTATGTATTCATCAACCAAAGGTGCATGCTTTCTATATAAGATTTATACGTTATATATTTGAACAATCGTTACTGCACCATGAGTTTTGTGTGTTCTCGTTTGCAGAGATACTTGCTTGGGTGAAGGGAAAGAGACCGAGCACAAGAAACATATGGATGATAAAATAAGTTGATTGGGGACCAAACCAAGACCTTACCCAAGTCTACTCCTACATCACCATGTCACTTTTTGGTCCATAGAAGGCAAGAGATGAAGTTCTGCACGTTTTGGATTCGGATTCGGGCCTCCTGACAGCATCAATTTCAAACGGACCTAGCCGCTGATCTAGAAGGACTTTCAGGGCCCATGTGTACTTGTTGGAAAGCTTATGGAGTCTACTTTCAGATGGTTTTGGTCCCACATCAAAATTCCTCCTAAGCTGTCCGAAATCATCAAAACAAGACATGTACCTCTTTCAGTCCGAGTCTGTTTTGGACCTTGGGCCTTGTAACGGTGTCGTGGGCTAAACCCAAGTGGTGTGCGCCCTAGGGATAACCCTAGGATGTCCCAACATATATATATACAGTAGCCGTGGTTGTTTAGAGGTGGGTTTTGCTTAGATTATTCTGTCCTTGAACAGTTTCACCGTTTATCGGTTTGTGAGACCCCAACTCGAGAGTATAATCTTTCATCTGCAATTGAGTTGCAATCTTTCTTGTTCTTGCTTGTGTTCTTCAATTTGCATGCAGGGATTAGCCTTCGTGGCGAGGTCAATTGGGCAGCGCACGGTTGATAACGAGAGGAGACGTGGTACTGCGATTGCAGGGTTCGGGTCTTGGTGATCAGAAGCCGGATCGTGAGTGTCAAATTTCCACCAAATCGAGAGTTATCTTTGCCTAACGGAAGATCGGGCACCCCGTTGCCATCACCGTGGCAACACGCTGCCACAACCAACCCCGCGAATTCCCCATTCGCACCATGATTTTCCCCAAAACAATTCCCAGAATTTAAATCTACTACGGTGGAGAATTTCCCAAGTCATCCATAACCGAGGACACGGCTATTCGAATAGTTTTAACTTTCGAGAGTGTGTACAACTGTACCCACATGACAAGGACAATATGAGCTACCACACAGGAGGATCACACCATCAATGACAAAGCCTTTCTACCGTTGACCTAGCAATATCCCGCGCTTATGATCTATCCCTAGGGAGTTGGTAGGCCTCCCAAAACCCGAAGGCTCACACGATGTGCTGGTCACCCTTGAACAATAATCAAGGTACCTTCGGGCCATGGACAATAACCATACCCCGCACTAACCCAATATCAACAATAATGACCTACAACTACCATCGGCGGGTCTATTGCTAGGTATCAACATTATACTGAGCCAGGGACTCCCCATAAGAGCCACATGTGGTTTGTACTATGTTTCTTGGTTCTAGCTACACCATAGAATCGGTCCTTAGCGACCTGGGCGAGACAACCACCTAATCGGTACCACAAACAAGGCACCAAACACTACATCCACTCGCCCAAGTCAAAAGCATGTTTTCAGTTTTTGTTTTCCACCAAGAGCACAAGGGAATTACCCACTGTTCATTTCCATAATTTCGCAAATGCTTCATTTCCCCAACATCCCAAAATCAAGCAACAAGCCGCATTGATTAATTAGCAAACTAAGCATACCTATTGACATCCTCCCAACCACATGAACCCAAATTTTCAGTGGCAACATAAGTGACAAGGAATTCATGATACTCAAGTAACAAGGAAAAGGCATATGCAACAAGAGGTTAACTACCCAATAATCCCACACATTTCTAAGTAAAACATCGCATGCATAATAGTTTGCAATCAATATAGTTTGTAAGTTTGAAATATAGGAGCAATTGATCAAGGGGGTGCTTGCCTTGCTTCTGGACTTCCTAGTACTCCTTTGGTTCCTCCTCAACTGGGTCAGCAACGTCGTGCTCTACGAGAATACCAAGCGAATGCAATGAAAACAACGGCAAAATTTAACAGTACAAGAAGTACAAATATTTTTGCAGAATATGGAAGTGCACGATTTTAGATGAATTTAGGAAAAATAATTGCTTGAATCCGAGTTCGTATGAGGGAGAAACGGCTAAACAAAATCTGCTCTGTCCTAAAATCGAAAATAATTGAGAAACAGCGTTTTCGCTCGACTGAACTGCTGAAACGGCTGAAAACATTCTACCGACTTAACGGGTGGTCTATTTGGGACGTTTTTGGTTCTAGGGGCATTTATATGGTACGAAACCTACATATGTGCTACTGTGAAGCTAAGGACAGCTCCTAGAAGTGGATATACTCCAACTCGCTAGGATGTTAATAGCACACGCTCACACGTCGCTAAAACGGCCTAACACGTGAAATCCACCGGGCGTGAAGTATTAATCTAAGGCATCTAGAGGCGTGGAGGGTTTCTAGGGCCTAGGGGTCACTGGATGCACAAGTGGAACCTATGGGAAGGCTTCGGTAGTGGCGAATGCCTCGGTCCAAAAACGATGTCTTTGTACGTGCAAACTACACGTCTTCGCACGTTAACGATGACTGGCAAAAGCAGGAATTCAACAGCAGCTGCTCTACTCGCGGTTTTATCCCGTTCTAACGCTATTGGGGCCAACCTGGCTTGCATGGGGCTGATGGGATGGCTGTCGCTCACTCAAACACAAACGCACCTATGGTGTTCGGTGAAAAGCCAAGCTAAAGTACAGCTTGTCTAACTCTGTCCTCTCATGCTCTAGTGCATGGCTAGTGATGCAGGGGCACGGGGAAGCTCTAGGGGTCCTGCATGCAAGGTCGTAGGGTTCTAATTCATGCGGCCATGCTCCGATTGAGCCTCATCCACACATGTGGCCACGATGGTGTCGCTTGGGTGGATGGCAAAACAACGGCATGACAGGCCAAGCCAAGGACATGGGGAGCACTAGTGGCCTCCCAGGAATAAAAAGAAAGCACATGCAGAAACAGGAGCTCACCGAAGAGTGCAAACGGTGGGGTGCAACGTTGAGGCGGTGGTCGGCTCGGCAATAGGGTTGCACGTGATGGAGGCTGCAGACAAGCGCTGCGATGAGGTCAATGAGTGAAGGGGAGATGGTGATACAGCTAGGACAGCGTTAAACTCACCAGGGCTGAGTTTAGCGGCTGCAAGTCACGGCGGCACCCGGTCGGCATTGCAAAACACGATGGGGCTGTGGTGGTGCCTGCTGCTTGCTGAGGGCAAAAATGGAGTTAGGTCGGGCAGGAACACATGGTGACACAGCTGAGACAAGGTAAAACTCACCAGAGCTCCCAGACGGAAGGCGTGTGCTCACCGGCGTCGTGGGCGGCACCTCACTTCCCGCGAACCAAGGACAATCCCCTGGGTCCTGGGTGCGTGAGAAAGAGGCGAGCTGGGGAGGTGAGGACATGGCTTGGTTAAAAAAGGAAGGCAGGGAGGAGAGGAGAGGGAGGGCGCTGCTCTACTCCATCGGTCTCGCGATGGTGTGTGCGTGGGCAAGTGTGCAGCAGACAGACGAGCAGGGCAGGCATCGCTGAGGCTGTCGGGGCATCTCGTGAGTCCCAAGGTGCTCTGCCTCTCGCTCTCACGTGGTCTGGGGTGTGCAGAGGTAGCCATCTTGTCGAGCTGCACAGGCGGAGAGAGATCCCCACGATCTCGATTGGGCGATGGAGAACAGGGACTGCCTAAGTTGGCCTGAGCTTGGCTGGGCTGTGGAGTCCGAATTAGAGGTGGGGCCCAACATAAAAAGTGTGTCCAAAGGGGTTACCTTACCCTTGCAAGTGGAAATATTGGGTCAATAGGTCAAGAAAACAGGAGAAACCGAGAGGAAGAGGGAAAGGACTCTTTTCGGGTGAACAGTACCCAGATTTTTGGTGAAGATGGTTCAATGGGCCAACTTGCTTCAAACCAAATGAAACTTGGAGGCAAGGCTGGTAGTAAGGTATGGAATTTTTAGGAATTTTTCCAGAATTTTTTTGGTGAAGATTGAAAATTGAGGGTCAGAGAGGGCGGTGGGAAAAGTTTATATAGATTATACGAACTTTTACCTGTTGGCTAGGATTTTCATGCACGAAAGATGACCTGCAGTGCATGCAGATGAAAAAAATGGTTTTATGCACCAATGAACAAAAGTGGGCTGTTTCATCTTAGCCTCTGCAGCTGGGCCCGCACCGGCTCAGCAGGCTACTTGCTGGCTCCGAACCGGCTGGAACAACGCTCTTTGTCCTCGGTCTCAATCACCCCATTGGAGAAATAACCGAACAATGTTTTGGTCACTTTTTGCTCGTCGGCCACTTCTTTGCTCTCTCTCTCAGGGTCATTCTTCCCTTGGTAATTGTCGATGCTTTGCATCGGCAATAAAACTATAGGGCCACTCGACGAAGGGAAACTCGGTGGATTGCAGAGGAACACAAAGAGTTTTTATACTGGTTCAGGCCCTCGATATGAGGTAATACCCTACGTCCAGTTGAGGTGTTATTCCTTTGAGGTGTTTGGTGATCAATGATCTTGCGTGCCCTCGTGGGGCGCCCTACCTCCCTTTATATACTAGGGACAGGGTACATGATAAGGACCCCAGCTGGATACGGCCAAGGGATATCCTTCTTAGAGATAGAGACTTATCCGACTAAGACTGTGTTTCCTTATTATACAAGGTAAAAATCTGCCGGGTGCTATCTTATCTCTAACTGCATGGTTCAGCCCATCCTCTATCCGAGTGGCCCATATGCTGGTAAAGAGGTACCCAGGGCCCATGGCCTCCACAGTAGCCCCTGAGACCTTCATAGTTGAGTCACAGCTGATGCCGAGTGCTCATCCTCCACGGTGAAGATTGCCCGAGTGCGATGCTCCCAAGTACTCTTTGTCCAAGTGAGTCTTCTTCTCGAGTCCTGCTTCATGTCAGCTGCCAGCGAGGCTATGAAGGGCTTCATGTAGATGTATGAATAGTGTGCACCGAATAGGCGCACCTATTAGGTGTATCCCCCAACTTTGTGCTTAATTGTGAAGACAATTAAACATAAAGTCAAAGATCTTTAACCTGATAATCTTTCCCGAGTAGATTACTACCGGTATATGAGATTCTTCGGTATCATGTCAACCGGAATAAACTTTATAGTCTTGCCGAGTAGGGTACTACTCATATATAGGACTCTTCGACTTCATATCAGTCGGAATGTGTGTTTATAGTCTTGCCGAATAGGATGCTACTCGTATATGGGACTCTTCAGCTTCATGTCAGCTGGAATAAGGGGTTTATAGTCTTTTCCGAGTGGCGTCCTAGTCAGAAGTTAGACTCCTCCGCATCATGTCAGCGGGAAAAGATATTTATAGTCTCTCTGAGTAGTGCACTACTCGAAAGTTAGACTCTTCAGCGTCATGTCGGCTAGAGTGATGTTGCTCATGGCAACTGGTGGCCACGCATGTAGGCCGAGTACCACTTTATGAAAATAAATCCACGGCGTGGTCAGGTGTACCCGAGAAAGATACATGCATCCCCAATTTTAATGGAGACCAGCTTGTGATCCTTATAAGGATATATCCTCAAGACCTGGTGGATGAAACAGATACCCAAACATATATGTTTAGCAATAAGGCTCTCTCATGAAGCATATCTGTTTATCTCATCGGCTCCTGTTAGTAGCACCAGCGCTTTAATTTCAACTCAGCCTACGGGCGGCCCACATGGAGCATGCTACTGTAGGAACTCATATCTTGGTGGCCTAGTGCTAACTGTGTAGGCCCAAGCCCATTTAGTCGGCATCGGCTCTATAAAAAGTGGGGAGAGAGAAAAAGATTCCTTCATCTTCCCCAAATTAACCAATCGCTTCGTCTTCCACCTTCGCGCCCAACTTTTCGCTTCCTGCCCGGCTAGGGTTAGCTGCTACTGTTCCCCACCTGAACTCGGGCAATTCCAATCCTCTTCGTCTGTTCCAAGCCCCCGATTCGTTTTTCCCCAAATCTTACCACTTCCAGCCATGCCGAAAGCTTCAGACCTTGCGGGTGCATCAGAGGGTGCTTGGCCGATTTCAGATTGCGGCTCGGTGAAGCTGAAGCTGCTGGAGAGTCAACTGAAGGTGCCTAGCCAAGAGGTGATTCCTTGGCGGCCAGCTAAGGGTGAGTTGGTCCCAAATCCCCAACCTAGTGAAACAGTAGTTTTCGCCTCTTTTTTCGATCGGGGCTTGTGCCTTCCCTTTTTCGATTTCTTTCGCCGCGTCCTTGACTTCTACGGGCTGGAGTTGGTGCATTTGAATCCCAACTCGATTCTTCAGATCTCCATATTTGTTACTCTCTGTGAGTGCTTCTTGGGTGTGGAACCCCATTTTATTTTCTTCCGGCATCTGTTCCACATTAAACCCCAGCCCTCCAAGAATAATATTAGTGTGATTGGGGGGCTGGTCTCCAGCTGAGGGGTGATGGGAAGAAGACTTATCTTGATCTTCCCTTGAAATCTACCTTGAAAGGCTGGCACAAGGAGTGGTTCTATTGCGCAGATCTGGCTCCCTCCTTGCGCCCATTCACTAGCTTGCTGCCCGTGGTTTTACCAAATTGGTCAGCAGAGCCATCCTTTGAGGAGATGGGCTAGGTGCATCAATTGTTGGTGAAGTTAGATGACATCAAGAAGGCTGGCCTGACAGGACCTTGGGTGGCTCGTCGCTTCCTGACTCAGCACATCCAGCCGCTGAACGCTGAAGTGCATTTGGCTGGGCTTTTAAAGGCAAAAACGATCCTAACCGAGTAAGCAACGAGTCAACCAACAAGCGTGTAGTGACCGAGACCCTGTTCGGTTACTTCTTCGAAGGGGTGATCACGACCGAAGACGATAGTCGCCGGGTCGCGGCCTATAGCTTCATTCGGCCCCGTACCAAGGTAATCTTTAAACTTCTTCTATGATGGATGTCTGTGGGCTTGTGTCTGCGGTTGTCCAGCATTATATGATGTATTTGTTGACTCATCTGTAGTGGTACGAAGATCTGGCTCCCTCCTTGCGCCCATTCACTGGGTTGCTGCCCGTGGTTTTACCAAATTGGTCAGCAGAGCCATCCTTTGAGGAGATGGGCCAGGTGCATCAATTGTTGGTGAAGTTAGATGACCTCAAGAAGGCTGGCCTGACAGGACCTTGGGTGGCTCGTCGCTTCCTGACTCAGCGCATCCAGCCGCTGAAGCTGAGGAGTGCATTTGGCTGGGCTTTTAAAGGCAAAAACGATCCTGACCGAGTAAGCAACGAGTCAACCAACAAGCGTGTAGTGACCGAGACCCTGTTCGGTTACTTCTTCGAAGGGGTGATCACGACCGAAGACGATAGTCGCCGGGTCGCGGCCTATAGCTTCATTCGGCCCCGTACCAAGGTAATCTTTAAACTTCTTCTATGATGGATGTCTGTGGGCTTGTGTCTGCGGTTGTCCAGCATTATATGATGTATTTGTTGACTCGTCTGTAGTGGCACGAAGAGTTTGATGAGGACGCACGCCCGTTGTTGGCCGTCAAATCAAAGAAGAGGCTGAGGAGCCCCTCTACTGGCCAGCCCGACTCCAAGAGAGAAAGGAAGAAGCCCATTCTGTATCGGGGCGAGGGGGCCATGACGCCGCGCGCCGTGGCAGGAGGGCTGAAGATAAAAGACCCCACCGCCGCGACGCCCAGGCGATCAAGCCCCAGGTTAAGACTTGTGGGTTTGAGTCCAACATTGCCGAGTCTGGCAACAGCACCGCCGAGGGGCCGGCCAGTGCAGATACCGCCGAGCACGGGGGCGCCCAAGCCAGCCACACCAGAATCAGGGCCAACTCGAGTTGATGTGCCACCGCCGACTATGACGCCAACTAATTCGCTAGCCGAGCCGACCACCGGAGGTAGCGCTCCGCCAGGACTCAGGTCGCCTGGCAGGAAACTGAAGTTCTCCAAGAGGTATGTTGCTCCGGATCTTCTGAGATTCTTTCGTGTTGCAGTAGTGTTTTGATGTCTTGTTTTGTCATGCAGGAAGCGGGCCAATATCGATCTCAAGGAGACCGCCCCGACCGCTCCCCTTGAAGAGCCCGCCGTAGCTGAGCCGGCGCCTGCAAGCATACCCACTGAGCCGGTGGCCACTCTAGTCACGGAGACCGAGGTGGTCCCGATTGTAGGGCCACCGGTGCCGCTCGACCAAGGAGCGGCGGCTGAGGCTGATGCCCCAGCCCCTGAATTGTCGCCTGCTGCGGAGGCCGCTGTTGGAAGCCCCCAGTTGATTCCCGAGGCTGCAGGGGACGGCGGCGTGGAGGCCGGGACCCCGTCACCATCGTGGTCGTCGTCGTCATTGTCGCCGCCGCCAGAGATCCCGAACCTGCCTCAGATTGAAGCTCCTCCACGTAGGATGCCCCGGATGTTCACCTGGACGGCGCCTGACGGGACCGTGAAGAGCTTCAAGCTTGATGAGGTCGCAGCGAGGAGGGAACGCGAAAGCTTGCTTCGTGCTACCATCACCAGGTCCCAGGGAGTTGGGGTATAATTCTTGTGGCGGAGTCGTGGTGGTCTTCTTGTTTTGACGTCTGACTCCACTCTTGATTTGTTCTTTTCCCTGAGCAGAAACTTGTCAACCGTAATGAGGCGATGATAGAGATCCTTGTCAAAATGGCTCCCCACCTCGCAGAATTGGAGCAGCTCCGGGCATTCAAGGCCGAGATGGAGGAGCGTCACTCAGGGAGGGAAGCCTGGCTGAAGGGTGCCGCCGAACAGCTCAGGGATGAGACCTGGGCCCTAGCCAGAAAGATTAGAGGTAAATTGCCCGATGCAGATTCCCGACTGAACCATTGGTGTATTTCTCCAGCTGCGTTGTTCCCGATTGTTGTGTCTTGACTGCATGGTTGAGCTCTTGGCTAATCTGTTATGCAGCCCTCAAAGCAGAGTTGAAGACTGGAACAGAGAGGGAATCCCAGTTGAAGGAGGCCGAAGAAGCCAAGGCCGAGCTTGAGAAGGTCAAGGCCGACCTGACAAAGGCCAACGCCGAGCATGAATGGGAGAGGGCCGAGTTAAAGGAGGCCACCGTCAAGCTTGGCGAAGAAAAAGCCGAACTGGAGAAAACCGTAGCCAAGTGGGAGGCCGACTACGAAAGTAAGTCCCCAACCTGACTGTGATCTTAACGAATCCATTAGTCATTCCATCTGCAGCCGAGCCTGACAAGTTTACCTGTCGGCGGACCTAGGCAGACATGAGAACCAATGTCCAGGCCCAGTATCAGTTTTATACAGAGGAGATAAGAGTCATCAGGGAGTCACGGGAAGCCCTCGTCGGGTCTGCGAAAGGGTTCCTTGACCTCATATATCCCAGCCCTGTGGGAACCAGTTGCAACAGGATCCCCTAGATAGAGATGCGCCTTGAGGATGCACCAAGTGCCTTGAAGAAGTACTCGGATGAGCATGTTGTTGCCTGCGTGGCCCAAACCCTGGCAATGACCAAATCCATCTACCCGAGGGCAGACATTGAAGCCATTGGGGAGGGGTTTGCCAAGGAGACGACGCCCGAAGAGGCACTGGAGCTGATTGCCCGGGCGAGGCCGACCGCTGAGATAATTACCTGAGACTTGGGTTTGTAAGGGTAGCATGTTATGTAGTCGGTATGTATAAACTTTTGTGGAAAAACATGTGTAAATATATGTGCAATGCCGCCAAGCTTGTCACTCAGTTGTCATTAGCTTTACTTGACCGTGTAGTCTGCGCCGAGTTAGTCTGTCAGAACTTAATAAAAACGTTCAACGTAAGAAGCTGTACTCGGGCAAACGTGACAGTCGTAGTAAGGCTTCATAACTGGAGTAGGATAAGCTCGTATGTTATTGACAGAACACATATATTCATGCAGCCCCCGACTCACTACTCGGTTGATACAAGCGGCGTAGTGAGTCAGAGAAACTGTACACATGAAAATTATAAAACTCAGGTATAGAAAGGACGTAGATGTTCTATGTTCCATGAGTTGTTGATGAGAACGTTGTCTTCGGTCTTCAGTCGGTAGGCGCCTGGCCACGTGACCTCAGCTATAATGAACGGCCCTTCCCAGATTGGGGATAATTTGTGCCTGTCTTTGGTGGTTTGTATTTTCCTCAAGACGAGATCCCCGACCAAAAAGGTGCGGCCACATACATTGCGGTTTGTGGTAGCGCCGCAGGCCTTGAAGATACCTTGCCGATTGGATTGTTGTGGTGTCCCTTGCTTCTTCCAACTGATCTAGCTCGACCAGTCGGGTGTTATTTGAGTCGTCTTCTGAGTAAGCCCGGACTCGTGGAGAGTCGAACTGTAACTCTGTCGGTAGCATGGCCTCAGCCCCATAGACCAGGAAGACAGGGGATTGCCCTGTTGCCCGACTAACTGTGGTTCTGAGAGACCAAAGGACAGATGGGAGTTCTTGTACCCACCGGCCCGCGTATGGTTGTAGTCGGTCAAATATCCTGGCCTTGATGCCTTGTAGGACCATACCGTTGGCTTGTTCGACCTGCCCATTGCTCCGCGGGTGTGCTACAGATGCGTAGCAAATTTTGATGCTGAAATCTTCGCAGAAGTCTTGGAATATGCCGCCCGTGAGTTGAGTACCGTTGTCGGTGATGATGTGGTTAGGGACCCCGTACCGGTATAGTATACTCATGATGAAGTCCTTTGCTCGTGCTGCTGTAATTGTTGCAACGGGTTTTGCCTCAATCCACTTGGTGAATTTATCCACTGCGACGAATAGATGTGTGAACCCTCCTGGCGCTTTCTTGAAAGGCCCGACCATGTCGAGCCCCCATATTGCGAATGGCCAAGAAATAGGGATAGTTTGGAGTTCCTGGGCTGGGAGATTTGTTTGTCTTGAGTAGAACTGGCAACCCTCGCACTTGCGAACAATGTCTTTGGTGTCTGTTACTGCTGTGGGCCAGAAAAATCCCTGCCGGTGAGCCTTTCCGACTAACGTCCTGGATGCGGCATGGTTGCCACATATGCCTGAGTGAATCGACTGCAGGATCTACTTGCCCTCCTCGGTGGTGACACAACGCATGAGGACACCGGATGCGCTCCTTCGGTACAGGTCTTCTCCGACTAGTAGGAAGCTTTTGCTTCGACGCTTGATCTGCTTGGCTTGACTGCGATCTTCTGGGAGTTTGTCATCCAGGAGAAATTTGACAACAGGAGTCCGCCAGTCTTGACATATGTGCAGCACCTCGTCTGTAGCCAGGGTAGGTTCGCCTCCCGACTGCTCCGGCGCTGGTTTCTTCTTGACTGATGGCTCCATGAGTTGCTCGACAAAGATTCCAGTCGAAACCGCTTCTCGCTTGGATCCCATATTTGCCAGCTCGTCTACCGCATCGTTGTATTGACGCAGGACATGTGTTATTTCTAGCCCGTCGAACTTGTTTTGCAGCTTGCGAACCTCCTGATAGTATGCCGCCATGGTGTCATCAAGACAAGTCCAGTCTTTCATGACTTGGTTTACCACGAGTTGGGAATCCCCGCGCACAACCAGTCGACGTATGCTGAGTGATATAGCAATGCGGAGCCCATGAATAAGTGCCTCGTACTCGGCGACGTTGTGGGAAGCCGGGAAGTGGATTTGTAGAACATACTTCAGTTTTTCGCCGGTGGGGGACATCAATATGACTCCAGCCCTGGCGCCGCCGATCCGTAGAGAACCGTCGAAGTACATTGTCTAGTACTCTAGCTTTGCAGTTGATGTAGGTAGTTGAACTTCTATCCACTCGGCCACGAAGTCGGCTAGAGCTTGTGATTTAATTGCTGTCTATGGCTAAACGGTGATATCGAACGCCATCAACTCGAGTGCCCATTTAGTGATTCGGCCGGTGGCCTCGCGATTATGAAGGACATCCCTGAGTGGAAACACTGTGACCACCGTGACTTGATGTGCTTGGAAATAATGCACCAGCTTCCGGACTGTGATAACTAGGCCATATAGCAGCTTCTGGACTTGCGGATATCTTGTCTTCGAGTCGGCAAGGACCTCGCTGACAAAGTAGACTGGCTGTTGTATTTTCTGGATGTGACCCTGTTCGGATCGCTCGACCACCTGCACCGTGCTGACTACCTGAGTAGTTGCCGCCAGATATAGCATTAGCGGTTCTTGCGGCATAGGTGATGCCAACACGGGAGGTGATGTGAGAAATTGTTTGAAGTCTTCGAAGGCTTGTTGGGCTTCCGGAGTCCATTGGAAGTTGTCTGCCTTTTTGAGTAGCTTGAAGAAGGGCATACCCCGTTCGCCCAGTCAGGAAATAAACCGGCTAAGTGCCGCCATGCAGCCTGTTAGCTTCTGGACGTCTTTGAGGTTAGTCGGGGGAGCCATGTTTATTATGGCGTTGACTTTCTCCGGGTTAGCCTCGATGCCGTGATGTGAGACGATGAAGTCGAGTAACTTTCCGGATGGCACACCGAAGGCGCACTTTTCCGGGTTCAACTTCATCTTAAATCGTCGAAGATTTTGGAAGGTTTCTTCCAGGTCAGCGATGAGGTCTTCTTTGGACTTTGTCTTGATCACCACGTTGTCGATGTAGGCTTCCACGTTGTGCCCGATCTGAGTGTGCAGACACCGCTGAATAGCCCGTTGATAGGTTGCTCCAGCATTCTTCAAACCGAACGACATTGTGATATAGCAGTATGATCCAAACGGTGTGATGAAAGATGTCTTTAAGCAGTCTTCCTCCCTCAAGCTGATTTGATGGTATCCCGAGTAGCAGTCGAGAAAGTTGAGTAGGTCGCACCCAGCCATGGAATCTACCACTTGATCTATCCTGGGAAGACCAAATGGGTCCTTGGGGCATGCCTTGTTGAGATCGGTGTAGTCGACGCACATGCGCCATTTACCGTTTTTCTTCCGGACCAGAACTGGGTTTGCCAACCAATCCGAGTGATAGACCTCCTTGATGAACCTAGCTGCGAGGAGCTTGGTAATCTCCTCCTGAATAGCATCCTTGCGGTCTTGAGCGAAGCGCCACAGCTTGTTGAGATCGGTGTAGTCGACGCACATGCGCCATTTACCGTTTTTTTCCGGACCAGAACTGGGTTTGCCAGCCAATCCGGGTGATAGACCTCCTTGATGAACCTGGCTGCGAGGAGCTTGGTAATCTCCTCCCGAATAGCATCCTTGCAGTCTTGAGCGAAGCGCCACAGCCATTGCTTGACTGGCTTGGCATCTGTCTTCACATTTAGGGCATGCTCAATCACCTCCCTTGGTACGCCCGGAATGTCGGATGGTTTCCATGCAAAGATATCTTTATTGGCTTGTAGGAAGGTGATGAGCGCGTCTTTCTATTTGAGGTTGAGTCCAGTCCCGACTAGAGCAGTCTTGGAGGGGTCGAAAGGGTCCAGGGGGATCTTCTTCGTGTCAGAGTCCGCTGAAATTCCCGACTTCACTGCCTTTTTTGCTGGAACTTGATCCTGCTCGACTTCAGTTGTGATGGCTTGCCGAATGCGATCGCGCTCGACTGCCACTTCTTGTAATTGAGCCAGTTCGGAGCTCTCCTTGTCACAGGTGAAGGCTTGCTTGATGTCGCTGCGGAGGGAGAGGACTCCTGCTGGCCCAAGCATCTTGAGCACCATATATGTGTAGTGCGGTATCGCCATGAATTTGGCGAGTGCCGGTCGTCCGAGTATCGCGTGGTACGCGGTCTCGAAGTCAGCAACCACGAAGCAGACGTTTTTCGTGCGGAAGTTACCCCGCGTGCCGAAGGTTACCGGCAAGGTTATCTGCCTGAGTGGAGTTGATGACAGGCTGGGAATTATCGCATGGAAGGGTGCAGTACTCGGCTGTAGTTCTGAGCGAGGAATCTTCATCTCGTCCAATGTCTTGGCGAATAAGATGTTAAGTGCGCTACCTCCGTCGATGAGGGTTTTCTTCAGCCTGATGTTTTTGACGACCGAGTCCAGGACGAGTGGATAACGTCCCGAGTGAGAAACCCGATTTGGGTGATCTGCGCGATTGAAGGTAATGGCCATCTCTGACCAGCGCAGGTACTGGGGGGTGTCCGTCGTAGAGACCGTGTTGATGTTGCGCGCTGATAGCTTCTGTTTACGCTTGGACTCGTACACGAGCGGCCCCCCGAAGATGTGATTGAGCTCGGCTTGAGGATCTTGAAAATCATCAGCTGGACCCGAGTCTAGCTTGTCTTTGTCCTTGTCGGCGCCAAACGATGAAGCCTGCTTGGAGGCAAACTTCTTGAGCATCTAGCAGTCTTTGGCCGCGTGCTTGCCCTTGGGATGGAAGGGGCATGGCCCGCTCATGACTTTCTGGTAGTCGTTGTTCCGTTGGGGCCACGACCGGGTACGCTCCATGTTGGCCACCTCATTGTCCGACTTCCGCTTGCGGTTGCCAGACTTGTTTTGAGACGGCTCGTTGTCAGCTTTTGCCTTTTGGTCCTTCTGTCCGGACTCCTTCTTCTTGTCGAGGGCCTCTGCGACCGCTTCAGCCGAGTTGGCGTATTTGTTGGCCATGTCGAACAGAGCCCGGACAGACGGTGGTGGTTTCCGAGTGAACTTCGCGATGAACGGGGCGTCCTTTACTCCCTTGCGGAAGGCGGCGATGACAGCCTCGTCGCGGATCATTGGGATCTTGTTGTGCTTCTCGGAGAACCTCTTGATAAAATCTCATAGAGACTCGTTCTTCTTCTGGTGCAGCTGATAAAGATCGTGCTCTGTAGACGGCCTCTTGTAGGTTCCCTGGAAATTGGTGATGAACCGATCCCTGAGTTCTCCCCAGGAACCGATCGACCGCCTCGGGAGCCCTGTCAGCCATGTCCTCGCCGAGTCGGCTAGCGCGACTGGGAGGTAGTTAGCCATGGCTTTATTGTCACCCCTAGCAGCTCGAACTGCTAGGGTATATACGGTGAGCCAGGACTCGGGATTTGTCTTGCCATCATACTTTTCAATCCCAGTGGGCTTAAAGCCAGTCAGCCAATGGATGTCCTGTAGCTCCCGAGTGAAAGCTGGGATGCCTTCATCTTCGTGAGGGCTCGGGCTTCGACCACGGCGGTTGAACCACTCATGATGGAGACCAAAGTGCTCGTTTTCGTCTTCCAGTTGACGGTGCTCATCTTCATGTCATTCGCGGCGCCGGGCGCTGATAGTGTGGTGAAGGTCATGTTGTAGGCACTCTCGGAGGTCTTGATTAGGCTGGCGATCATACTGGTGATGGCGCCGGTTGTCGTTATTGGTATTGCCGAGTGTAGTTTGCCTAGACTCCTCGCGTGGCCAACTAGAGCCAGCCGCCCGACGCTGTGCTAAAGTGGATGAGCCGGCTGTTGGAGATCCCGACCGGTTAGTCCGTATCACGGTGTCACCTGACTGCTGTTGTTGCTATTGGCAGGCAGCAGCCGTGATCATCGCCTTGATCTTGGCGATAGTTGGAGTGGCCTGGTGATCAGGCCCGAGCTGGAGTGTATCCAGCAAGGTTGCGGCAGCCACAACATTCTGTTGCGGCATGACAAAAACATCGTGATCACCGACTTTAGTTTGGAGAATTTGCTGCTGGGCTGCTCGCCCAGCTCTGCGCAGCCCGTCGTTGCAAGCCTCGCGATCAGCCTCCTCCTGTTGTTGCAGTCGGCACGCCTCCTCCTGTTGCTCCTCTTGTAGTCGGCGCACCTCAGAGGGTGGTGTTGAAGCCATGAAGATCTCGCGGGGGAGGAGAAAACTCGCCAGACTAGAGTCCGAACTAGCGTTCGAACCATTATCCGACTTGGAGTCGGACTACGAGTAGTTTATTGGAGTGAGAATGACCCCAACCTCTCTAGATCCAATCTGAAATGGCACTTGGCTGTGTCCAAACTGAATCGCAAGAGATCGGGTCTGTTCTACGGGATGTAGATCAGCGGCGTCGCCGAGTCCGTGTGGGAGATTGACGATCTCTCCCCTTCTCGGCCCAACCCGAGCTGGCTCAAGGCCTAGCGCAAGTCGGACACCGAAGGAGAGAGTTGTCCCGATGCTTGGCGATGTGAAGGACTGCCGCAGTAAGTCATTGAAGGGGATCGCGGCGTCCTGTGGGCCGACAGGCGCTATGTCGGCTGGCTCCTCGGCTGGATGGATTGGATCTGTTCCAGCCAAGGTAAGGTTGCCAATCTGGTTGGCAATGAAATCGAGGCTTCCGAAGGAAATCGTGTCTCTAGGGGAGAACTTGTTGCCGTCAACTCCGTTTGTTGGATCCATCGAATTTGCGGATGAAGAATTCGTCAGAGCCCCTACCTGGCGCGCCAACTGTTGATGCTTTGCACCGGCAATAAAACTATAGGGCTACTCGGCGAAGGGAATCTCGGTGGATTGCAGAGGAACACAAAGAGTTTTTATACTGGTTCAGGCCCTCGATGTGAGGTAATACCCTACGTACAGTTGAGGTGTTATTCCTCTGAGGTGTTTGGTGATCAATAATCTTGCGTGCCCTCATGGGGCGCCCTGCCTCCCTTTATATACTAGAGGACAGGGGTACATGATAAGGATCCCAGCCGGATACGGCCAAGGGATATACTTCTTAGAGATAGAGACTTATCTGACTAAGACTGTGTTTCCTTATTATACAAGGTAAAAATCTGCTGGGTGCTATCTTATCTCTAACTGCATGGTTCGGCCCATCCTCTATCCGAGTGGCCCATATGCTGGTAAAGAGGTACCTAGGGCCCATGGCCTCCACAGTAATCCTAGCAGAACGCGCTCCTTAGCTTCAATGATTGGATGCGGCGGGTCAGGAAGCGCTTAGTGATCCAGGGGCTGGTCAGGCCGGCCGACTTGAATTTGTCCAACCTCCACCAACAACTAATGTACTTGGCCCATCTCTTCGAAGGTTGGATCTGACGACCAACTGGGCAAGACCGCCGGGGGCTTTCTGGTGAATGGAGGTAGGGAGAGTTCCATATCAGAACAGTAGAACCACTCCTTATGCCATCCTTTCAAAGAGGATTTCAAATGAAGATCGATATATATTTTCTTCATCTCACTCCTCAACTGAAGACCAGCCCCTCCAATCACCTGGATCCTATTCTTAGAGGGTTGGGGCTTAATGTGGAACAAGTGCCTGAAGAAATTAAAATGGGGCTCTACACCCAGATAGCACTCGCAAAGAGTCACAAAGATAGAAATTTGTAGGATTGAGTTGGGATTTAGATTCACCAACTCCAATCCATGGAAACTAAGAAGACGGCGGAGGAATGTGGAGGATGGAAGGAACAAACCCCGGTCAAAGAAAGAGGCAAAAACAACAGTTTCACCGGATTGGGATTTGGGACCGACTCACCCTCGGCCGGCCCCTAGCGGATAATGTCACGGCTCTGCAGCCGCAGCAACTTCTCCAGCTTCTCTAGCTTCAACCGGCTACAATCTGAGGTCGGCCACCCGTCATCCGACACCCCAATGGAATCTGGCACCTTTGGCATGGCTGGGGGGACAAGAAATTTGGGAGAAATATAGTCGGGGGCTTGGAGTGGACAAATGGATGCGGAATCACTCGAGCTTTGGTGGGGAGGAGCAAGCAATGGCGAACCCTAGCGGAGCGGGAAGCGAAATTTTGGCGTGGAGCTAGGAAGACGAAACAATTGGTCGCGTGGGGAAGATAGAGGAATCTTTTCTCTCTCTCTCAGCTTTTATAGAGCTTGTGCCGACTAAATGGGCTTGGGCCTACATAGTTGAAGCTGGGCCATCGAAGATATGAGTTCCGACAGTAGCATGCTCAATATGGGCCACTCGCAGGCTGCGTTAAAATTGCAGTGCTGGTGCTACCAACAGGAACCGATGAGGTAAACAGATATGCTTCACGCAGGCCTAATTGCTAAACGAATATGTTTGGGTATCTGTTTTATCCACTAGGTATCGAGGATATATCCTTATAAGGATCACAAGCTGGTCTTCATTAAAATTGGGGATGCAGGTATCTTTCTCGAGTACACCTGGCCACACAACGGATTTATTTTCATAAAGTGATACTCGGCCTACATGCTTGGCCACCAGTTGCCATGAGCGACATTATTCCAGCCGACATGACGCTGAAGAGTCTAACTTCCGAGTAGTGCACTACTCGGGAGAGACTATAAATATCTTTTCCAACTGACATGACGCTGATGAGTCTAACTTCCGAGTGGGACGCCACTCGGGAAAGACCATAAACTCCCTTTTTTCTAGCTGACATGAAGCTGAAGAGTCCCATATACGAGTAACATGCTACTCGGCAAGACTATAAATCATATTCCGGTTGACATGATACCGAAGAGTCTCATATACCAGTAGTACACTACTCGGGAAAGACTTCCAGGTTAAAGATCTTTGACTTTTTGTTTAATTGTCTTCACAATTAAGCACAAAGTCGGGGGCTACACCTAATAGGTGCGCCTATTCGGCGCACACTATTCATAGATCTACATGAAGCCCTTCATAGCCTCGCTGCCAGCTGACATGAAGCAAGACTCGTGTCGATGTTTTACACTGGCAATAGAACTATAGGGCTACTCGGCAAGGGGAAACTCGGTGGATTACAGAGGAACGCAAAGAGAGTTTATACTGGTTCAGGCCCTCAATGTGAGGTAATACCCTACGTCCAGTTGTGGTGTTATTCCTCTAAGGGGTTATGTCGATCAATGATCTTCTGTGTTGTTCTCTGTGCCCGCAGGGGGCGCCCTGCCTCCCCTTATATGCTGGGGGGCCGGGATACAGGATATGAATCCCAGCCGGATACGGCCAAGGGATTTCCTTCTTAGAGATAGATCTTACACGGCTAAGACTGTATATTCCTTATTATACAAGGCAAAGACTACCGGGTGCTATTATATCTCTAACTACAAGATTCAGCCCATCCTCTATCTAAGTGGCCCATATGCTTGTGATGAGGTACCCGGGGCCCATGGCCTCCACAGTAGCCCCTGAGACCTTCATAGTTGAGTCACAGCTGATGCTGAGTGCTCATCATCCACGGTGAAGATTGCCCAAGTGCATTGCTCCCGAGTACTCTTTGTCCGAGTGCTTCTTCCTGAGTCTTGCTTCATGTCTTGGGACAACTCTTCCTTTTAGTGTTCGACTCGGACTCGGTCTTGCACCGGCCGAGATCGAGCTAAGAAGGGAAGAGATCGTCAATCTCTCGTACAGACTTGGCAACGCCGCGAAAACCTTCAATCAACATCCGACGCGGCAAGTCCGATCCCCTAGAGTTCAACTCGGATATGGCCTAGAGCCGCTCGAGATCGGATCTAGGGAGGTTGGAGTTATCATCAGCCCTATCAACTATTCTCAGTCGGACTACGACTCTCAGTCAGACTACGATTCTCAATCGGATTCCGACTCTAAGTCGGACAGTAGTTCGGCAAGCTTCTCCCCACCACGAGAAATCTTTATGGCATCCAAAGCCTCTACTCCAACTCAGGAATCACGCCGACTACACGAGCAACAAGAGGAGGAGGCCTGCTGACTGCGAGAACAATAGGAGGAAGAAGCAAGACGCCTGCACGCCCACAACGATGGCCTACGTAGGGATGGGCGAACCGCTCAGCAAAAAACCCTCCAAACAAAAGTCGGCAACCACGACGTCTTCGTCACGTCACAACAGAACATCGTGGCTGCCACAACCCTACTGGACACGGTCCAGCTTGGGCCTGATCACCAGGCCACCCCAACCATTGCAAGGATAAAAGCCATGCTTACCGCTACTGCATGTTAGCAGCACCAATAGTCGGGTGGTACCCTCATACCGACCAACCGGTCGACATCTCGAACGGCAATCTCATCTACCTTAAAGCGATGCCGAGCGGCTGGCTCTAGTCAGCTGCATACGGAGGCACGTCAGGCGTCATTTGACAACCCCAACGACAACCGGTGACGTCAAAGCAACCGTCAGGACGATCAGGACCTCCGAGACCGACTACGGCGCAACCTTCGGCAAGACATCATTGCTCGGCGCCGTGAACGAGAAGAAGATGAGCAACGCCAACTGGAAGACAAGAACAAGCGTTTCGGCCTCCACCACGAGCAGTTTCACCGCCGTATTCGGAGTCGGAGCCCTCATGAAGACGAAGGCATACCAGCCTTCACCCAGGAGCTACAACAGGTCGACTGGCCGTCGGGTTTCAAGCCTACAGGCATCGACAAATACGACGGCAAGACCAATCCCGAGTCCTGGCTCACAGTCTACACTCTGGCGATCCGAGCAGCTGGAGGAAATCACAAAGTCATGGCTAACTACCTCCCAGTCGCTTTAGCCAACTCAGCAAGGACATGGCTAACAGGACTTCCCAAGCAATCAATCGGCTCCTGGGGAGAACTCCGAGAACGCCTCATCGCCAACTTCCAGGGAACATACGCGAGGCCATCTTTCATGTACGACCTATATTAGTTACATCAAAGGAAGAACGTGTCTCTTCGTGACTTCATCAAGAGGTTCTCTGAGAAGAAAAATTCAATCCCGAAGATCAAGGACGAGGTCGTTATCACCGCCTTTCGAAAAGGAGTCAAAGACACCTTGTTCATCGACAAATTCACTCGGAAGCCTCCCAACTCTGTCAAGGCTCTATTCGACATGGCGAACAAATACGCCGACTCAGCCCACTCTATTGCTGAGGCCCTTGAAGATAAAAAGGCATCCTGACAGAAGAAGCGGGAGGGCACCGACGACGCGGTCCCGACTAAAGCTGGGAATCGCAAACGCAAGTCAGACGGCTTCATTGTGGCAGTCGGTCACAACCGTCTTCGACCTCCTACAACTGAAGACTATCAGAACAACAAGTGACATGCTCGGAGGCTCACAACCTCAAACGCAAGGATGGCATCCCCACTCCAAAATACCGAACAGCTAAGTCGCTTCCTGATAAATATTTCTTCACTCAACTTTACCAATGTCGCAGCCGCTTACACCTAATAGGTGTACAACTGCACTTTTTTCTGTTTTTGCTCTTAAATGATTGCAAAAGTACTCGAGTAGCATAAATCCTGATCCGTGAAACTTTGCTCCATGAAAGACGAACTCAAGTCACCCAAAATGCGTGTCTGGGAAAGAGCCATGAGCCAACTCCTGACGCTAGGGGGCTATGACTAGTCAGGCAGAGTGCTTAAACGTAAGGGGTTAACTACTCGAGGAAATTAATATCAATAAGAGGAAGAGCTCGTATTTACATATATTGTAAAATACGTTTTATTCGGGTGATTGTTTTCATCATCAGATGCTACTCATCCGATATCTTTATATTGCAGGCCCAGCTCCAGATACGCGTGTGTTGATGCCAAAAATCGCCGGGATCTGGTCGGCGTCGGGCTGACACGCGAAGGCCTAGGAGATTTGCTTTACTCCAGTGCAGGTCCTAAGATGTTGAGGTTCGCGGGCGTGCCAGTCAATTTGACCCAGTAATTGACAAGGAGATAAAAAGTTAACCCAGTGAATCAATCGGCCGATAAGAATCCTGCTAGCCGATTTCCGAAGGAACACTTGAGCATCGGCCGTAAGCCGACGATAAAACCGTGTCCGGGCCCCAGCTGTTCGTGCCCGGGTCCTCGTGCTCGAGTTCTCGTTCTCGGGTCCTTGCCTGTGCTCGCGTCCGGGTCAACAGCAATTGCACATCGGCTATCGGCTGATACGGACTGATGTAGGCTCCCTGTAGCCGATGGCCGATGGCACCTGTATATCGGCTAGGAAACCGATAACGCTATAAGCAAATAGATAAGCTGTCAGTATAACATGTGCATCGGCTAGAAGCCGATGATAAAATAGATAGGCAGAATAGTAAGCTAGCCGACTGCCAAAGAAACACATGTGCATCGGCTAGAAACCCGATGATAATATAGATGACCAAAATAGTAAAGATAATACAGTCGGCTTTATAGAAAGATAACCTATCGGCTAAGCACTCTGATAGAACGTCGCATATACACCGATCGGCTCGACAAGGATAAATCTATTATTATCAATCTAGTAGTTCAGACCTAACTGATGCAACACAGATTGATAATAATAAAGGAACCTCGACAAGCCGATAGACCTAATGCAACTGTGATGTAATAAGACAACTTATCGGCTATACATTCCGATAAGACGCTTGCGCAAAAACCATCAACCTAGCAGGAACGACTTATCGCTGGCAGCTCAGTAGGTCGGACCCAACCGATGCAGCACGAACTGATGATAAATCGCCCCCAGTAAGCTGATAAGATCTACGCACGCGTGATGTGGTATACCTGATCGGCCTAAGAGGTCGGACCGAACCGATGCAGCCGTAGACAGGGCAGATACACCTGGGTAAGGGGTGACGAGTCCTACCCTCTCGCAGGAGTTCGGACCTAACCGATGCAGCCCCGCTCGAGAAGCAAGAACCCGTCGAAAGGGTGGCGATGCGCCGAATTTGATTGATCTGTGTGGATAGTTTACAAGGTCCCCGGGCATACGTATATATACCCCGAGTTGGTACAGTCCTTATAGGACATGGTACATACTTTCCTATCTATAAACGGAAAACTAACAAGCCCTGATCGGATACGAGATCAGGTTTCCTCAAGATTATCAAAACTACCTAATTAATAGATAAGGTAATTTACTGCCATACTGTGGTCTTCACGGTCTCTTCCCAAACTCGGTCTCCTCTGGATCAATCTTCACCGGTCATCTGTGATTTTTTCTTAACCGAATCTGCTAAAGACCCGTGCCAAATTTTGGCGTTAACAGCGTGACAGGAACTCAGGGCTGGGAGCCTATCTCCTACGCTCAGGGGCTGGACTAGTCTGCCAAGATACGCTCGGAATGCTCCATGAGGGCTACTGACCGAGTACTCGCACCAGTCGGGACATCATCTTCCCCGGCTATGCTCCATGCGAGCTGACAACCGACTTCTGGCACTAGTCGGGGATCGTAGGTCACTTGGTTGGGTGAGGTACGCCCGATGAGGGTCGCCAGCCGAATCCTACGCTAACGCTAGGATCGCGTACCTTATTCGGTCACAACTCCGCTGAGTTGGGTACGCCCGATGAGGGTCGCTAGCCGAATCCTATGCTAATGCAAGGATCGGGTACCTTATTCGGCTAATATAATTGACCTCCGGCGCCAGTCGGGGCTCATGTACTACTCGGCTAAGTCGGGTACGCCCCATGAGGGTCGCCAGCCAAATCCTATGCTAATGCTAGGTTCGGGTACCTTATTTGGTCACAATTCTGTCAGATCGGGTATGCCCCATGAGGGTCGCCAGCCGAATCCTATGCTAATGCAAGGGTCGGGTACCTTATTTGGCCATAACTCTGTTAGATAGGGTATGCCCCATGAGGGTCACCAGCCGTACCCTCTGCTAATGCAAGGTTTGGGTACCTTGTTCGGCTTTATCCAAGTCAGAGAAGACTTACGTCGTCAAAGCGCATCTGGGGTTCTGATGCACCGCGTCACATCTGAGGAGGGCAAGCAGATCCTGCAATATACCCACTCAGACTTCTATGGCAACCAGGTTGCATCTAGAACGTAAGTCGGAAAGGCTTGCGAATAAGGATTTCTCTGGCTGATTGCGGTTATTGACACCAAAAAACTCATCCTGACATGTGAGGGATGGTGATTTTATAGAGCCTACATTGGGTGGGTCGGTTTAGGCCGGCTTATTCGGTAATGGGCCACCAAGATATGAGTTTCTACAATAGCATGCTCCATGTGGGCCGCCCACAGGCTGAGTTGAAATTATAGTCCTGGTGCTACCAACAGGAGCCGATGAGGTAAACAGATATGCTTCATGAGAGCCTTATTGCTAAACATATATGTTTGGGTATCTGTTTTATCCACCAGGTCTCGAGGATATATCCTTACAAGGATCACAAGCTGGTCTTCATTAAAATTGGGGATGCAGGTATCTTTCTAGGGTACACCTGACCATGCCATGGATTTATTTTCATAAAGTGGTACTCGGCCTACATGCGTGGCCATCAGTTGCCACAAGCAACATTATTCCCGCTGACATGATGCGGAAGAGTCTAACTTTCGAGTAGTGCACTACTCAGGAGAGACTATAAATATCTCTTCCCGCTGACATGATGTAGAGGAGTCTAACTTCTGAGTGGGACACCACCCGGAAAAGACTATAAACCCCTTCTTTCCAGCTGACATGACGCGGAAGAGTCCCATATACGAGTAGTGTCCTACTCGGCAAGACTATAAATACCCATTTCGACTGACATGAAGTCGAAGAGTCCTACATACGAGTAGTTCCCTACTAGGCAAGACTATAAAGTTTATTCCGGTTGACATGATACCGAAGAGTCTCATATACCAGTAGTATACTACTCGGGAAAGACTACAAGGTTAAAGATCTTTGACTTCATGTTTAATTGTTTTCACAATTAAGCACAAAGTCGGCGGCTACACCTAATAGGTGCACCTATTCGGTGCACACTATTCACATATCTACATAAAGCCCTTCATAGCCTCGCTACCAGCTGACATGAAGCAGGACTCGGGAAGAAGACTCACTTGGACAAAGAGTACTCGGGAGCAATGCACTCGGGAAGACTTCACCGTGGAGGATGAGCACTCGGCATCAGCTGTGACTCAACTATGAAGGTCTCAGGGGCTACTGTGGGTGCCATGGGCCCCGGGTACCTCAGGACAAGCAAATGGGCCACTCGGATAGAGGATGGGCCTAGCCTTGTAATTAGAGATATAGCTAGATTCGGCAGACTTTGCCTTGTATAGAAAGGAATATACAGTCCTAGTCGGGTGCGTTATATCTCTAAGAGGAGATCCCTTGGCCGTAATCCGGTTGGGACTCCTACCTTGTAACCCTGTCCCCCAGTATATAAGGGGAGGCAGGGCACCCCCTGAGGGCAAGGTTGAGTTGGTTCACCAGAATCACCACCACAAATCCTCAAAGGAATAACACCACAACTGGACGTAGGGTATTACCTCACATTGAGGGCCTGAACCAGTATAAAATCTCCTTGTGTTCCTTTGCAATCCACTGAGTTTCCATCCACCGAGTAGTCCCATATATTTATTGCCGATGTAAAATATCGACACGTCTTATAGCCACAATCGGCCCCATCCCTAGGTAACCCTCATCTTTCTTCTATAATGAATGCCTATGGACGTGTATCTATGATTGCCCAGCATTGTGTGATGTACTTTGTTGAATCATCTATAGTGGTGCGAGGAGTTTGACGATGACTCCTGCCCGTTGTCAGCCTCCAAGTCAAAGAAGAGGCCAAGGAGTCCTTCTGCTGCCCAACCCAACTCGAAGAGAGCGGGGAAAAGACCAGTTACGTATCGGGGCAAGAAGGCTGTGACGCCGAGTGCCACGGCAGGAAGCCTGAGGATAAGGGACACAGCCGGCGCGGCACCCAGGCCATCAAGTCCCAGACCGGGACCAGCACAGCCGAGCCCAACATGGTCAAGCCCGTCAAGGGTGCCCCCGAGTACGCGGTCAGGGCAAGCGCCGCTGAGTACCCCAGCACCCGAGCCGGCCATGCCGCAAATGAGGCTGACTCGGGAGAGAACGCCACCACCGATCGCCGCGCCGACTAGCTCGACAGCCGGTCGCAGCGCGCCGTCGGGGCCTTGATCACCCGGTAGGAAACTTAAGTTCTCCAAGAGGTGAGCTGCTTTGGATCTTCTGGAATTCTTGTCTGCTGTAGCAGTGTTTTGATGTCTGACTTGTTATGCAGGAAACACGCCGATATCAATCTTAAGGAGACCGCACCGGCCGCTCTGATCGTTGAGCCTGCCCCAGCCGAGCCAGCACCCATGAGCATACCTACCGAGCCGGAGGCCGTCCCAGTCACGGAGACTGAGATGGCCCCGACTGCAGGGCCGTCGGCACCGTCCGACCAAGGGGCGGTTGCCAAAGCCACTGACCCAGTCCTTGAGCCAACGCCTGCTGTTGAAGCCCTTGCCGGAGCTCCCGAGTCAGCCCCCGAGGCCACAGGGGCCGCCGAGGTGGGGGCCAGGACTCTATCGCCGTCATGGTCGTTCTCGTCATCATCATCGTCGCCGCCGCCTCAAGTACCGAACCTCCCTAGGATTGAAGCACCACCGCGTAAGTTTGCCAGGATATTCCGCTAGACGGCACCCGACGGAATTGCAAAAAGTTACAAACACGACGAGACCACGGTGAAAAAGGAGCTTGAGGGCTTGCTCTAGGCCACAATCACCGCCTCCCAGGGGATTCAGGTGTCGTCTTCGTTGTGCTGGGGTTTTGATAGTCTTCCATGTGTAGTGTCCTGACAATTGACTTTGCTCCGACTTGCTTTTCTCAGAAACTCGTCGACCGCACTGAGAAAATGAACGAGGTCCTGACCGAGGTCGCCCCTCACCTCCAAGAATTAGACCAGCTTCGGAAGCTGAAGACCACGTTGGAGGGGCAGGAGACTTGGCTGAGGGATGCCTTTGCTCAGCTCAGGGCCAAAAAGTGGGACCAAGCCAAAAAGATCAGAGGTAAGTTCCCCGCATAAACCTTCCTGACCAAGCCCTTGTTGTGATTCCTCCAGCTATGTTGTCTCCCGACTGCCCAGTTGCGTCCTGACTGCCATGAGTACTTGACTGTTTTGATGTGCAGCCCTCGAAGCCGAGTTGGAGGCCCGAACAGAGGAAAAGGTCTGGCTGGAGGAGGCCGAGAGAGCCAAGGTTGAGCTCGAAAGAAGCGAGGCTAATCTGACAAAGGCCAATGCCGAGCTCGAGCAGGAAAAGGCCGATCTGAAGAAGGCCGCCGCCGAGCTCGAAGATGAAAAAACCGAACTGGAGAAGGCCACAACCAAGTGGGAGGCCAACTATAAAAGTAAGCCTCTGCCCTGACAGTGACTTTAACCAATCCATTTATTGCTCCGTCTGCTGTTTTGCCTAACGAGTTTACTCGTCGGTGAACCTGGGTAGCTGCAAGTGTCAATTCCCAGGCCCAATTTGAGGCTTACAGAGAGGAGATAAGACTTGTGCGGTGGTCACGGGAGGCCCTCGTCGAGTCGGTGAAAGGGCTCCTTGACCTTATAGATCCTTGCCCCGTGGGAACCAGCTGCACCAGGATCCCCCAGGTAGAGGCACACCTTGAAGATGCACCAAGTGCCCTGAAGAGGTACTCGAATGAGCATGTTATTGCTGGCGTGGCCTAGACCCTGGCGATGACCAAATCCATCTACCCAAGGGCAGACATTGAAGCCATCGGGGAGGGGTTCACCGAGGAGACGACGCCTGAGGAGGCTCTGGAGCTGATAGCCGGGGCAAGGCCGACTGCGGAGATAATCACCCAAGACCTGGGTCTGTAAGAGCAATATATTCTGTAGTCGGTATGCAGAAACTTTTGTAAGTACATGTGTAAATATATGTGCAATGCTGCCAAGCCCTAAGTTGTTACTCAGTTGTCATTAGATTTACCCGACTATATGGTCTACGCCAAGTTAGTCTATAGGAACTTAGTAAAAATCGTTCACCAGAAAGTTGTACTCGGGCAAACGTAATAAAGTCGTAGTAAAACTTCATAACTTAAGTAATGCAGGCTCGTATATTATTGACAAAGCACATATGATACATGCAGCCCCCGACTCACTACTCGGTTGGGACAAGCGGCGTAGTGAGTCGAGAACTGTACACATGGAAAAATGATAAAACTCAGGAATAGAAAGGACATAGCTGTTCTATATTCCATGAGTTGCTGATAAGGGCGCCACTTCAGTCATCAGTCGGTAGGCACCTGGCCGTGTGACCTCAGCTATAATGAACGGCCCTTCCCAAATTGGGGATAATTTGGGCCTGTCTTTGGTGGTTTGTATTTTCCTCAAGACGAGATCCCCGACCAAAAAGGCGCGGCCACAGACATTGCGATTGTGGTAGCGACGCAGGCTTTGTAGATACCTTGCCGACTGGATTGTTGCGATGTCCCTCGCTTCTTCCAGCTGATCTAATTCGACCAGTCGGGTATTATTGGATATGTCTTTTGAGTAAGCCCGAACTCGCGGAGAGCCGAACTTTAACTCGGTAGGTAGCATAGCCTCGGCACCGTAGACCAGGAAGAAAGGGGATTGCCCTGTTGCCCGACTAACCGTGGTTTTGAGAGACCATAGAATTGATGGGAGTTCTTGTACCCTCCGGCCCGCATATGGTTGTAGTCGGTCGAATATCCTAGCCTTGATACCTTGTAAGACCATACCGTTGGCTCGTTCAACCTATCCGTTGCTCCGTGGGTGTGCCACAGATGCGTAGCAGATCTTGATGCCGAAATCTTCACAGAAGTCTTGGAATACGCCGCCCGTGAACTGAGTACCATTGTCGGTGATGATGCGGTTAGGGACCCCGAATCGGTATAGTATACTCATGATGAAGTCCTTTGCTCGTGCCACTGTTATTGTTCCAACGGGTTTAGCCTCAATCCACTTGGTGAACTTGTCAACTACGACGAATAGATGTGTGAACCCTCCTGGCGCTTTCTTGAAAGGCCCGACCATGTCAAGCCCCCATACTGCGAATGGCCAGGAGATAGGGATTGTTTGGAGTTCTTGGGCTGGGAGATTGGTTTGTCGTGCGTAGAACTAGCAGCCTTCGCATGTGAGAACAATGTCCTTGGCGTCTGTTACTATTGTTGGCCAGAAAAATCCCTGTCGGTAAGCCTTTCTGACTAATGTCCTAGATGCGGTGTGGTTGCCACATATGCCCGAGTGAATTGACTGCAGAATCTGCTTGCCCTCCTTAGTGGTGACGCAGCGCATGAGGACACCGGATGCGCTTCTCCAGTATAGGTCTTCTCCGACTAGTAGGAAGCTCTTGCTTCAACGTTTGACTTGCTTGGCCTAACTACGGTCATCTGGGAGTTCATCGTCCAGAAGGAATTTGAGAACAGGAGTCCGCCAGTCTTGACATATGTGCAACACCTCATCTGTAGCTGGGGTAGGTTCGCCCCCCGACTGCTCCGACGCCGGTTTCTTCTTGACTGATGGCTCCATCAGTTGCTCGACAAAGATTCCAGTTGGGACCACTACTCGCTTGGATCCTAGGTTTACCAGTTCGTTTGTAGCATCATTGTATTGTCGGAGGACGCATGTTATCTCCAGCCCATCAAACTAGTTTTCCAGCTTGTGGACCTCCTGACAGTATGCCACCATGGTGTCGTCGAGACATGTCCAGTCCTTCATGACTTGGTTCACCACGAGTTAAGAGTCCCCGCGCACAACCAGCCGGCGAATGCCGAGTGATATAGCAATGCGGAGCCCGTGGATAAGTTCCTCATACTCGGCGATGTTGTGGGAAGCCGGGAAGTGGATCTGTAAAACGTACTTGAGTTTTTCGCTGGTGGGGGACGTCAGTACGACTCCAGCCCCGGTGCCACCGATCCGTAGAGAACCGTCGAAGTACATTGTCCAGTACTCTAGCTTTTCTGTTGATGTAGGTAGGTGAACTTCTGTCCACTTGGCCACGAAGTCGGCTAGAGCTTGTGATTTGATAGCTGTCCGTGGCAGAAAGGTGATGTCGAACGCCATCACCTTGAGCGCCCATTTAGCGATTCGGCCAGTGGCCTCGCGGTGGTGTGGACGTCCCGAGTGGAAACGATGTGACCACTGTGACTTGATGTGCTTGAAAATAATGCACCAGCTTCTGGACAGTGATGAGTAGGGCGTAAAGTAGCTTTTGGACCTGCGGATATCTCGTTTTTGAGTCTGCAAGGACCTCGCTGACAAAGTAAACCGGCCATTGTATTTTTTGGATGTGACCCAATTCAGATCGCTCAACCACCAGCACCGTGCTGACTACCTGAGTAGTTGCCGCCAGATATAGCATTAGCGGTTCTTGGGGCATGGGTGACGCCAGCACGGGGGGTGATGGGAGAAATTTTTAGAAGTCTTCGAAGGCTTGCTGGGCTTCGGGAGTCCACTAGAAGTCATCTGCTTTCTTTAACAATTTGAAAAAGGGCATACCCCGTTCGTCCAGTTGGGAAATAAACTGGCTGAGTGCCGCCATGCAGCCTGTCAGCTTCTGGAGGTCCTTCTGGGTAGTCGGGGAGCCATGTTCATTATTGCGTTGACTTTCTCAGGGTTGGCCTCAATGCCGCGATGCGAGACGATGAAGCCGAGTAGCTTGCCGAATGGCACACCGAAGGCGCATTTTTCCGGGTTCAACTTCATCTTGAATCTTCGAAGATGGAGGAAGGTTTCTTCCAGGTCAGCGATGAGGTCTTCATTGGACTTAGTCTTGATCACCACATCGTTGATGTAGGCTTCCATGTTGCACCTGATCTGAGTGTGTAGACACCACTGAATTGCCCGTTGATATGTTGCTCTAGCGTTTTTCAAACTGAACGGCATGGTGATGTAGCAGTACGCTCCAAACGGCGTGATAAAAGATGTCTTGAGACAGTCCTCCTCTTTCAAGCTGATTTGATGGTATCCCGAGTAACAGTCGAGAAAGCTGAGAAGGTCGCACCCTGCAGTTGAGTCCACCACCTGGTCTATTCTTGGTAAACCAAACGGGTCCTTGGGGCATGCCTTGTTGAGATCGGTGTAGTCGATGCACATGCGCCATTTACCATTTTTCTTCTGGACCAAAACTGGGTTTGCCAGCCAATCCGGGTGATAGACCTCTTTGATGAACCCGGCTGCGAGAAGCTTTGTAATCTCCTTCCGGATAGCATCCTTTCGGTCTTGAGCGAAGCAGCGCAACCAATGTTTGACTGGCTTAGTGTCTGTCTTCATGTTTAGGGCATGCTCGATCACCTCCCTTGGTACGCCCGGCAAGTCGGACGGTTTCCATGCGAAGATATCCTTGTTGGCTTGGAGGAAGGTGACGAGCGCGTCTTCCTATTTGGGGTCGAGTCCGGTCCCGACTAGAGCGTTCTTGGAGGGGTCCGAAGGGTCTAGGGGGATCTTCTTTGTGTCCGAGTCCGCTGAAATTCCCAACTTCACTGCTTTCTTGGCCGGAACTGGATCTTGCTCGACTTCTGCTGTGATGGCTTGCCGGATGTTGTAGCGCCCGACTGCCGCCTCTTGTGATTGAGCCAATTCGCAACTCTCCTTGTCGCAGGTGAAGGCTTGCTTGACATCGCTGCATAGGGAGAGGACTCCTGCTGGCCTTGGCATCTTGAGCACCATATATGTATAGTGCGGTACCGCCATGAATCTGGCGAGCGCCGGTCGTCCGAGTATGGCGTGGTATGCAGTCTCGAAGTCGGTGACCTCAAAACAGATATTTTCTGTGCGGAAGTTATCCCGCGTGCCGAAGGTTACCGGCAAAGTAATCTGCCCGAGTGGTGTTGAAGAGAGGCTGGGAATTATCCCGTGGAAGGGCGCCGTACTCGGCTACAGATTTGAACGAGGAATCTTCATCTCATCCAGAGTCTTGGCTAATAGGATGTTGAGCGTGCTACCTCCGTCTATGAGCACCTTCTTCAACTTGATATTCTTGACAACCGGGTCCAAGACGAGTGGATAGCGTCCCGGGTGCGAGACCCGATCTGGGTGATCTGTGTGATTGAATGTAATGGCCATCTTTGACCAGCACAGGTATTGGGGGGTGTCGCCGTAGAGACTGTGTTAATGTCACGTGCAGATAGCTTCTATTTTCGCTTGGACTTGTACGCGAGTGGCCCTCCAAATATGTGATTGAGCTCAGCCTGAGGATCTTGAAAATCATCGGCTAGGCCTGAGTCTGGCTTGTCGTTGTGCTTGGCGGCGCCAGACGATGAAGCCTGCTCGGAGGCAAACTTCTTAAGCATGTAGCAGTCTTTGGCCGCATGCTTGCCCTTGGGGTGGAAGGGGCATGGCCCGCTCATGACTTTCTGGTAGTCATTGTTCTACTGGGGCTGCGACCAAGTACGCTCCATGTTTCCCACCTCGTTGTCCGACTTCTGCTTGCGGCCGCCGATCTTGTTTTGAGATGGCTCGTCAGCTTTCGCCTTTTGTTCTTTCTGTTGGGACTCCTTCTTCTCGTCGAGGGCCTCTGCGACCGCTTTAGCCGAGTTGGCATACTTGTTTGCCATGTCGAAAAGAGCCCGGACAGAGGATGGCAGCTTTTGAGTGAATTTCACGATGAACAGGGTGTCCTTTACTCCCTTGCGGAAGGTGGCGATGACGGCCTCATCTCTGATCATTGGGATCTTGTTGCGCTTCTCGGAGAATCTCTTGATAAAATCACATAGAGACTCGTTCTTCTTCTGGTGTAGTTGATACAAATCGTGCTCAGAAGATGGCCTCTCATAGGTTCCCTAAAAATTGGTGATGAACCGCTCCTTGAGTTCTCCCCAGGAACCGATCAACCACCTCGGGAGCCCTATCAGCGATGTCCTCTCTGAGTCAGCTAGCGCGACTGGGAGGTAGTTAGCCATGGCTTTGTGGTCGCCCCAGCAGCTTGGACTGCCAGGGTATATACGGTGAGCCAGGACTCGGGATTTGTCGGCGGTGCTCGTCTTCTTGTCGCTCGTCGCACTGCGTGTTGATGGTGTGGCGGAGGTCGTGTTGTAGGCGTTCTCGAAAATCTTGGTTGGGCCGGCGGTCATACTGGTGTCACCGCCAGTTGTCGTTGTTGGTATTGCCGAGTGAGGTTTGCCTTGACTCCTCGCGTGGCCGCCTTGAGCCGGCCGCCCGGCGCCATGCTGATGTAGATGAACTTGCCGCTGAAGATCCCGACCGGTTAGTCGGTACTATGGTGTCACCCACTGCTGTTGTTGTTGTTGGCAGGCAGCAGCCGTAATCATCACCTTGATCTTGGCAATGGTTGGGGTGGCCTGGTGATCAAGCCCAAGCTAGAGCATGTCCAGCAAGGTTGCAGTGGCCATGACATTCTGTTGTGGCGTGACGAAGACGTCGTGGTCGCCGACTTTCGTCTAGAGAATCTGCTGCTGAGCTGCTCGCCTAGCATTGCGTAGCCCGTCATTGCAAGCATCGTGGTCAGCCTCCTCCTGTTGTCGCAGTTGGCGCGCCTCCTCCTGTTGCTCCTCTTGTAGTCAGTGCACCTCGGGTGGTGGTGTTGAAACATGAAGATCTCGCGGGGGAGGAGAAAACTTGCCAGACTGGAGTCCGAACTAGCGTTCGAACCGTTATCCGACTTGGAGTCGGACTCCATGTAGTTTATCGGAGTAAGAATGACTCCGATCTCTCTAGATCCAATCTGAAACGGCACTTGGCCATGTCCAAACTGAATCGCAGGAGATCGGGTCTGTTGCGCAGGATGTAGATCCGCAGCGTCGCTGAATCTGTGTAGGAGATTGACGATCTCTCCCGTTCTTGGCCCAACCAGGGCTGGCTCAAGCCCTAGCGCAAGTCGGGTGCTGAAGGAGAGAGTTGTCCCAATGCTCGACGAAGTGAAGGACTGCCGCAGTAGATTATTGAAGGAGATTGTGGTGTCCTGTGGGCCAACTGGTGCAACATCGGCTGGCTCCTCGGCCGATCGGATTGGATCTGCTTTGGCCAAGGTAAGGTTGCCGATCTGGTCGGCGACGAAATTGAGGCTTCCAAAAGAAATTATGTCTCCAAGGGAGAACTTGTCACTTCTGGTTGCTGGATCCATCGAGCTTGTAGATGTGAAACTCGCCGGAGCCCCTACCTGGCGTGGCAACTATCGATGTTTTACACCGGCAATAGAACTATAGGGCTACTTGGCAAGGGGAAACTTGGTGGATTGCAGAGGAACACAAAGAGATTTTATACTGGTTCAGGCCCTCAATGTGAGGTAATACCCTAGTCCAGTTATGATGTTATTCCTCTGAGGGGTTATGTCGATCAATGATCTTCTGTGTTGTTCTCTGTGCCCGCAGGGGGCACCCTGCCTCCCCTTATATGCTGGTGGGCCGGGATACAGGATAGGAATCCCAGCCGGATACAGCCAAGGGATTTCCTTCTTAGAGATAGATCTTACCCGGCTAAGACTGTACATTCCTTATTATACAAGGCAAAGCCTACCGGGTGCTATTATATCTCTAACTACAAGATTCGACCCATCCTCTATCCGAGTGGCCCATATGCTTGTGATGAGGTACCCGGGGCCCATGGCCTTCACAACTCGGGAAGAAGAAGTACTCGGACAAAGAGTACTCGGGAGCAATGCACTCGGGCAATCTTCACCATGGAGGACGAGCACTCGGCATCAGCTGTGACTCAACTATGAAGGTCTCAAGGGCTACTGTGGAGGCCATGGGCCCCGGGTACCTCATCACAAACATATGGGCCACTTGGATAGAGGATGGGCCGAGTCTTGTAGTTAGAGATATAGTAGCACCCGGTAGATTTTGCCTTGTACAAAAAGGAATATACAATCTTAGCCGGGTAAGATGTATCTCTAAGAAGGAAATCCCTTGGCCGTATCCAACTGGGATTCCTACCTTGTACCCCTGCCCCCTAGTATATAAGGGGAGGCAGGGCACCCCTTGAGGGCAGAACAACATAGAAGATCATTGATCGACACACATCCTCAAAGGAATACCATCACAACTGGACATAGGGTATTACCTCACATCGAGGGCCTGAACCAGTATAAAATCTCCTTATGTTCCTTTGCAGTCCACCGAGTTTCCCCTTGCCGAGTGGCCCTATAGTTATATTGCCGGTGTAAAACATCGACACCTGGTGATCAGGTCCCAGCTGTAGGGTAAACAGAAGTGTTGCAGCGCGTTTTGTTGTGGGGTGATGTCATGGTCATCCACTCAGGTCGGGAAGATTTTTTGCTGTGCCAGCCGCCCAGTTTTACACAGCTCACGGTTGCAAGCCTCCCATTCGGCTTCTGTTGTTCGCATAGTCGACGCGCATCTTGACTTGGGGTGGAACCCTTGGATGCCATGAAGATCTCGCGTGGAGGTGAGAAGCTTCCCGAGCTGCTTTCCGACTGAGAGTTGGAGTCCAAGCAGTGGAGCGTGTGATGATGACCCCAACCTCCCTAGAAACGATCTTGAGCGCCTCTGGGTCATATCTGAGTCAAATTCCAGAGAATTGGGTTTGCCGCATCGGATTGGAGCTGAAGATGGCTGCGGCATTGTCGAGTCCGAGTGGAGGATTGGCGATCTCGTCTCTGCTAGATCCGATCTCGACGGGCTTAGGGCCATAGCCGAGTCGAACACTAGGAAAGAGAGTTGCCCTAGGACTCATTTATCTTGGGTATTGCCGAATCATGTTGTTGAAGACTGCTGCAGCATTGAGTAGGCCAACTGGTGCAAAGTTGACTTGCTCCCTGGCTGATCGGACTAAAACCAAGTAGGATAGGGTGAGGTTGCCAAAGTTGTTGGCGATGAAGTTGAGGCTCCCGAATCTGATGGCTTCTCCGAGAGAGAAGGTGATGCCGTCAACTCTAGTGATTAGATTCATCAGGCTTGATGACGATGATCTTGATGAACCCCCTACCTGGTGCGCCAACTGTTGATTTTTTGTATCGGCAATATTAAATATAAGGCTACTCGTCAGATCTAAACTCGATGGACTCGAAAGGACATATAGAAGCCATGGGCCCCGGGTACCTCAAGGAAGGCAATTACGGCTACTCGGACAGAGGGTGGGCCAGCCCCTAAAATTAGAGATAGAGTAGGACTTGGCTTCATGTTACCTTGCAAGACATGGAAAGGGATATAATCCTAGCTGGACTCTCTATGTACTAATAAGGAAAGCCCTTGGTCGTATCCGACTGGGTTTCCTATCCTGTAATCCTCATCCCTCCAATATATAAGGAGGGGTAGGGAGCCCCCTAGGGCAAATATCACAATCTCACTAGAGAATACCGCAAAAGCAATACACCACAACTAGAAGTAGGGTATTACCTCACCCCGAGGACCTGAACCAGTATAAATCATCTTGTCTTTCGAAGTCCATCAAGTTTCGGTGCGACGAATAGCCCTGTATTAAATACAACCGATACAAAACATCAATAGTTGGCGCGCCACGAAGGGGCTTCATCGAGATCATTTGCATCAAGCCAGATGGATGCAATCACTAGAGTCGATGGCATCGAGTTCTTCCCCGGGCAAACAATCAGCTTCGGGAGCCTCGACTTCATTGTCGACAAACTCGGCGACCTCATCCTGACCAACTCGGATTCGACCAGATCGGCTAGGAGCCAAGCCGGTTTCCCAAGATGTCACCAGAGAATACCGCGAAAACAATACACCATAACTGGAAGTAGGGTATTACCTCACCCCGAGGGTCTAAACTAGTATAAATCGTCTTGTCTTTCAAAGTCCATCGAGTTTCGGTTAGACAAATAGCCCCGTATTCAATACAGCTGATACAAAACATCGATAGGACACAAGAATTTATCCTGGTTCAGGCCCTCAATGTGAGGTAATACCCTACTTCCATCTGTTTGTGTACTTCTTTCACAGGTGGGATTGTGTTCTACCTAGGGGGCTCGCTGCCTCTTATTATATACCGAGGAGGAAAGTTACAAGGTAGGAATCCCAGTTGGACTTGACCAAGGGATTTCCTTATTAGAACATAGAGTAACCAGCTAGGGCTATCCCTTTCATTGTTGTACAAGGTTACAAGAAACCGAGTTCTACTATATCCCTAATAGTATTGGCCGTCCCACCCTTGATCCGGGTGGCCGTAATTGCCTTCCTTGAGGTACCTAGGGCCCATGGCCTCCACACCGGTGTCTGGCCATGGTTGATGAAGTTGCAGTGTCAGATGTTGATCTGCCCGAGAGGACCAAGGTGTCTGTTGAATCCTGGCGCTATTGTACCACTGCAGCAGTTATCATGGCCTTGATCTTGGCGATCATTGGTGTTGCTTCATGATCTGGTCCCAGCTGCAGGGTGTCGAGTAATGTTGTTGCAGCCATGACATTCTGTTGAGGGGTGACAAAGATGTTGTGGTCGTCCACTCTTGTTTGGAGGATGTCTTGTGTGGAGGCCATGGGCCCCGGGTACCTCATCACCAGTACATGGGCCACTCGGATAGAGGATGGGCCGAACCATGTAATTAGAGATAAGAGAGCACCCGGCAGGCTGTACCTTGTATAATAAGGAAACATAGTCTTAGTCGGATAAGATTCTATCTCTAAGAAGGAAATCCCTTGGTCGTATCTGACTGGGATCCTTATCATGTACCCCTGTCCCCTAGTATATAAAGGGAGGCAGGGCGCCTCTCAGGGCAAGCACAACAAGAACAACCAGATCATCGATCTACATACACCTCAGAGGAATAACACCTCAACTGGACGTAGGGTATTACCTCACCTTGAGGGCATGAACCAGTATAATTCTCTTGTGTTCCTCTGCAGTCCACCGAATTCACCCTCGCCGAGTAGCCCCATAGTTCTATTGCCGGTGCAAAGCATCGATAGTTGGCGCGCTAGGTAGGGGCCCGGCGAATTTCTCATCTGAAGATTCGATGGATTCAATCAATGGAGTCGACAGCAACAAGTTCCCCACCCCGGAGACACAATTACCTTCGGGAGCTTAGACTTCATTGCCAATCAACTTGGCGATCTCACCTTGGTTGAGGCAGATCCAATCTTGCCGACCGAGGAACCAGCCGATGTTGCGCCAGTCGGCACCCAGGACACTGCCATCCTCTTCGACGATTTCCTGCGGCAGTCCTTTACGTCGCCGAGCATCGGGACAACCCTCTCCTTCAGCGTCCGACTTGCGCTAGGCCTTGAGCCCGCCCAGGTTGGGCCGAGAAGGGGAGAGGTCATTAATCTCCCTCACAGCTCCGGCGACGCTGCGCATCAAAATCCCGCGCAGCAGACCCGATCCCTAGCAGTTCAGTTTTTGACACGGCCAAGCACCGTTTCAGATTGGATCTAGAGAGGTCGGAGTCGTTCTCACTCCGATAAATTACTCGGAGTCCGACACTAAGTCGAATAGCGGTTCGAGCACCAGCTCGGACTTTAATTCGGCAAGCTTCCCCCTCTCCCGCGAGATCTTCATGGCATCAACACCACCCTCTGAGGTACGCCGACTACAAGAGGAGCGACAAGAGGAGGAGCGCCGATTACAACAAGAGGAGGCCAACCGCGAAGCCCGCAACAACGAGCTGCGCCAGGCTGGGCGAGTCGCTCAGCAACAGATCCTCCAAACCAATATTGGCGAGCACGACGTCTTTGTCACGCCACAATAGAACGTTGTGGCCGCAGCAACTCTGCTGGACACACTCCAGCTCGGGGCCGATCACTAGGCCACCCCGACTATCGCCAAGATCAAGGCGATGATCACAGCTGCTGCCTGTCAGCAGCAACAGCAGTCGGGCGACACTGCTATACCGACCAACCGGTCGGGATCTCCGGCGGCAGGCTCATCTGCATCAACACAACGCTGGGCAGCCGGCTCCAGTCGGCAACGTGAAGAGTCCCGGCAAACGACGCTCGGCAATACCAATAATGACAACCGACGGCGTCGCTAGTACGACCGCCGACCCAATCAAGACCTCTGAGTGCGACTGCACCAAGACCTTCGTCACACCATAAATGCTCGACGTGAAGAACGCGAAGAAGATGAATGCCGCCGACTGGAAGACGAAAACGAGCGCTTCGGCATCCACCACGAGCGACTACATCGCCAAGATCAGAGTCGGAGCCCTCACGAAGACGAAGGCATTCCAGCCTTCACTCGGGAGCTACAAGACATCTTGTGGCCGACTGGCTTTAAGCCCACCGGGATCGAAAAGTACGACGGCAAGACAAACCCAGAGTCCTGGCTTACCGTTTACACCCTAGCAGTTCGAGCTGCTGGGGGCGACACAGAGTCATGGCTAACTACCTCCCAGTCGCGCTAGCCGACTCGGCGAGGACAAGGCTGACAGGCCTCCCGAGGCGGTCGATCAGTTCCTGGGGACAACTCAGGGAGCGGTTCATCGCTAACTTCCAGGGGACCTACGACAGACCCGCTTCGGAGCATGATCTCTATCAACTGCACCAGAAGAAAAATGAGTCTTTGCACAAATTCATCAAAAGGTTTTCCGAGAAGCGCAACCAAATTCCAACCGTCAAAGACGAAGCCGTCATCGCCGCCTTTCGCAAAGGGGTAAAAGACGCTCCGCTTATTGCAACATTCACTCGGAAGCCACCATCCACGGTCCGGGCGCTCTTCGACATGGCCAATAAATACGCCGACTCGGCCGAAGCGGTCGCCGAGGCCCTTGACGAGAAGAAGGAGCCTCGACAGAAAGAACAGAAGGCGAAAGCCAACAACGAGCTGTCTCAAAACAAGTCTGGCAGCCGTAAACGGAAGTCGGACAACGAGGTGGCCAACATGGAGCGTAGTCGGTCGTGGCCCCAGCGGAACAACGACTACCAGAAAGTCATGAGCGGGCCATGCCCCTTTCACCCCAAGGGAAAGCACGCGGCCAAAGACTGCTATATGCTCAAAAAGTTTGCCTCCGAGCAGACTTCATCGTCTGGCGCCGACAAGGACAAAGACAAGCCAGACTCGGGTCCGGCTGACGATTTCCAAGATCCTCAAGCCGAGCTCAACCATATTTTCGGGGGGCCACTCGCGTACGAGTCCAAGCGCAAACAGAAGCTTTCAGCGCGCGACATCAACACGGTCTCCACAGCCGACACCCCCCAATACTTGCGCTGGTCAGAGATGGCCATCACCTTCAATCGCGCAGATCACCCAGATCGGGTTTCTCACCCGGGACGCTATCCACTCGTCCTGGACCCGGTCGTCAGAAACATCAGGCTAAAGAAAACCCTCATCGACGGAGGCAGCGCGCTCAATATCCTGTTCGCCAAGACTTTGGACGAGATGAAAATTCCTCATTCAGAACTACGGCTGAGCACTGCGCCCTTCCACGGGATAATTCCCGGCCTGTCATCAACTCCACTCGGGCAGATAACTTTGCCGGTAACCTTCAGCACGCGGGATAATTTCTGCACAGAAACTGTCTGCTTCGAAGTCGCCCACTTCGAGACTGCGTACCACACAATACTCGGACGACCGGCACTCGCCAAATTTATGGCAATACCGCACTATACATACATGGTGCTGAAGATGCCTGGACCAGCAGGAGTCCTCTCCCTCCGCAGCGACGTCAAGCAAGCCTTCACCTACGACAAGGAGAGCTGCGAACTGGCTCAATCACAAGAGGCGGCAGTCGGGCGCGATAGCATTCAGCAAGCCGTCACAACAGAAGTCGAGCAAGATCAAATTCCGGCGAAAAAAGCAGCGAAGTCGGGAATTTCAGTGGACTCGGACACGAAGAAGATCCCCCTGGACCCTTCCAACCCCTCCAAGACTGCTCTAGTCGGGACCGGACTCGACCCCAAATAGGAAGACGCGCTCGTCACCTTCCTCCAAGCCAACAAGGATATCTTCACGTGTAAACCGTCCGACATGCCGGGCGTACCAAGGGAGGTGATGGAGCACGCCCTAAACGTGAAGACAGACGCCAAACCAGTCAAGCAACGGCTGCGGCGCTTCGCTCAAGACCGCAAAGATGCTATCCGGGAGGAAATTACCAAACTCCTCGCAGCCGAGTTCAGGAAAGAGGTCTACCACCCGGACTGGCTGGCAAACCCAGTTCTGGTCCGGAAGAAAAAGGTAAATGGCACATGTGCGTCGACTACACCGACCTCAACAAAGCGTGCCCCAAGGACCCATTTGGTCTTCCCCGGATAGATCAGGTGGTTGATTCCACGGCAGGGTGCGACCTACTCAGCTTTCTCGACTGTTACTCAGGATACCATCAAATCAGCCTGAGGGAGGAAGACTGCTTGAAGACATCTTTCATCACACCGTTTGGAGTGTATTGCTATATCACAATGCCGTTCGGTCTGAAGAACGCGGGCGCAACCTATCAAGGGGCTATTCAGTGGTGTCTGCATACTCAAATCGGGCGCAACGTGGAAGCCTACGTCGATGATGTGGTGATCAAGACAAAGTCCAAAGAAGACCTCATCGCTGACTTGGAAGAAACCTTCCAAAACCTTCGAAGATTCAAGATGAAGTTGAACCCGGAAAAATGCGCCTTCAGTGTGCCATCCGGAAAGTTACTCGGCTTCATCGTCTCTCACCGCGGCATCGAGGCCAACCTGGAGAAAGTCAATGCGATCTGGCACATGGCACCCCCGACTAACCTCAAAGACATCCAGAAGCTGACAGGATACATGACAGCACTCAGCCGATTTATCTCCCGACTGGGCGAACGGGGCATGCCCTTCTTCAAGCTACTCAAAAAGACCGACAATTTCCAATGGACTCAGGAAGCCCAGCGAAGCTTCGAAGATTTCAAACAATTCCTCACATCACCCCACGTGTTGGCGTCACCTCTGCCCCAGGAACCACTAATGATATATCTGGCGACAACAACACAGGTAGTCAGCACGGTGCTGGTGGTTGAGCGATCCGAACAGGGTCATATTCAAAAAATACAATAGCCAGTCTACTTCGTCAGCGAGGTCCTTGCTGACTCAAAAACGAGATATCCGCAGGTCCAGAAGCTGCTATATAGCCTACTTATCACAGTCCGGAAGCTGGTGCATTATTTCCAAGCACACCAAGTCATGGTGGTCACAGCATTTCCACTCGGGGATGTCCTTCACAATCGCGAGGCCACCGGCCGAATCGCTAAATGGGCACTCGAGCTGATGGCGTTCGACATCACCTTTCAGCCATGGACAGCAATCAAGTCTCAAGCTCTAGCCGACTTTGTGGCCGAGTGGACAGAAGTCCAACTGCCTACACCAACAGCAAAGCTAGAGTACTGGACAATGTACTTCGATGGTTCTCTACGGATCGGTGGTGCCGAGGCTGGAGTCATATTGACATCCCCCACTGGCAAAAAACTGAAGTACGTTCTACAAATCCACTTCCCGGCTTCCCACAACGTCGCCGAGTACGAGGCACTTGTTCACGGGCTCCGCATCGCTATATCATTCGGCATATGTCGACTAGTTGTGCGTGGAGATTCTCAACTCGTGGTAAACCAAGTCATGAAAAACTGGACTTGTCTCGACGATACCATGGCGGCATACTGTCAGGAGGTCCGCAAGCGGGAAAACAAGTTCGACGGGCTGGAAATCACACATGTCCTGCATCAATATAACGACGCCGCAGACGAGCTGGCAAACATGGGATCCAACTGAGAAGCAGTTCCAACTGGAATCTTTGTCGAGCAACTCATGGAGCCATCAGGCAAGAAGAAACCGGCACCAGATCAGTCGGGAGGCGAGCCTACCCCGACCACAGATGAGGTGTTGCACATATGTCAAGACTGGAGGACTCCTGTTGTCAAATTTCTCACGGACGACGAACTCCCAGAAGATCGCAGTCAAGCCGAGCAGATAAAGCGTCGAAGCAAAAGCTTCCTACTAGTCAGAGAAGACCTGTACCGAAGGAGCGCATCCGGTGTCCTCATGCACTGCGTCACCACCGAGGAGGACAAGCAGATTCTGCACTCGATCCACTCGGGCATATGTGGCAACCACGCCGCATCCAGGACGTTAGTCGGAAAGGCTTACCGGCAGGGATTTTTCTGGCCCACAGCAGTAACAGACGCCAAAGACATCGTTCGCAAGTGCGAGGGTTGCCAGTTCTACGCAAGACAAACAAATCTTCCAGCCCAGGAACTCCAAACTGTACCCATTTCCTGGCCATTTGCAGTATGGGGGCTCGACATGGTCGGGCCATTCAAGAAAGCGCCAGGAGGGTTCACACATCTGTTCGTCGCGGTGGATAAGTTCACCAAGTGGATTGAGGCTAAACCCGTTGCAACAATTACAGCGGCACGAGCAAAGGACTTCATCATGAGTATATTATACCGGTTCGGAGTCCCTAACCGCATCATCATCGACAACAGTACTCAGTTCGCGGGGGGTGTATTCCAAGACTTCTGCGATGATTTCGGCATCAAGATCTGCTATGCATCTGTGGCACACCCGCGGAGCAACGGGCAGGTTGAACGATCCAACGGCATGGTCTTACAAGGCATCAAGGCCAGGATATTCGACCGACTACAACCATATGTGGGCCGGTGGGTACAAGAACTCCCATCCGTTCTCTAGTCTCTCAGAACCACAGTCAGTCGGGCGACAGGGCAATCCCCTTTCTTTCTGGTCTACGGTGCCGAGGCTATGCTACCTACCGAGTTACAGTTCAGCTCTCCACGAGTCCGGGCTTACTCAGAAGATGACTCCAACAATACCCGATTGATCGAACTAGATCAGCTGGAAGAAGCAAGAGACACCGCAACAATCCAGTCGGCAAGGTATCTCCAAGGCCTACGTCGCTACCACAATCGCAATGTCCGTGGCCTCTCCATTTTGGTCGGGGATCTCGTTCTGAGGAAAATACAAACCACCAAAGACAGGCATAAGTTATCCCCAATCTGGGAAGGGCCGTTCATTATAGCCGAGGTCACGTAGCCAGGCGCCTGCCGACTGAAGACCGAAGACGGTGCTCTCATCAGCAACTCATGGAACATAGAACAGCTACGTCCTTTCTATACCTGAGTTCTATAATTTTAATGTGTACAGTTCTTCTGACTCACTACGCCGCTTGTATCAACCGAGTAGTGAGTCGGGGGCTGCATGTATATATGTGCGCTGTCAATAACATACGAGCTTATTTCACTTCGGTTATGAAGCCTTACTATGACTGTCACGTTTGCCCGAGTACAGCTTCTTACTTCGAATGTTTTTATTAAGTTCTGACAGACTAACTCGGTGCATACTACACGGTCAAGTAAAGCTAATGACAACTGAATAATAAGCTTGGCGGCATTGCACACATATTTACACATGCTTGTTTACACAAGTTCATATATCCCAACTACATAACTTGTTGCCCTTATAGACCCAGGTCTCGGGTAATTATTTTAGCAGTCGGCTTCGCCCAGGTGATCAGCTCCAGCGCCTCCTCTGGCGTCGTCTCTTCGGCAAACCCCTCCCCGATGGCCTCAATATCCGCCCTGGGGTATAAGGATTTGGTCATCGCCAGGGTCTGGGTCACGCTGGCGACAACACGCTCATCCGAGTACCTTTTCAGGGCACTCCGTGCATCCTCGAGACGCCCCTCTATCTGGGGGATTCTGCTGCAGCTGGTTCCCACTGGGCGGGGATGTATGAGGTCAAGGAGCCCTTTCACGGACCCGACGAGGGCCTCCTGTGACTCCCTGATCAACCTTATCTCCTCTGTGTAGAACTGATACTGGGCCCAGACATTGGTTCTCATGTCTGCCCAAATCCGCCGGCAAGTAAACTTGTCAAATTCGGCTACACACAGGGTAACTAATGGACTGGCTAAGATCACAGTCGGGGTGAGGACTTACTTTCGTAGTTGGCCTCCCACCCGGCCACGGTCTTCTCCAGTTCGGCCTTTTCCTTACCGAGCTTGACCACGGCCTCCTTCAACTCGGACTTCTCCCGGTCAAGCTCGGTGTTGGCCTTTGTCAAGTCGGCCTTGACCTTCTCAAGCTCAGCCTTGGCTTCTTCGGCCTCCTTCAGCTGCGATTCCCTCTATGTTCGGGTCTTTAACTCAGCTTCGAGGTCTGCACCACAGATTAGCCAAGAGCTCAACCGTGCAGTCGTGACACAACTGGGCAGTCGAGAACAACGCAGCTGGACGAATACATCAACGGTTCAGTCGGGAAGATATACTCAGGGATTTTACCTCTGATCTTTCTGGCTAGGGCCCATGTCTCCACCCTGAGCTGATTGGCGCCACTCTTCAGCCAGGCCTCCCTCCCCGCATGACGCTCCTCCATCTCGGCCTTTAAGGCCCGGAGCTGCTCCAATTCTGCGAGGTGGGGAGCTACCTCGACCAAGATTTCTATCATCGCCTCATTGCGGTCGACAAGCTTCTGCTCAGGATAAAAGACGGATCAAGGACGGAGTCAAACATCAAAACAAGAAGATTGCCAAAGCTCTACTACAAGAATCATACCGCGACCCCTTGGGACCCGCTGATGGTGGCGCGAAGCAGGCTTTCACGCTCTCTCCTTGCAACGACTTCATCGAGCCTGAAGCTTTTCACAGTACCGTCACGAGTTGTCGACGTAAAGGTCCGGGGCATCACACGTGGAGGAGCTTTGATCCGAGGCAGATGCGGGATCTCTGGCAGCGGCAGCGGCGGCGACGACGACGACGACAACCACGACGGCGACGGGGTCCTGGCCTCAGCACCGCCATCCCCCACGACTTCGGGGACCGGTTCAGGGGCTCCGTCTGCGGCTTCCGCAACGTGCGGCGCCTCGGGGGCTGGGGCCTTAGTCTCCACAGCCACCTCCCGGTCGGGTGGCGGTAGCGGCCCTGTAGTCGGGGACACCTCGGTCTCAGTGACCAGGCTGCCCGCCGGCTCAACAGGTGTGCTCGCACCCGCTAGCTCGGCCAGGGCAGGCTCATCAAGTGGAGTGATCGGGTCGACCTCCTTGAGATCGATATCGGCCCGCTTCCTGCACGATGAAGCAAGACATCAAGACATTAATTCAACACACGAAGACTTCAGAAGACCCGGAGCAGCGCACCTCTTGGAGAACTTCAGCTTCTTGCTAGGCGACCTGCTCTCCGGCGGAGCGCTAGCTCCGGCAGTCGGCCCGGTCAGCGTCACAGTCGGCGATGGCGCATCGACCCGAGTCGGCCCCGACTCCGATATGGTCGGCTCGGGCGCCTCCGCCCCTGGCAGCGTTTGCTCCTGCTGGCCCCTCGCTGGCGCTACGACCGGACTCGACAACGTCGGGCTCAAATTCGCAGGTCTCAACCTGGGGCTCGATCAAATGGGCGTCGCGGCAGCAGCGTCCTTTATTTTCAAGCTTCCGCTCACGGCACGCGCCGTCATGGCCCCCTCGCCCCGAGATAAAATCGGTTTCTTCCCCGCTCTCTTGGAGTCAGGTTGGGCGGCGGAGGGACTTCTCGGCCTCTTCTTCGATGCGACGGCTGACAATGGACGGGAGTCCTCATCAAACTCCACGCACCACTACAAGAAAATCGACAAGATACATCAGGTGCTGCCGGAAACTCAGACATTTGAACCCGCAGGCATTCGCTACAAAGGGAAGACGGATGTTACCTCGGTCCAGGGCCGGTTGTGCCTAAAAGACGTAATGCGTCTCTTCTTGTCTTCGGTTTCAATTACCCCGCTGGAGAAGTATCCGAACAAGGTCTCCGTCACCTTCCGCTCGTCGGCCGACTCTCGACTAACTCGGTCAGGGTCATTTTTCCCTGGTAGTCCCAGCCGAACGCGCTCCTCAGCTTCAGGGGCTGGAAGCACCGGGTTAGGAACCGCCTAGCTACCCAGGGACCAATCAGGCCGGCCTTCTTGAAGTTATCCAGCTTCGCCAACAGCAGGTGCACTTGACCCATCTCCTCATAGGTCGGGTCCGCCAACCAATTCGGTGAAAACACCGGTGGCAAACCGGTAAATGGCCGGCCTTCTTGAAGTTATCCAGCTTCGCCAACAGCAGGTGCACTTGACCCATCTCCTCATAGGTCAGGTCCGCCAACCAATTCGGTGAAAACACCGGTGGCAAACCAGTAAATGGCCGCAAGGAGGGTGCCAGATTTGTGCAATAGAACCACTCCTTGTGCCAGCCTTTCAAGGAGGATTTCAAGGGAAGATCAAGATACGACTTTTTCCTATCACCCCTCAATTGAAGACCAGCTCCCCCGATTACACTGATGTTAGATTTGGAGGGCAGAGGCTTAACGTGGAACAGATGCTTGAAGAAGAGGAAATGGGGTTCCACACCCAAATAGCACTCACACAGAGTGACAAAAATAGAGATCTGAAGGATTGAGTTGGGGTTCAAATGCACTAACTCCAGCCCATAAAATCAAGGATGCGGCGGAAAAAATCAGAAGACGGAAGGCACAAGCCTCGATTGAAAAAGGAGGCAAAGACTACCGTTTCTCCAGGTTGGGGATTTGGGCTTGACTCATCCCTGGCTGACCGCTAGCGAATCACTTCTTGGCTGGGCAACTTCAGCTCGCTTTCCTGCCGCTTCAGCTTCACCGAGCCGTAGTCCGAAATCGGCCAAGAACCCCCCGGCGCACCCGCAAGATCTGATGTCTTCGGCATGACTGGAGGCGATGAGATTTGGGGAAAAATAAATCGGGGGCTTGGAACAAGCGAAGAGGATTGAAATCGCCCGAGTTCGGGTGGGGAATGGCGCTAGCTAACCCTAGCCAAGCAGGCGGTGAAAAGTTGGGCGCGAAGGTAGAAGACAAAGCGGTTGGCTGATTTGGGGAAGACGACAGAATCTTTTTCTCTCTCCCCGTCTTTATATAACCGATGCCGGCTAGATGGGCTTAGGCCTACACGGTCAGCACTGGGCCATCAAGATATGAGTTCCTACAGTAGCATGCTTCATGTGGGCCGCTTGCAGGCTGAGTTGAAATTATAGTGCTGGAGCTACTAACAGGAGCCGATGAGGTAAACAGATATGCTTCTTGAAAGCCTTATTGCTAAACGTATACGTTTGGGTATGTGTTTTTATCTACCAGGTCTCGAGGATATATCCTGACAAGGATCACAAGCTGGTCTTCATTACAATTGGAGATGCAGGTATCTCTCTCGAGTACACCTAACCACGTTGTGGATTATTTTCATAAAGTGGTACTCGTCCTACATGCATGGCCATCAGTTGCCACAAGCAACATTTTACCCGCTGACATGATGCGGAAGAGTCTAACTCTCGAGTAGTGCACTACTCGGGAGAGACTATAAATATCTTTTCCCGTTGATATGATGCGGAGGAGTCTAACTTTTGAGTGGGACGCCACTCGGAAAAGACTATAAACCCCTTTTTTCCAGCTGACATGACGCTGAAGAGTCCCATATACGAGTAGCATCCTACTCGGCAAGACTATAAACTCATATTCTGGCTGACATGAAGTCGAAGAGTCTTACATACGAGTAGTCTTCTACTCGGCAAGACTATAAAGTTTATTCCGGTTGACATGATACCGGAGAGTCATACATACTAGTAGTAATCTACTCGGGGAAGACTTCCAGGTTAAAGATCTTTGACTTTATGTTTAATTATTTTCACAATTAAGCACAAAGTCGGGGGCTACACCTAATAGGTGCGCCTATTCGACGCACACTATTCATGTATCTTTATGAAGCCCTTCATAGCCTCACTGCCAGCTGACATGAAGCAGGACTCGGGAGAAGACTTACTCGGACAAAGCTTACTCGGGCGCACTGCACTCGGGTAACCTTCACCGTGGAGGACGAGCACTCGGCATTAGCTGTAACTCAACTATGAAGGTCTCTGGGGCTACTGTGGAGGCCATGGGCCCCGGGTACCTCATCACCAGTACATGGGCCACTCGGATAGAGGATGGCCCAAACCATGTAATTAGAGATAAGATAGCACCCGGCAGGCTGTACCTTGTATAATAAGGAAACATAGTCTTAGTCGGATAGGATTCTATCTCTAAGAAGGAAATCCCTTGGTCATATCCAACTGGGATCCTTATCATGTACCCCTGTCCCCTAGTATATAAAGGGAGGCAGGGCACCTCTCAGGGCAAGCACAACAAGAACAACCAGATCATCGATCTACATACACCTTAGAGGAATAACACCTCAACTGGACGTAGGGTATTACCTCACCTTGAGGGCCTGAACCAGTATAATTCTCTTGTGTTCCTCTGCAGTCCACCGAATTCACCCTCGCTGAGTAGCCCCATAGTTCTATTGCCGGTGCAAAGCATCGACATCTTGTTGTGCTTGTCATCCAGTGCGACGCAATTGATGATTGCGCTCATCCCATTCGGCTTGAAGGAGTTTGTCTTCTTCCTCCTTTTGCTTATGCAGTCAGCGAGCTTCTTCCTCTTGTTGTTCACGTAGTCAGCGTGCATCTTGACTTGGGGTGCTCCTGTTGGATGCCATGAAGACTTCGCGTGGCGAGGAGAAGCTGCCCGAACTGCCCTCTGAATGGGAGTTGGAGTCTGAGTAGTAAAGTGGGGTGATGATAACCCCAACCTCCCTGGATCCGAACCCAATTGGCTCTGCGCCGTGTCCGAGTCAAAGTTCACAGGATTTGAGATGCCATGTCATGTTGGAGTTGAAGACGGCTGCAACGTTTGCGAATCCAAGTGGGGATTGACGATCTCACCTCCCCTAGATCTGATCTCGACTGGCTCAGGGCTGTGTCCGAGTCAAACGCTAGGAAAGAGAGTTGCCCAGGGCTCATAGGTCTTGGATGTGACCGAAGTAGGTTGTTGAAGACTACCGCAATGTTGATGAGGCCAACCGGTGTAAAGGTGGCTTGATCTCTCCCCGATCGGGTTGAAACCAAGTCAGAAAGAGTACGTTTGCCAAACCCGTCGGTGATAAAGTCGAGGCTTCCAAAGTGGATGGCTTGTCCGGGAGAGAAGGAGATGCCGGCGATTCCAGTGGTTGAATCCATCGAACTTGTTGACAATGATCCTAGCACTTCCTGTGGGTGCCATGGGCCCCGGGTACCTCATGACAAGCATATGGGCCACTCGGATAGAGGATGGGCCTAGCCTTGTAATTAGAGATATAGCTAGACTCGGCAGACTTTGCCTTGTATAGAAAGGAATATACAGTCCTAGTCGGGTGCGTTATATCTCTAAGAAGAGATCCCTTGGCCATAATCCGGTTGGGACTCCTACCTTATAACCCTGTCCCCCAGTATATAAGGGGAGGCAGGGCGCCCCATGAGGGCAGGTTGAGTTGGTTCACTAGAATCACCACTGCAAATGCTCAAAGGAATAACACCACAACTGGACGTAGGGTATTACCTCACATCGAGGGCCTGAACCAGTATAAAATCAATGCGTGTTCCTTTGCAATCCATCAAGTTTCCATCCGCCGAGTAGCCCCATATATTTATTGCCGGTGTAAAACATCGACAATTGGCGCACCAGGTAGGGGCTTCGGTGCAATCTACATCTACAAGCTCGATGGATCTAGCAACCGGGGTCGACGGCGGCAAACTCTCTCATGGAGATACAATTGCATTCGGAAGCCTCGACTTCATTGCCGACCAGATCGGCAATCTTACCTGGGCCGACTCGGACTCAATCCGATCTACCAGGGAACCGGCCGACTCCGTGCTAGTTGGTCCACACGACACTGCAGCAACCCTTATTGACTTGCTGCGGCAATCTTCATCTTGTCTGGGTCTCGGGACAACTCTTCCCTTCAGTGTTTGACTCGGGCTCGGCCTTGAGCCGGCCAAGATCAAGCTAAGAAGGGAAGAGATCGTCAATCTCCCGTACAAACTCGGCAACGCCATAGATATCTTCAGACAACATCCGACGTGGCAAACCCGATCCTCTGGAGTTCGACTCGGATACGGCCCAGAGCCGCTCGAGATCAGATCTAGGGAGGTCGGAGTTATAATCACCCCCATCAACTATTCCGACTACGACTCTCAGTCGGACTACGACTCTCAGTCGGATTCCGACTCTAAGTCGGACAGCAGTTCGGCAAGCTTCTCCCTGCCACGAGAAATCTTCATGGCATCCAAAGGCTCTACTCCTACTCAGGAATCACGCTGACTATGTGAGCAGCAAGAGGAGGAAGCACGCTGACTGCGAGAGCAACAAGAGGAAGAAGCAAGACGCTAGCACGACGCTCTACGCAGGGCCGGGCGGACTGTACAGCAACAAATCCTCCAAACCCGAGTCTGCGACCACGACGTCTTCATTACTCCTCAACAGAACATCGTGGCCGCTGCGACTCTACTGGATACACTCCAGTTCGGGCCTGATCACCAGGCCACCCCGACGATCGCAAGGATAAAAGCCATGCTTACTGCTGCTGCATGTCAGCAGCACCAACAGTCGGGCGATACCTTCATACCGACCAACCGGTCGACATCCCCAACGGCAGTCTCATCTACCTCAAAGCGACGCCGAGCGGCTGGCTCCAGTCAGCCGCATACGGAGGCACGTCAGGCGTCACTTGGCAACCCCAATGACAACCGGCGACGTCAAACCAACCGTCGGGACGATCAGGACCTTCGAGACCGACTATGGCGCGACATTCGGCAAGACATCATCGCTCGGCGCCATGAACGAGAAGAAGATGAGCAACGCCAACTAGAAGACAAGAACAAGCGTTTCGGCCCCCACCACAAGCGGTTTCGCTGCCGTATTCAGAGTCGGAGCCCTCATGAAGACGAAGGCATACCGGCCTTCACCCAGGAGCTACAACAGGTCGACTGGCCATCGGGTTTCAAGCCTATAGGCATCGACAAATACGACGGCAAGACCAATCCCGAGTCCTGGCTCACGGTCTACACTCTGGCGATCCAAGCAGCTGGAGGAAATCACAAAGTCATGGATAACTACCTCCCAGTTGCTTTAGCCGACTCAGCGAGGACATGGCTAACAGGACTTCCCAAGCAATCAATCGGCTCCTGGGGATAACTACCTCTCCTTAAGGGCCTGAACTAGGATAAAATCGTTTCGTGTTCCTTTGCAGTCCATCAAGTTTAGGTCTCACAAGTAGTCCCATATTATTATTGCCGATACAAAGCATCGATAATTGGCCTGCCAGGTAGGGGCTTCGTCGAGATCATTCTCATCAAGCCTGATGGATTCAATTAGCAAAGTTGATGGCATCAAGTTCATCCCCGGGCAAACAATCAGCTTTGGGAGCCTCGACTTCATTGCTGACAAACTTGGCAACCTCACCCTAACAGACTTGGATTCGACCCAATCGGCCAGGAATCAAGCCGGCTTCGTGCCAGTCGGCTTACTCAACACTGCAGCCATATTCAGCAACCTGCTGCAGTGATTCCCAACATCTACGAGCCCAGGGATAGCTCTCTTTCCTGGTGTTCGACTCGGACTCGGCCCTGAGCCGGCTGAGATTGGGCTAGGGGAGGAGGAGATCGTCAATCTCCCGTTCAGACTCAGCAGTGCCACGGATAACTTCAATCTAACTCCAATGGGGCAGATTCTATCCCCTGGAATTCAACTTAGTTACGGCCCAAAGCCACTTGAGATCGGGTCTAGGGAGGTTGGAGTTGTAATCAACCCCCTAAATTACTCCGATTTTGACTCTATTGACGCCGAAAACCACCGTCAGCGTCGGGAACGAGCCAATGATTTGGTTCGGCGCCTAGAGACACGCGAAGGCCTAGGAGATTTGCTTAACTCCAGTGCAGGTCCTAAATCTTGAGGTTCGTAGGCGTGCCAGTCAATTTGACCCTGCAATTGACAAGGAGATAGAAAATATTAGATCGTTGAGCCAATCAGCTGGAAGACGAATTGGACTCGCTCCATCGGCCGATGGCCAATATAGACAAAGCACTTATACATCGACTGGGAGCCGATGATGGCATAGATGGATAAGATAAATATACCATGTGGCTAAGGAACCAATAACAATATAAATGAACTAACTAGTCGATTACTGATATGATGTGTATCGGCCGGAAAGCCGATAACAGTGTAGCGTGCCAAAAACGTGTTAAACAATGTAATTGGCCTTGATTAACAAAAGATAACCTATCGGCTAAGCACTCCGATAGAACATCGCATAAACATCCATCGGCTCATTAAGGATAGAATTATTATCATCAGTCTAATAGATCGGACCTAACCATTACAGCACAGACTAACGATAATAACAGAACCTCGATGGGCTGATAGATCTAATGCAATCGTGATGTAAAATATGATAACTTATCGGCTATACATCCCGATAAAACGCTTGCATAAAACCGATCAACCTAGCAGGAATAACTTATCACGCAGTTCAGTAGGTCGGACCTAACCGATGCAGCACAAACTGATGATAAGTTACGCCCAGTAAGCCGATAAGCCTATGCACACGTGATGTGATATATCTACTCGGCCTATGAGATCAAACCTAATTGATGCAACCGTAGACAGAACAGATATATCGTGGTAAGCCGACTACCGTAGGCCGACTAGAATATCGGACCTAACCAAGGAAGTCCTAGCCGATACGGTAGTCGGGGTAACGAGACTTACCCTCTCGCAGGAGGTCGAACTTAACCGATGCAGCCTGGCTCGAGAAGCAAGAACCCGTTGAATAGGGTGGCGATGCGCCGAAGTTTGTATTGATCTGTTTGATAGATTACAAGGTACCCGGGCATACGTATTTATACCCCGAGTTGAGACAGTCCTGATCGGATACGAAACAGGAGTTTCCTAATTACAAAAAAGGAAAATAAGAAGTCCTAACTGGGCACGAGATCAGGTTTCCTAAAAAATTATTATCTCTACCTAATTTATAGATAAGATACTAACTGCCTCTCCATGGTCTTCACGATTCCTTCTTGAATTCAGCTTCTTTTGGATTTAATTCCTGCCAGTTAACCATGATTTTTCCTTAACCGAATCCAATAAAGATCTGTACCAAATTTTGGCGTTAACACATGCCCCCCAATTTCGGAGTTTGTTATTGAACTTCGAAATTTTTCTGTTTGGGCTTCAGATTCCTTTCACACCGAGGCGGCCCAAGGTAGCCCACTTTCCTTAAATGTTTGAAACAGTGCCAATGGCCTCAATTCCCGCCCGGTCATTATACCTCTATAAACCACTTCGCCTTCCTAGCCCCCTTTCTTTATGCTTTCACATCACCAGAGTCCTTTCCACTTCCTCCAAGACCTCGACGAACTCCGGCGATCCAGGCGAACCGCTGCGGTCTTCTTCTTCAACCTCCGATCTTCGCTCATCTTTTCTTCCGCAATGGCTTCCGCGAACGCCGTCCCAGAGGTAATCTCCTTGTCTAATCGTCTTCTCTATCTCGCAACCTAGATCGAATATGCTCCTGTTCCTCGTGTTCTTGTTTACTGTAGCACTTAGAGACCAGATTTTGATTCTGCCGTAATCTCTTTCCGTTTCTCGTGTTCTTGTATATTGTAGCACCTTAGAGACCAGATTTTGATTCTGGCCGCCGATTACCCGAACTTCTTCTACCATGGTCCCATGGGCAGTGAAGATCCTACAGATTTCAGCAACGCCGAAACTCAACGCATCCCCTTCAAGAACTCCGCCATGTTAGTCAGCGATTGGAACAACAGTTTCAGATCATGGCCGAGCAAACTTCCCGGGTGGAGGAACTGGTATAACAGAGTATCGGCTGCCAAGAGAACTTCTTTGGGACGAAGCAGACATCGGCCACTGCATCAATCTCTCGCTGGCTGAGATAGAAAGGAATGAACCTCTGCTTGCATCGGCCTCATACTTCTGGTCAGACGCCCTCAACGCCTACCTATTTGGACATGGGCCGATGACCCCAACTTTGATAGGTGTAACCATGCTTACCTGCCTCAACACAACGAGTTACATCAATCCCTTCAATCTCCAATTCAAGCCTACTCATCAGCTTCAAGCAAAGAACATCGGTGGTTGGTCCAAGTACAAATCAATCCATAACAAAGGGATTGGACCAGTCGATGATCGGGAACACGTCGCTTTCTTGAATCTGTGGTTAGAACGGTTCGTCTTCGGCGGTGCAACCCTTGGTCCAACAACCAATATGCAATGTCTGGCAGAACGTTTGGCCGATCGGAAACAAGTTCCCCTGGGGCAATATCTCCTTGGTGCCACTTATCAACTGCTGCATCAAGTGGCAGTCAAACTATCGGCCGGCCAGCCAGTTGGCCATATCGGAGGTCCTTGGTGGTTTGTGCAGTTATGGCTCAACGTTTACACATCCAAGGCAATTCCCAATACCTCCTTCCTCAATCAATCTTTTCCAGCCGATCACATAGAGGAACAAGCACCCACCTATTGCCGATGCATCTCAATGGGCGAAGCTGCATCGGCTCTTCCTGGCGGTAAAATGACCCCTGTCGGACTCAGCCAATGGTTCAAAGGCCTTTATTTTGGCTTTACCAAGGATGCCACACTGTGGTTCGCATATGATGACGCATCATCATTTGAGATGCTGTCCAACTTCAATCCACTTGACGTCCTAGCCGATGATGAATCGAAGACCATATTCCTATCGGCCATTACCCCCCGTCTCCTACCGACTGGCTTCTCTCAAGGCTGATCACAACCATCGTATGAATTCTATCACCCAACAGTCAGCTCCCGCTAGCTCAGTCTCGGTCAACTCCCCATCGGCTTGTTCTTCATCGACAAACTCTAGGCCCGGGGAAATGTAAATAGCGCTCTGGAGTACGATCAGCTGCGGACACTAACAGATTCCCTATCTCTGGGCACCGCCGCCGATGTGGAGGTATGCACTGTCAACACCAAGCTCTTTTCCCAAAGGTGGTCGGAATGGAAGAAACACCTTTTCAACTCATCGGCCATTCACTATTGCTCTCGCCTCAACTCCAACTATGTCGAATCCAATGACGAGGTAACATTCCATCACCCTTTAATTTTTCTCCAATCACCTCTTACAATTCTATCTTGCAGGCTGTTGACGTGGAGCTACCGACAACAAGCACCAGTGGCTGGCTGATTATATACCAACCACCATCGGCCAACCCATACCTAGGGCACGATGTTCCCCCTCCATCGGCTCTTCTCCGGGCGCCACAGCCGACAGGACCAATCCGCAAGAAGATGGCACCTCGCCCTCACAAAAGACAGAAAATCAGTGCCGATGCCGTGATCATGGTGCCGCCTGCTACTCAAACAACATCGGCTCCTTCATCCCCGCAAGTATGTGCCAAGTCTTGACATTATCATCTGTTTCCCACCTTCACACTCGATCTTATTGCCAGCGTGAATCATCGGCCCCCGAACCTCAATCTTCTGCCGACATCCCTGCAAGCATCGAGCCGATGACCTCTGCAGCCATTCCAATTCCGCCATATAGCCCTGAAGCCGATACTAGGATTGCTCCGACTTCAGCACCAGACATCGGCCATCTTGAAGAACAACCTACTCAACCATCCGATGCCGATGTCACTCCTCAAGCTGCCCCTTCCCTGCCTCAGGTATTTTCTTCACAACCATACTTTATTTTAACTAATTACTGACTCCTTTACCGATGTCAACCTGCAGTCCTTAGCCGATTTGTTCTCCTTCGACATCGGCAAGTACTTGGAGGTAGATGAAGAAACAGCCATCAGTGCAACAACCAAGCCATCCTTTCCAGCTGACGTGCGCGAATACCTGCTAAACATCAGTCGTCTACTAGAAAACCCTATCGACGCATTGGTGGAGGATTGCGGGCCAATCCGGACAAGATTTGTAGAGATTGGGCAACACCTACCCGAAGAGCTCATCGACGCACTGACCCCTGCAGCATACCTGGAATCCCACAAATTCCAACTTGTCAAGCTCAGGCAATGTGTAGCCGATCGTGCCAATCAATAGAAGATGATCCAAGACATCCAAACCGATCGGCTATCAGCTCAAACGGAAAAGAAGAAGCTTAACGATATGGTAGCTGCCCCTGAAGAACTCCAACCCAGATTGGATCAGCTGAAGATAAGGGAAGCCGATCTGCTAGCAGAACTTGAAACAATCCGCAAGGATATTGCAACAACAGAATCCCAGCTCATCGGCCTACCTCAAGCCATACAAGATCAAGAGGCCAAAGTTGCAGCAGCAGTGCGTCAAGTCATTCATCGGCGCAAGAACATGAAGACTATTCCAAGCTCCGATGAATACGATATCCGTGCCATAAATGAAATCGACCAAATTCGCCTGCATGCCATTGAAACAATTCAAAAATTCTTGTAAAACTTAACATTTACGCCATTGATGTTGCTCCAGAACATGCCGATCATCTTTTGCTGTAACATAATCTGGTCGGCTCTGTTGCTTACTCATCTTACTCAATCTTTGCTTGATAGTATTTTATTTATTTGATCTAAAGTCGATATCAATGGATACCGGCTATCTTTAGGCGATGCAAAAACATCGGCTTTTTGAACTATTTTAGAAATCGGCCGCATTCAGCCGATTCAGGAGTTGATCCAAACGCTCGGATAGTACTTCTTAAGATATTTCCCATTAAGCGCTTTAGCAAACTCCATCCCCACAAGATCTTCTAGTATGTAGGCATTGCTAGGCACACAACGATTAATCCGATAGGGCCCTTCCCAATTAGGCTACCACTTTCCAAACTTACTATCTCTGGACCCAATCGGCAAAATCAATTTCCATACAAGATCTCCTTCAGCAAACGACTTATTCATCACCTTTTTGTTATAATGCCTAGCCGCCTTAGCCTTATTTTCCTTGATCCTCTCCAGCGCCCTTAACCGATTCTTAGCCAAATCCTCGAGTTCATCTATCATCAAGTTATAATAATCATCGGCTGTCAATTGATTCTGTAAAGAAATTCTCCTAGAGCCGATGTTAGTCTCCCAAGGCAAAACTGCTTCATGCCCATATACCAACTGATATGGTGGCACTCGAGTAGATCCATGACATGCCATCCAATAGGCCCAAAATGAATCGGCTAATGTAGTATGCCATCGTCGCGGCTGTTCATCAATCTTCTGCTTGATTAATTTGATTAGACTCTTATTTGAAGCTTCTGCCTATCCATTGGCTTGAGCATAATAAGGTGATGAATTTAATAACTTAATTCCCATACTGGTAGCAAATTGTTGAAACTCATCGGACACAAAAATTGATCCTTGATCGGTAGTTATCGTCTAAGGAATTCCAAACCGATAAATTATATGCTCTTTTACAAACTCAATCGCCTCCTTGGACGTGACTTTCTTCAATGGAATTGCCTCCACCCACTTTGTGAAATAATCTGTTGCTGCCAATATGAACTTATGTCCTTTACTTGATGGAGGATAAACCTGGCCGATCATATCAATTCCCCATCCTCTGAACGGCCACGGTTTAATGATAGGATTCATAGCCGATGCTGGTGCCCGCTGTATATTTCCAAACTTCTGGCAACTTGACATCCTTTATAGTACCTGAAGCAATCTTCCAGCATTGTCGGCCAAAAGTATCCTACTCTTCTCAATACCCACTTCATCTTATGAGCCGACTAATGAGTTCCACAAATGCCTTCATGCACTTCACACATAACCACTTTGGCTTCTTCCAAATTCGGGCACCTCAGCAGAACTCCCTCAAAAGTCCGATAATACAATTCTCCATCAAGCAGCACATATTTAGTAGCTTTATACCGAAGTTTCCTAGAAACCGATTGCGACGGATTTTGCAGATAACCAATTATTTCCTGTCTCCAATCATCGGCTTTATCCTGAATATCATTATCAGCTATTTCAACTTCAACCTGTTCACTCAACCGATAACCCGAAGCAATTTGCGCAAGATCATTGGCTTCTAAATTCTGTTCTCTAGGGATATGATCCAACGATACCATCCTGAAATCCTTCAATAAATCTCTGCATTCTTCGTGAGGTCATTCATACTCCCCAGATAGTTGCTTGATCACCAATAAAGAATCCCCAACAATTTCTATGATATCGGCCCTGATTTCCTTTAAGAGTTGAAGTCCTTTCAATACCACCTCGTATTCCACTTGATTATTAGTCCGATAGGGTTTAATTGTAAAAGCAAACTCAAAACTTGCCCCCAAGGCGATACAATGACCAAGCCGATACTAGATCCATGCTTGCAAACTAATCCATCAAAAAACAAAGTCCATGGGATCGGCTCTACATAATTCTCATAATCCCCTCTGTGCTGCACAATGAAATCAGCCACTGCTTGTCCCTTGATCACTTTAGCTGATTCATATCTCAAGTCAAACTCGGTCAAGGCAAAGATCCATTTACCAACTCGCCCTTTTAAAACTGGAGCCGACAACATGTATGTCACCACATCAGCCTTGCAAACCACTGTGCACTCAGCCGATAGGATATAATGCCTTAACTTCGTGCATGAGAAATATAAACAAAGGCATAATTTCTCTACCGCAGGATATCTAGTTTCAGCATCCAAAAGCCTTTTGCTTAAATAGAACATGACTCGCTCCTTGCCTTCAAACTCTTCGATTAAAATAGACCCGATGGATTTCTCATCGGCCGATAAGTATAACTTGAACGGCACTCCTTTCTGCGACGAAATTAGAACAGGTGGGGAACTCAAATAATTCTTAATTCCATCGAATGCCTTCTGCTGATCTGCCCCCCACACGAACTCTTGATCAGCTTTCAACTTCAATAACGGAGTAAAAAATTCAATCCTTCCCGACAAATTTGATATGAACCTTCTTACAAAATTAATCTTGCCAATCAACGACTGTAACTCTGTCTTGTTGCTTGGTGGCTCTGTAGTCTTAATGGCTTTGATGCTCCGTTGACTAACTTCAATCCCTCGCTCATGAACCATAAAACCCAAAAACTGCCCAGCTGATACACCAAAAGCGCATTTATGGGGATTCATCCTTAATCCGTATTTCTTTGCCCTTTCCAGCACTTTTCGCAAATCGGCTATATGGCTTTCATCACTCTTGGATTTCACCACCACGTCGTCGATGTAAATTTCCACTAGCAAGCCGATGAGATCATGAAATATATAATTCATCGCCCTCTGATAAGTCGCACCGGCACTTTTCAATCCGAATGTCATTGCCACCCACTCATATAAACCGATAGCTCCAGGACATCGAAACGCAGTCTTATGTATATCTTCTTCAGCCATAAAAATCTGATTGTATCCTGCATTGCCATCCATGAAGCTAATAATCTTGTGGCCCGATGCTGCATCTACCAACAAATCTGCTATCGGCATCAGGTACTCATCCTTGGGGGTAGCCTTATTCAAATCCTGGAAATCGATACATATCCTCAATTTTCCATTCTTCTTTTCCACCGGGACGATATTAGAAACCCACTCAGCATATCGGCACGGCCTTATAAACTTTGCATCATATAACCTCGTAATTTCTGCTTTGATTGGCTCATATAACTCTGCCTTAAATCTCCTTGGAGCCTGTTTAAACGGCCGATATCTTGGTTTAATAGGAAGCCGATGTTCAACAATGGATCGGCTTAGCCCAGGCATTTCATGATATTCCTAAGCGAAACAATCTCGAAACTCTTTCAACAATTTTATTAATTCTTCTCGGAGTTCAGGGCACAATTTTTTACTTATGTACGTCGGCCTCGGCCTATCTCCTGGTCCTATATCAATTTCCTCCAAATCATCGGCCCACGTAAATCCTTGTCCCAATTTCCCTTCGAAGTCTTCAATAGTGCCCATCAGAGTAATAGTTCCGAGCCGACTTGCCGGATCGGCTGTATCTCTCGACTGGTGATCTTAAGATAATCCCCTTCCCATACTTTTCCAAATAAACAATCGATACCGTCAGCTTCCCAGATCGGCAAATCTGTCATCGCAATGTTGGTCAATTGATCCGCTGGGATTACCTCGACTTGATCTCCCTGCCATTGTATCAGACTTTGATGCATCGTCGAAGGCACGCAACAATTTGCGTGAATCCAATCCCTGCCGAGGAGTAAACTATATGATCCTTTTCCATCGAGGACAAAAAACGTGGTAGGCAATGTCTTGGTCCCCACTGTTAGTTCCACGTTCAACACGCCTTTCGTCTCCGATGGATTCCCGCCGAAATCCTTCAACACCATATTTGTTTTGATCAAATCTTCGGCAGTTTTCCCCAATTTACGATATGTGGCATACGGCATTAAATTGACGGCTGCCCCCCCATCAACTAGCATCTTCGTCATCGGCTTCCCATTCACAAAGTCCTTAATATATAATGGCTTCAAATGCCGATGACTAGATTCTTCAGGCTTATCAAATATAGCTTGATCAGGTCACAGCGTCAACTGAGCAAACATCTCCTCATCACCCTCTTCATCAGATGAAAACGCTTTGTATTCCCTAGGCAGAAAGAAAACCATGTCTACTGGAGCCGATGGACCGACTTCATCGTCATTTTTCTTCACGCGCCATACCCGCTTAGTCCTCTTGTGATGATGATCAGCTTCCTTATAGTCCCGCCGTTGCTCTTCCTGTTGCTCCCGGTGTCGTAACCGCTGTGCCCTTCTTTTCTGATTTTTTGTAAATATTCCACTAGGACACCACTGAGGATTTTGGATTTGTTTTTCATCTACTTCCTCTTCATCATTTTCTTCAAAGAATTCTTCATAGATCGGCCCTAATCGGCTATGTACCGATGCTCTTTTCCCAGGCAGCCGATCCTGCGAAAACTTTTCCTGCTGATCATGCCGATATCCCATATTACTGCACTCGGGGCAATCTTGAATTGTCGGCAATCTCATACCCTAATCCCAACAAAACCTGAAAAAGGGCAATCCCAATGCGGATTATATGTTTCACTGTTTGGCTCAATCCACCGCCCTTCATGGCTTGAATATTTTTCTATCAGGTCTGTGAAGTAATTCTTGTCCTCTTACCCCAATGCCTTCCTCTATCGTCCTAATCCCTTGATGATCCTGCATAAACCATATTCACAGGGAATGGATGTCCATCTATTTTCATCGGCTTTTTGTCTTCAAATTTGATCCTCCCCTGTTCAACAGCTGATTGAATTTGTTGCCGAAAAACTTTGCACTCATTGGTGTGGTGCGATATCGTGTTGTGCCACTTGCAATATCTCTTCTTCTTCAGTTCTTCGGCTGATGGAATCACGTGATTTGGCGGAAGTTGTATCTGTTTCTCCTGTAACAGTAAATCGAAGATTTTATCGGCTTTATTAATGTCAAAGTCATATCGCTCCTCCTTGCCGATATTCTTCACCCACAGGCATGATACTAATTTCTTGTTCCTAGCCCACTCCGCCAATCTGACTTCAGCATCGGATTCTTCATCATCTGAGTCTGATGAATAAACCTGTACCTGAGCAACCCTTCTCTGATATTTATCCTTTTTCGCCTCTTGAAATCGGATTTCATGAGCCGATATCTTCTGTACCAGGTGTGCTAGGGACTCAAACTCCTATGATGAAAATCTCTCTTTAATTGGCGCTAAGAGACCCTGAAAAGCCATGTCGGCTAGATGTCCGTCACTCAGATTCAAGCTGTAACATCGGTTTCTAACGTCCCAAAACCTCTGGACATATTCTGGCACCGTTTCATCTAGTCTCTGCCTAACCGATGTTAAATCTGTCAGTCTCATCTCATGGAGTCGAGCAAAGAAGTATTTGTGAAACTGTTTTTCTAGATCGACCCATCCCCGAACTGAATTCGGCGGTAATGAGGAGAACCACGTAAAGGCCGATCCAGACAATTACAAGGGAAAAAACCTAACTCTCAGAGCCTCTTCAGCCGATGCTTCTCCACACTGTGCAAAGAATCGGCTAATATGCTCTACTGTAGATATGCTGTCCTGCCCTAAGAACTTGGAAAAATCTGGGACTCTGTATCAGTGTGGCAATGGCACTCTGTCAAACCACTCGGGATATGGATGCCGATACATAAATGTTTGCTCCTTTGGCTTGATCCCAAACTGTTCCCTCACTATTTCCGCAACCCTTGCCGATAAGTCTTCTTCCCTTGGGACTTCCTGCTGATATTGTATGGGTGGAGTTTGTAGCCGATTCTGCCTGGGATATTCTCTCTGATAATTACCCGAATTGGCAATACCTCTTGGGTAATTCTGCTGATATCCTCCATAATAAGCAGCCCGATGGTATGCAGCAGGAATATCTTGTTGCCCCCCAGCCTGGTTGTGTGTAAATAAATTTTCCGGCACATCTTTCGTGGTGCCATAAGTAACTTGATTTGGCTCCATCTTTGGCGGGAGGTATACAGGACCTCGAGTAGGCTCTTGAGCAATCGATCCATCCACTGCCTTCTTGATGAGGTTATGGAGCATGTTCACTAGGGTCCCGGATTGATTGATGAGCGCGTGATGTACTGCTTCATTCACCATCTCCTATAAGGGTTTTACTAGCGGACTCTCAGGTGGTATACGGCTCGATTCTCCAACCAAAACTGGTTTTGGAAACTGAGATTTTTGAATCGGCCCTTGTCACGTCATGCCGAAAGATTCCAAGCAAAGTTTCTGAAAATTAGCCATATTTTGCTCGACTTGCTATCTCTGCTCGTCTATAAATCCTCCATGCTGACCAGGATCACGTTGTCTGTTTTGATCTCTTTTCCGGCCATGTTAAAATTCCGGGTCCCACCGGGAGTGCCAAAAACGTGTTGACACCGAAAATCACCGTCAGCGTCGGGAACGAGCCGATGATATGGTTCAGTGCCTAGAGACACGCGAAGGCCTGGGAGATTTGCTTAACTCCAGTGCAGGTCCTAAATCTTGAGGTTCGTAGGTGTGCCAGTCAATTTAACCCTGTAATTGACAAGGAGATAGAAAATATTAGATCGTTGAGCCAATCGGCTGGAAGCTGAATTGGACTCGCTCCATCGGCCGATGGCCGATATAGACAAATCACTTATACATCGACTGGGAGCCGATGATGGCATAGATGGATAAGATAAATATACCATGTGGCTAAGGAACCAATAACAATATAAATGAACTAACTAGCCGATTACTGATATGATGTGTATCGGCCGAAAAGCCGATAACGGTGTAGCGTGCCAAAAACGTGTTAAACAATGTAATCGGCCTTGATTAACAAAAGATAACCTATCGGCTAAGCACTCCGATAGAACATCGCATAAACATCCATCGGCTCATTAAGGATAGAATTATTATCATTAGTCTAATAGATCAGACCTAACCGTTGCAGCATAGATTGACGATGATAACAGAACCTCGATGGGCCGATAGATCTAATGCAATCGTGATGTAAAATATGATAACTTATCAGCTATACATCCCGATAAAACGCTTGCATAAAACCGATCAACCTAGCAGGAATAACTTATCACGTAGTTTAGTAGGTCAGACCTAACCGATGAAGCACAAACTGATGATAAGTTACGCCCAGTAAGCCGATAAGCCTATGCACATGTGATGTGATATATCTACTCGGCCTATGAGATGAAACCTAACTGATGCAGCCATAGACAGAACAGATATATCATGGTAAGCCGACTACCATAGGCCGACTAGAATATCGGACCTAACCGAGGAAGTCCTAGTCGATACGGTAGTCAGGGTAACGAGACTTACCCTCTCGCAGGAGGTCGAACTTAACCGATGCAGCCCGGCTCGAGAAGCAAGAACCCGTTGAATAGGGTGGCGATGCGCCGAAGTTTGTATTGATCTGTTTGATAGATTACAAGGTACCCGGGCATACGTATTTATACCTCGAGTTGATACAATCCTGATCGAATACGAAACAGGAGTTTCCTAATTACAAAAAAGAAAAATAAGAAGTCCTGACCGGGCACGAGATCAGGTTTCCTAAAAAATTATTATCTCTACCTAATTTATAGATAAGATACTAACTGCCTCTCCATGGTCTTCACGATTCCTTCTTGAATTCAGCTTCTTTTGGATTTAATTCCTGCCAGTTAACCATGATTTTTCCTTAACCGAATCCAATAAAGATCCATACCAAATTTTGGTGTTAACAGACTCATAGTCAGATAGCAGCTCGGGAAGCTTCGCTCCACCATGCGAGGTGTTAATGGCATCAAAGGGATAAACCCCTAACAAGACGTGTGCTGATTGCGTGACTAGCAAGAGGAGGAAGCTCGCTAGCTGCGTGAGGAACAGGAGAAAGACACACAACGCCTGCAAGCCGAATGCAACACACGCAATGACAACCTGCGCAAGGCTAGGCAGACTGCTCAACAAGAGATCCTCCAAACCCGATTAGACGACCACGTCATCTTTGTGAACCCACAGTAGAATGTCTTGGCCACTGCCACACTACTAGACACCATGCAATTCAAGCCCGACCACCAGGCTACCCTAACTATTGCAAGGATCAAGGCAATGATCACCGCTGCAGCATGCCAGCAATGACAACAGTCTAGAGACACTCTCATACCATCAAATAAGATGGCTTTAGCTATAGCGATCTCATCTGCCTCAGCACGGTGCTAAGCAGCTGGCTCCGGTTAGCACCACTCGGAGTCCCACCATACGTCTCTCGGCAACTGAAGCAATGACCGACGGCGTGATCATCGTGAGGAATGCCATGACAACCAGGATGCCCGAGGACGACTACGGTGGGATCTCCGCCACGACATCAACACTCGACGCTAGGAATGTGAGAAGGATGAACACTGTCGACTCAAAGACAACCATAAGCGCTTCGGCCTCTACCACAAGCAGTTTCATCGTCACAGTCGGAGTCGGAGCCCTCACCCAGACGAAGGAGTTCCGGTGTTCACCCACAAACTACAATGAATTGACTGGCCATCCGGCTGCAAGCCGACTGGTATAGAGAAGTACGACGGCAAGACCAACCCAGAGTCCTAGCTAACCATGTACACCTTGGCAATACAAGTGGCTGGAGGAGATCACAAGACCATGGCTAACTACCTACTAGTTGCCTTGGCCGACTTGGTAAGGACATGGCTGACGGGGCTTCCTAGGCGGTCAATTGGCTCCTGGGGGAACTCCATGAACACTTCGTCGCAAACTTCCAGGGAACCTACGAGAGGCCATCTTTTGAGTACAATTTGTACTAGTGCCATCGAAGGAAGAACAAGTCCCTCCATGACTTCATCAAGTGGTTTTTCGAGAAGAGGAAATCAATCCCCTAAATCAAGGATGAGGTTGTCATTGCCGCCTTCCGCAAGGGAGTTAGAGATATCGCCAAATTTACTCGAAAGCTGTCAATGTTTTACACTGGCAATAAGAATATAGGGCTACTTGTCGGATGGAAACTCGGTGGACTGCAAAGGAACACGAAAGGTTTATACTGGTTCAGGCCCTTGAGATGAGATAATACCCTACGTCCAGTTGTGGTGTATTTCCTTTGAGGATGTATGATTGTGATCTTGGTGATTCTGCTGATTCTTGCCCTCGGGGGCACCCTACCTCCCCTTATATACTGGGGTATAGGGTTACAAAGTAGGAGTGCCAGTCAGACCACGACCAAGAGATCTCCTTCTAGGAGTACAACGTGCCTGACTAGGACTGTATTTTCCCTATCGTACAAGGTTAAGTCTGCCGAGTTCTATTGTATCCCTAATTACAAGGCTAGGCCCATCTTCTGTCCGAGTGGCCAATAGCTTCTCATGAGGTACCCCGGGCCCATGGCACCAACAGCAGCCCCTGAGACCTTTATAGTTGAGTCATAGGTGATGCTGAGTGCTCATCCCCCATGGTGAAGAATTCCCAGTGCATTGCTCCCGAGTACTCTTTGTCCGAGTGCTTCTTCTCCCGAGTCTTGCTTCATGTCAGCTAGCAACGAGGCTATGAAGGGCTTCATGTAGAAATATGAACAGTGTGCGCTGAATAGGCGCACCTATTAGGTGTAGCCCCTGACTTTGTGCTTAATTGTGAAACAATTAAACATAAAGTCAAAGATCTTTAACCCTATAGTCTTTCTCAAGTAGTATACTACTGGTATATGAGACTCTTCAGCATCATGTTAGCTAGAATGATTTTTGCTCATGGCAAATAATGGCTAAGCACGTAAGCTGAGTACCATTTTATGGATTTTAACCCAATATGTGGTCAGGTGTACTTGAGAGATACCTGCATCTCCAATTTTAATGGAGACCAGCCGTTGATCCTTATAAGGATATATCCTCAATACCTGGTAAATAATCAAGATACCTGAATGTATACACCCGACTGTAAGCTTAGCATGAAGCGTATCTTGATTATTTGATCGATTTCTATGAATGGCACTTGCACTGTGATTTTAACACAGCTAGTAGTCGGCTCTATAGAGCGTGCCATGTAGAAACTCATATCTTGTGGCCCAGTACCGAATTTGTAGGCCAAAGCCCACTTATCAGCACAGGCTCTATAAAAGTGGGGAGAGAGAAAAGATTCCCTCATCTTCTCCACTCCACCAGTCGTTTCATCTTCCAACTTCCGTGCCAAAATTTTGCACCTTGCCTAGCTAGGGTTCTCCATTGCTAGCACTTCCCACTCAAAACTCGGGCGATTCCTCTCCACTGCATCAATTCCAAGCTCCAAATAGCATTTGCCCCAAATCTCCTCGCCTCTAGCCATGCCGAGAGCTTCGGAAATCCCGGAGGTGTTTGCTGAGACTTGGCCGATGTTAGATTACGGCTCGACAAAGTTGAAGTATCTGGAGAAATTGCTGAGATTGCAGCACCATGAAGTCATCCATTGGCGTCTGGCTGAAGGGGAATCAATTCCGGCGCCCCAATCTGGTGAGACTGTAGTCTTCACCTCTTTTTTTGACCAGGGTCTTGCTCTTCCTTCTTCGGATTTTCTTTGCCAACTTCTTTCCTTCTACCAGCTAGACTTAGTGAATCTGAACCCAACTCCATCTTGCAAATCTCTATCTTTGCAACTTTGTGTGAATGTTTTCTGGGTGTGAAGCCCCATCTCAATCTGTTCCGATGCTTATTCCATGTCAAACCTCAGCCCACCAAAAACAAAGTCCAAGTGATAGGGGGAGCCGGTCTCCAACTTAGGAACGAAATGAAAAAGATCTATCTCCATGTTCCTCTGAAAACCTCCCTTAAGGGCTAGCATAGAGAATGGTTCTTGTAGATGTTTTACACCGGCAATATGAATATAGGGTTACTCGTCGGATTGAAGCTTGGTGGACTGCAAAGGAACACGGGGAGTTTATACTAGTTTAGGCCCTCTATGTGAGGTAATACCTTACGTCTAGTTGTGATGTATTCCTTTGAGGATGTATGGTGGTGGTTCTGATGAATCTCTGTATCTTGCCCTCAGGGGCGCCCTGCCTCCCCTTATATACTAGGGGACAGGGTTACAAGGTATGAGTCCCAGTCGGATTATGACCAAGGGATCTCCTCTTAGAGATATAACGTGCCCGACTAGGACTGTATTTACCTTGTCGTACAAGGTTACGTCTGCTGAGTTCTATCATATCTCTAATTACAAGGCTAGGCCCATCCTCTGTCCGAGTGGTCCATATGCTTGGCATGAGGTACCCGGGGCCCATGGCCTCCATAGCAGCCCCTGAGATCTTCATAGTTGAGTCACAGCTGATGCCGAGTGCTCATCCTCCATGGTGAAGACTGCCCGAGTGCATTGCTCCTGAGTACTCTTTGTCCGAGTGCTACTTCTCCCGAGTCCTGCTTCATGTCAGCTGGCAGCAAGGCTATGAAGGGCTCCATGTAGAAATATGAATAGTGTGCACCGAATAGGCTCACCTATTAGGTGTAGCCCCCGACTTTGTGCTTAATTGTGAAACAATTAAACATAAAGTCAAAGATATTTAACCTTGTTCTTTCCCAAGTAGTATACTACTGGTATATGAGACTTTTCAGCATCATATCAGCCGAAAATATTTTATAGTCCTTCTCGAGTAGTATGTCACTCGGAAATTAGACTCTTCAGCTTCATGTCAGCTAGAAAAATGTTTATAGTCTTTCCCAAGTAGTATACTACTCGAAAGTTAGACTCTTCAGCGTCATGTCGACTGGAAAAATATTTGCTCATGGCAATTGTTGGCCAAGCATGTAGGCTGAGTACCACTTTATGAATTTTAATCCAATATGTGGTCCGGTGTACTTGAGAAATACCTGCATCCCCAATTTTAATGAAGACCAGCTTGTGACCCTTATAAGAATATATTCTCAATATCTGGTGGATAATACAGATACCCGAACACATCTATTTAGCAATTAGGCCTTCATGAAGCATATCTGATTACCCAATCGGTTCTTGTTGGTAGCACCAGCACTGTGATTTTAACACAGCCAGCGAGCGGCCCACATTGAGCGTGCTACTGTAGAAACTCATATCTTGGTGGCCTAGTACCGAATTTGCAAACCCAAGCCCACTTATCGGTACCGGTTCTATAAAGGTGGGGAGAGAGAGAAAACATTCCGTCATCTTCTCCAATCCACCAATCGTTTCGTCTTCCAGCTTCCGCGCCGAAATTTCGCCTCCCGCCTCGCTAGGGTTCGCCATTGCTAGCTCTTCCCTATTGAAACTCGGGCAATCCTGCTCCTCCACATCCATTCCGAGTCCTCAATCACATTTCCCCCAAATTTCTTCGCCTTGAGCCATGCCGAGAGCATCAGAAATCCCGGAGATGTCTGATGAAGCTTGGCCGACTTCGGATTGTCGGTCGACTAAGCTGAAGCATCTGGAGAGGTTGTTGAGACTGTAGAGCCGTGAGGTCATCAACTGGCGTCCGGCGGAAGGGGAATCAATCCTGGTGCCCCAAGGTGATGAGACTGTAGTTTTTGCCTCTTTTTTCGACTAGGGCCTTTCTCTTCCGTCTTTGGATTTTCTTCGCTAGCTTCTTGCCTTCTACGACCTGGAGTTGGTGGATCTGAATCCCAACTCCATCTTTCAAATCTCTGTATTTGCAACTCTTTGTGAGTGTTTTCTAGGTGTGGAACCCCATTTGAATCTATTCCAATATCTGTTCCACATCAAACCCTAGCCCTCAAAGAGCAAAATCCAAGTGATTGGGGGAGCCGGCATCCAGCTTAGGAGCGAGATGAAGAAAATCTATATCCACATGCCCCTGAAATCCTCCCACAAAGGCTGGCATAGGGACATGCCCCTGAAATCCTCCCTCAAAGGCTGGCATAGGGAGTGGTTTTATTGTTCTGATCTTGAACCCTCCCTACCCCCATTTACTGGTTTGCCTCCGGTGGTCTCGCCCAACTAGACTTCTGTGCCTAGCTTTGAGGAGATAGGGCAGGTTTACTTGTTGATTGACAAGATTGATAAGCTGAAGGGCTCCAGATTGACTGGTCCATGGGTGGCTAGATGCTTCTTGACTCACCGCATCAGGCCGCTGAAGCTGAGGAGCCACTTTAGCTAGGACTATAAGGGCAAAAGTGATCCCAGCCGAGAGTATCCTGGCCTGACTGACAAGCACAAGGTGACCAACATCCTGCTTGACTATTTCACTAGCGAGGTGATCAAGACAGAAGATGCAGAGCGGGCCTTGCCGGCTTATAGCCAAAAAATGGCCTCGTCCAGAGGTAACTCTTGCTGATGTTAACTTGCCGTCCATCTATGATGAATGCTTGTAGATGTATACCCAGGATTGCTCTGCAATGTGTGATATATATTGTTGAACTACTTGCAGTCATGTGAGGAGTTTGATGAAGACTCCCAAACTTCGTCGAAGAAAAGGCCATTAAGTCCTTCTGCTGCCCAACCCGACTCCAAGAGAGTGGGGAAGAAACCCGTTGAAGATCCGGGCAAGAAGAGGATCAGTAGGCTGAGTGCAGCAGCCGGGAGCCTGAGGATCAAAGACACTACTAGTGCAACTCCTAGGCCACCAAGTCCAAGGCCGAGACCAGCGCCACAAGGCTTAGCAACATCAAACCCAAGGGCGGCACCGCCGAGTACAAGGTCGTTGACGAGCCATAAGGCGGTGTGGCAGAGTATCCCAGCGCCCCAGCCGGCCACACCAAGAACCGCGCCAACTAGGACAAGGACACCACCACCGACTGTCGCGCCATCTAGCCCGACAGCCGACAGCCCTCCACTACCGACAACTGGAACACCCGAATGGAACTTCAAAAAATCCAAGAGGTATATAACTTTAGATCTTTTCAAAATCTTGCTTAGTATAGTAGTGTCTTGACGTCTGACTCATCGTGCAGGAAGCATGCCAACATTGATCTCAAGGGGACCGCGCCGGCTGCTCTTGTTGTCGAGCTAGCCCCAGCCGAGCCAGCACCAGCGAGCTCATCTTGCCGAGTCGGCAACTGCCCCAGTTGTAGTGGCTGAGGCGGTCTTGATAGCAGGGCCCCTAGCACCGACTGACCAGGGGGCAAATACTGAAGCCACCGCTCTAGCCCCCGAGCTAGTCCCTGAAGCCCCATCCGCTACTGAGTCAGGGGCTAGGACCATGTCGCCGTCTGTGTCGACATCGTCGTCTTCAGAGGAAACAGATCTCCCTAGGCTTGAAGCCCCTTGTCACAGGTTCTCGAGGACATTCCACTAGGTAACTCCTGAGGGAACTGTGAAGTGCTATGTGTCGATGTTTTACACCGGCAATATGATTATAGGGCTACCCGGCGGATGGAAACTCGGTGGATTGCAAAGGAACACAGAGAGCTTTTATACTGGTTCAAGCCCTCGATGTGAGGTAATACCCTACGTCCAGTTGTGATGTTATTCCTTTGAGGATTTGCGTTGATCTATGATCTTCTGCCCTTAGGGGGCGTCCTACCTCCCCTTATATATTGGGGGACGGGGTACAAGGTAGGAATCCCAGCCGGATACGGCCAAGGGATTTCCTCTTAGAGATACAACTTACCCGACTAGGACTGTATATTCCTTTTTGTACAAGGCAAAGTCTGCCAGGTGCTACTATATCTCTAATTACAAGTCTCAGCCCATCCTCTATCCAAGTGGCCCATATGCTTGTAGTAAGGTACCCAGGGCCCATGGCCTCCACAATAGCCCCTGAGACGTTCATAGTTGAGTCACGGCTGATGCTGAGTGCTCATCCTCCATGGTGAAGATTGCCCGAGTGCATTGCTCCTGAGTACTCTTTGTTCGAGTGCTTCTTCTTCCCGAGTCCTGCTTCATGTCAGTTGGCAGTGAGGCTATGAAGGGCTTCATGTAGATGTATGAATAGTGTGCACCGAATAGGCGCACCTATTAGGTGTAGCCCCGACATTGTGCTTAATTGTGAAAACAGTTAAATATAAAGTCAAAGATCTTTAACCTTATAGTCTTTCCCGAGTAGTATACTACTAGTATATGACTCTTCGGTATCATGTCAACCGGAATAAACTTTATAGTCCTGCCGAGTAGGGAACTACTCGTATGTAGGACTCTTCGACTTCATGTCAACTAGAATATGATTTATAGTCTTGCCGAGTAGCATGCCACTCGTATATGGGACTCTTCAGCTTCATGTCAGCTAGAAAAGGGTGTTTATAGTTTTTCCCGAGTGACGTCCCACTCGGAAGTTAGACTCCTCAGCGTCATGTCAGCTGGAAAGAATATTTATAGTCTCTCCCGAGTAGTGCACTACTCGAAAGTTAGACTCTTCAGCGTCATGTCGGCTGGAATAATATTGCTCATGGCAACTGGTGGCCAAGCATGTTGGCCGAGTACCACTTTATGAAATTAAATCCATTGTGTGGTCAGGTGTACTCGAGAGAGATACCTGCATCCCCAATTTTAATGAAGACCAGCTTGTGATCCTTATAAGGATATATCCTTGATACCTAGTGGATAAGACAGATACCCAAACACATGTGTTTAGCAATTAGGCTTTCATGAAGCATACCTGTTTACCTCATCGGTTCTTGTTAGTAGTACTAGCACTGTGATCTCATCACAGCCAGGGAGCGGCCCATATTGAGCGTGCTACTGTAGAAACTCATGTCTTGGTGGCCCAATACCGACTTTGCAGGCCCAAGCCCACGAATCGGAATCGGCTCTATAAAAGGCGGGGAGAGAAAAAAAAGATTCCTTCATCTTCTCCAATCCACCAATCATTTCGTCTTCCGCTTCTGCGCCGAAATTTTGCCTCTCGCTTCACTAGGGTTCACCGTTGCTCGCTCTTCCCCACTAAAACTCGGGAGACTCCGCTCTTCCTCGTCCATTCCAAACCTCCAGCGACATTTCCTCCAAATTTCCTCATCCCCAACCATGCCGAGTGCTTCGGATTTCGTGGATGCATCGGACGAGGTTTGGCTGGCTTCAGATTGTGGGTCAGCGAAGTTGAAGCTTCTAGAGAAGCAGTTGAAGTTGCAGAGCCAGGAGATTCTCAACTAGCGTCCAGCTAAGGGTGAATCGGTTCCGGAGCCCCAAGACGGTGAGACCGTCGTTTTCGCTTCTTTTTTCCACTGGGGTCTTTTGCTTCCATCTTCCAAGTTCTTCCGCCAGCTCCTTACTTTTTATGAGCTCGAGTTGGTGAATCTGAATCCCAACTTGATTATGCAAATCTCCATCTTTGTAGCTCTTTGCGAGTGCTTCCTAGGTGTGGAACCTCATTTGAATCTGTTTAGGTATTTGTTCCACATCAAGCCCCAACCTTCCAAAAATAAAATCCAAGTGATTGGGGGGCTGGTGTCCAACTTTGGAACGAGATGAAGAAGATCTATTTAGATATTCCTTTGAAATCTTCTCTCAAAGGCTGGCATAAGGAATGGTTTTACTGTTTTGATCTTGAGCCATGCCTTCCCCCTTTTATGGGTTTGCCCCCGGTGATTATCACCAAGTGGTCATCTCTGCCCACATCTAAAGAAATGGGGCAGGTTAATACACTTGTCGATAGGATTAGCAAGCTAAAGAAAGCCGGGTTGACTGGTCCATGGGTGGCCAGACGCTTCTTGACTCGGTGCCTCAGGCCGTTGAAGCTGAGGTGTCACTTCGGCTGGGACTACAAGGGCAAAGGTAATCCCAGCCGGGAATTCTTTGACCTGATAGACAAGTATAAGGTGACCGACATCCTGCTGGATTTCTTCGCCAGCGGGGTGGTCAAAATTGAGGACACAGATTGGTCCATGGTGGCTTACAGCAAGAAGAGGCCGCGCCCAAAGGTAACCCTTGCTGATGTGGTCTTGTAGTTCATCTGTGGTGAATGTTTGCAGATACATGCCCAGATTGGCTCCACAGTGTGTACCTTGTATTGTTGAACTGCTTGCAGTCATGTGAGGAGTTCGATGACGACTCCCGAAAATTATCAGCCTGGAAATCAAAGAAGAGGCCAAGAAGTCCTTCTGCCGCCCAGCCCAACTCTAAGAGAGAGAGGAAGAGACCCGTTGTAGATCAGGGCAAGAAGAAGGTTATGAAGCCGAGTGCCGCAGCCGGGAGTCTGAAGATAAAAGACACCGCTAGTACAGCGCCCAGGCCACTGAGTCCCCGACCGGGACCGATGCAGTCGAGCTCAGCATGATCGAGCCCAGTAAGAGTGCCACCAAGTACAGGGTCGAATCCAGCGCTGCCAGGCTCAGCAACATTGAGCCCAAAAATGGCACCGCCGAGTGCTCGGGGACCCTAGCCGGCCGCACCAGGAGTAGGGCTAGCCATGATAAAAACGCCGCCGCCGACTGCCACGCCGCTTGGCCCGACAGCTAGCCGTAGTCCACCGCCAGGATCTGGATCACCCGGGCAGAGGCTTAAGTTCTCCAAGAGGTAGGTTGCTCTGGATCTTCTGAAAAGCTTGTTCGGCATAGTTGTGTTTTCATGTTTGACTCGTTACGCAGGAAGCGAGCCGATATTGATCTTAAGGGGACCACTCTAGCTACTCCTGTTGTCGAGCCAGCCCCAGCCGATCCAGCGCCATTGAGCACACCTGCTGAGCCGGCGACGGTCTCTGTGGACACCCCGAGTATTATATCGTCCAGCGCCCAACGCAACCACCACATATTGTTGGATGAGTGGGATCCATACACACATAATAGCCACTCGACCTCAATGTGTCCATGATCACGGTTGACCCCTTCCAATATAATAACCGAAATGCCGAGAAGTGTACCAAAAAGATAATCATAAGGATAGCTTGCTAGTCCTCTCTATCATACGCCCGTCAAACCACTCGATGGTGGCAACCAAACACAATACATACCCCAGAGGACTCGAACCACAATAGCTATCCCCCAACCATCTCAATTATACACAACTCATACTCATGTTCAGCTAGTCCCCAGGAAAGCGACTAGCCTCACACTTTCATCGCAAGCAATTGATAAACATCACAAGTACTCTAAATATGGATAAAAGTGTAGCAGGGTTATATATATTACATAGAGGGTTCACGCACCCTAATTCATCATAGAGTAGCACTAATAATAGCAGCGGAAATGTAAACATAAAGGATAAAACCAGTGGTCCCATACCAAACCCACAAGGCAACCGACTGGGATAGAGCTTATCTCTAACTACACATTATCCTCGCCACCCTCAGTGGGATAATAGTAGACCACACCAACATCGTCATTATCCTCACCAAAAAATATGCAGCGTGAGTACGAATGGTACTCAGCTAGACTTACACAATATTAATAGTACAAAGGAGTAATGCTGGTCTCTACATCAAGGAATATGGCTATGTTGATCTGGTTTTGCATAAAGCTAAGTTTATTGAGCAAAATAATAACTTGAAACTATAAGCATTTGCGAAAGAATAGCAATCTGAAATTTTATGACAGCAAGTAATATGTTCTGAAAAAGAGGTGAAAATGAGCACAATCCCATGCTCTAACATCAACAATGGGCCACCATTGCCCAAATAAATATGCTACACAATCATACCATCTTTCATGACTAAAACCAAGTCATATTTAACACCAAAGCCTCTCATATAAACCCATCCATCCATGACTATCCTAATGAAGGAGTACGCGTAGGCTACGATAGCAGAAAACAAAAATTTCTACCGTGCACACCAGGACATCATGTGAGAGGGGATCATGGATCATTACCACTAGACGCGCAGTGCAGCGGAAGAAGGGTTGGAGAAGCCGGACCAACCACGCACGCGTAGAGGTAGTAGTGGAAGTAGTCGATCTCCGGCCGATCAACGCCGCAACGAGCAGTGCCTTTACCGGTATCCACACGTCCGGGGCTGGAACGCCGATCGCGAGTGTACTAGCACTCGTGAGCAGCTAAGGTTTGGCTCGGGAGGTGGTGGCTAGGGTTTAGCTCAAGGTCTACAGAAGAACATGAAAACCCTCGGCCCCTTGCCTCCCTATATATAGACCTCCTCACTCGGACCTCGTGGACCGAGGCCCAGTAAGAGTCTACTTGGATCTCTATCCGAATCAAGCCCATATTCGAATCACATTTGAATAAGTGTTCCAGCTCGTTAAGCGTGCGACCCTGTAGGTTCACGTATATTTTGTCACGACCCGAAAACACCTTTCTGGTCACCCTGTTAATAGCGGCCTCTAGCAAGGCATATTAACCCCAAAATATATGTAAAGATCATATCGGCTGAACCTATAATGTCCTCATGTACAAATCCCTTTGCCTCACGATATCGATTGAGCTCAAGGCGAGACTTGTGTCATCCTCTTAATAGCTCAATCACTCTCTCAATCCTATGATGGATTACAAACTTGTGATTGACACCTCAATCACCCTAGCATGGCCATGCACTTCCATAATCCATTACATCGAGGGGCCCTGAGATATCTCTCCCGTCAGGAGGGGCAAATTCTATCTTGATCATTCACATCCCACTACATGTTTCATAGCAAACCCGAAGACTACTTTTATAACTACCCAGTTACGGAGTAGTGTTTAGTAGTCCCAAAATAAGCTACTACGTATGTTGGGAACCATGATGATCTCAAGTCTAAGGACTCTACATAAACACTACTTGAGACTAACTGATGACACATGAAATCTCTGCAGTATCTCATGGCGGGTCTATCCAACATATGTTCACTAACATATGTCCATATTATTGATTTGGTATCTTCATACCATGATCCATGAGACATGATCATCAATTAATACATATGCTGATATTAGAATCATATTTGTTCCTCATATGATATATGATCAGGGATCATTTAGAAATAGCAACATTTGACATTAAGAGTCTCATGAATAAGTCATATACTCATTGATCAATAATGATAATGTCTATTTCAAGGAACCAATCAATACATTATAAACATAGCATGTGATATATATAACATCTCCATGTTGCCTCTAGGGCATATCACTAACACCTAAGTCATGATATAACCACATATCCCAAGTTGGATGCTAACATAGACTAACTAACACATCAAGCAGTTGTCCTGTAACCGTGGACACGGTTATTCGAATAGTTCATACTCTGATCAAAGGTGTACATCTTTACCCACACGATGTGATAGAAGCCAAGCGGCTACACTCTAGTTTGATCCATACCCGTCGGTACCCACACTCTACACGTTGAGTGTGGACTAGAGGTCACAACAAAACCTTTCCCATGCTCAGCTCCAACCACCTAAACCACGTCTGGGCCCCCGACGACTTAGCCACACACACAGGTGACTAAGGCGGGCTCACCGTCGTGGGAGGCACCTCTGGCCAAAACCAGGCGCGCATGAGGCCCTCCAAAGGAAAGACCATCCTCACAACTGATGGACGGTTGTAGATGGCCACAGCCTCCCGTGCTACTAAGTTAAGCCGTCCCATTCCCGGCGTGTGGAAGTACATAGTGTGCTTGAATAGACGTCAACATGTTCGGTCCTTAACGACCCAAACGGAGCAACATGCATCGAGGAAACACCATCCCGTCATTGCCCTATCATCCGTCCAAGTCAAAAATATTTTTAATTATAAATCAGAAGTTATTCTTTTGAGATTTTAACCCATTCATTTATATTAAACTAGTTTTGAACCGATAGCTCCATCTATCGGATTTTTCTAAGTCTAGAACTAAGCATGGCTGAGCATTCGATAAAATAAAAGTATCCCAAAGCCCTTAACCAGGGGTGACAAGGTAAAAACATGGAATCAACAACCAAGGAATGGAAATGCATACAATGGGGCAATATTGATTCCACCCGTTTTCCCATTTTAAAAGGACTAAAACATGCATATAGATATTGTTTTCGCAAACAAATCAATTTATTGAAGACATAGGTTCAATATGCTTAGATGCTTGCCTTGCTGCTGCACGAAGTCACACTCAACCTCAGGTTCTTGCTCCACGTATTCCGAATTGTCTGAATCTACCGATAAAAAGCGAATATACGAATAAGAATCAATTAAATATGTCTATGCAAAATGATCAATTAATTATGAGATAAATACAGTAGGTATTTAACATTTTAAAGTAAATTTTAGTGAAAGAATCATTTCAAAATCTTTTACAGTCTATGAGTTACAAAAATAACAAGATAGGAAGGCTGAAAATAGCAGTTCTGTAAATGTTTTATTGTAAACTGTAGTTATTATATTTGACTGATATTTTCTAATAAGATTTCAAGAAGTTAAGTATTTTTATATAAAAGAGCATAACCTACTGGTTCTAATAAAGTTGAGTTTACTCAATTTGGATTTATAATCAATTTATTACAAATTTTGAAGTCGTTATACATTAATGATTATTAAATGCATTTTAGTGTGTAGAATATATATATATATATATATATATATATATATATATATATATATATATATATATATATAAAGGTGCTATAAAGTATTTTACATAAGTGACATATATGCCAAAAAGGAGTGTACTGATACAGGGTTTTGAGAATATTTGAAATTGGAATAAGTTTATCAAGCTTGTATATAACTCAAGCAATAAATAACATATAAATTAGTAATATGAATTTTAGGGGATATTTTCTCTACTGCATGTGCTACATTTTATTTTACAGAAATAAAGTAACAGCTTTGATGAATCTAACAAAATTTGGTTCACTCAAAAAGGAGTTAAAATGAAATAGTTATGGATTTTCAAATTTTGGCCATTTTTCTGTTGTAAAATAAATCCCTAATTATTTTTCTAATCCTTTCTTCTTTTCTCTTCCCCCCAGCCCGGGCCCACATGTCGGCAGCATAGAACAGGGGAGGCGCAGGCTGGCTGGGCCGCCGGCTCTGCTCACCGGTGCCGGCAGCGATTGGCGATGGGATTCGTCTAGGGGTTGACAGAAATGGAGAGAGGAGATCCAGGCGAACTCAATGGTGGTTGGGGCTTAGCCGGCCGTGGCCGGAGCGTCGCCGAAGGCAAGCTCGAGCGGTGGCCCTGGGACAGTAATGGCGATGCCGGTAGAGGCGATGACCCATTCAGCTAATGTACGGCGGAAACAAAACATGTAGTAGCCTTGGTATCACCCAAGGTTGCTTTCAATGCGAGGAATCGGAAGATGGCTCACCGGTTGAGGCGAATCGTGCACGGTGGAGCTTGACTAGAGTTGGAGAAGACGATGGCCGATCTCCTCGCTCGGGGCTCGGTTTCCAGAGATTTTTGGGGCGCTCTACTCCTGGTGCTGAGGTGGTATTGGTGGCGAAGCAGCTCGGCCAGAGATAAGCTCGAGCGATGGGAACACCAGTGTGATGGCACGACTGCACAACGGCGACATTGCGGCCATGCTCCCGGGGCTCCATGACGAGGCCGCGTTCTCGGCGATCGACTGCGTCAAACGGAGCAAGGTTAGAGAGGTAGCTACGGCATCCAGGGATGAGTAGGGAACGGAAAAGAGATGGTGGCGACGTCGGCCCGTCGGCGGTGGCCGCGACCTTCTTCCTGGCGGCCGGCGGAGAGATGGAGAAGAAAGAGAGCCAGAGGAGCTCTCCCTCCTCGGTTTCTCAGATCTGTGGTGAAGTGTGAGGATGAATGAGTTAGCTGGGAGACTTGGAGGGCGAGAGAAGGCATTCTTCACAGGCCACGATGAAAAACACGTGTCGCGAGTAATCTGTGCTGACCCAGGGCGTGTCCCTCCTCCTGGCTGGCTAGACAGGGGGCTGGGGAAGCTAGGGCCACTGCCAGGTGGGTCCATGGCATGGTGGTCTGTTGAAACGAGAGGGGGATGGGTAAAAACCCACGTACAGAAGGGTTTAGCTATTTTCTAGGGTTTTCCAGATTTATTTTGCCCCCTTCACTTTAAAAATCAATTTGAGTAAGCAAAACTGGTGTTAAAAATATGGTGATTTTTGTGTAGCTAGCCCAGACTACCTAGGTTCCATTTTTCAAAGTCTCACTCAAAAATTTCAAGTATTTTGGTCACAGCAAAAATGTGAAAAAGGTCCTGGCTGAGACTTAGATGAATTTTTAAAAGGTCTAAAGTGATTGCTAACAATCTGAAAAAATCATATTAATTCATGATAAATAATATAGTATTTGAATAAATTATTTCCCACATATGTTTCTGTGAGGTTTGTTGCACTTTTAGGAGTTGGTCTAATTTTGCCGATTAGGTTTTAATTAAATTGAATTTTGAGTTATATGACAAGATGATTCAAAAATTTTAATTAGAGAACAAAGATGGTTCTAGGAAACTTAAATAGTTACCTCTACTAGATTGGGGATGTTACAGTCTCAGTTGCAGAAACTGAGACGGTCCCGACTGCAGGGCCGCCGACATTGGCCGACCAAGGGGTGGTTGTCAAAGCTGCTGCTCCAGCCCCTGAGCCAGCCCCCAAGGCCCTAGAGGCCGCCGAGTTGGGGGCTAGGACCCCGTCGCCATCCTTGTCGTCCTCGTTGTCATCGCTGCTCCTCCTTCGGACAGACCAGACCTCCCCCGGCTTGAAGCTCCTCCCCGCAAGTTCCCACGGACATTTTGCTAGAGGGCGCCTGACGGAAGTGCGAGGAGTTATAAGCATGATGAGGTTGCAGCAGAAAAGGAGCGTGAAGACTTGCTTCGTGCCACCATCGCCACGTCCTAGGGGATTCAGGTATGATTTTCGCCATATTGGAATCTTGGTGGTCTTCCTTGCACGAGTATTCTGACGCTTGACTCTGCTTTGACTTGTTTCTCCCCGAGCAGAAACTTGTTGATCGCTCGGAGAGGATGAACGAGGTCCTGACTCGGGTTGCCCCCTAGCTCCAAAAATTGGACTAGCTCCGGGCTTTGAAAGCTGAAGTAGAAGGGCGCAGCCAGGAGAGGGAATCTTGGCTGAGGGAGGCTGTTAATTAGCTCAGGATCGAGAATTGGGACCAAGCCAAGAAGATTGGAAGTAAGTTTCTAGAATGTCTCCCTGACTGATCCCTTAGTATATTTCTCTAGCTCTATTGCTCCCGACTGCCCAGTTGTGTCTTGACTGCAACATTGAGTTCTTGACTATTCTGACGTGCAGCCCTCGAAGCTGAGCTAAAGACCCGAACGGAGGGAGAAAGCCAGCTGAAGGAGGCCGAAAGAGCCAAGGCCGGGCTTGAAAACGATAAGGCCTACTTGACAAAGGCCAAGGCCAAGCTTGAGCAAGAAAAGGCCGAGTTGAAGAAGGCCGACACCAAGCTCGAGAAAGAAAAAGTTAAACTGGAGAAGGCCATAGCCAAGTGGGAGGCCGACTACAAAAGTAAGTCTCTGCTCTGACAATGACTTGTTTACTTGTCGGTGAACCCAGGTAGCTGCTAGAGCCAATGCCCAAATCCAGTTTCAGGCTTTCCTAGAGGAGATAAAGGTTGTCAAGGAGTCACGGGAGACCCTTGCCGTGTCTGTGAAAGGGCTCCTTGACATCATGGATCCTCACGATGTGGGAACCAGCTCTAGCACAATCTTCCAAGTGGAGGCACGCCTTAAGGATGCACCGAGTGCCCTGAAGAGGTACTCAGATGAGCATGTTGTTATCGGCGCAGCCCAGACCTTGGCGATGACCAAGTCTATCTACCCAAGGGCAGATATTGAAGCCATCGGGGAGGGGTTTGTCGGGGAGACGACACTCGAGGAGGCGTTGAAGCTGGTAGCCGAAGTGAGGCCGACTATAGAGGTGATCACCTATGGAGGCCATGGGCCCTAGGTACCTCATCACAAGCATATGGGCCACTAGGACAGAGGATGGGCTGAGACTTGTAATTAGAGATATGGTAGCACCCGGCAGACTTTGCCTTGTACAAAAAGGAATATACAGTCCTAGTCGGGTAAGATGTATCTCTAAGAAGGAAATCCCTTGGCCGTGTCTAGCTGGGATTCCTACCTTGTACCCCTATCCCCTGGTATATAAGGGGAGGCAGGGCACCCCATGAGGGTAGATCATCAAGAGTTCGTCAGAACCACCACCATAATCCTCAAAGGCATACACCCCAACTGGACGTAGGGTATTACCTCGCATCGAGGGCCTGAACTAATATAAAATATCTCCGTGTTCCTTTGCAATCCACCAAGTTTCCATCCGCCGAGTAGCCCCATATTTATATTGCCGGTGTAAAACATCAATAGTTGGCATGCCAGGTAGGGGACTTCGGTGAGATCTACACCAACAATCTCGATGGATCCTACATCAGGAGTTGACGGTGACAAATTCTCCCCTGGAGACACAATAACCTTCGGAAGCCTCGACTTCATCGCCGACCAGATCGGCAATCTCACCTTGGCTGATGCAGATCCAATCCAACCGGCCGAGGAACCAGCCGACTCCGTGCCAGTCGGCTCACAAGACGCTGCAACAACCATCATCAATCTGACGCAGCAATCTTCCACTTCGCCGAGCCACGGGACAACTCTCTCCTTCGGTGTTTGACTTGCGCTAGGCCTTGAGCCAGCCCAAGTTGGGCTAGGAAGGGGAGATATCGTCAATTTCCCACGCAGATTTGGCGATGCCACAGATCTACATCTTATGTGGCAGACCCGATCTCCTACGATTCAGTTTGGACACGGCCAAGCGCCGTTTTAGAATGGATCTAGGGAGGTCGGAGTTGTTCTCACTCCGATAAATTACTCGGATTTCGATTCCAAGTCGGACAATGGTTCAAACACTAGTTCGGAGTCCAGTCTGGGGAGTTTTCTCCTGCCCCGCGAGATCTTCATGGCTTCAACACCACCACCGGAGGTGCGCTGACTACAGGAGGAGGAGCAGGAGGAGGCGTGCCGACTATGACAATAGGAGGAAGCTGACCGCAAGGCTCGCAACAACGGGCTACGCAAGGCTGGGCGAACCGCTCAGCAACAGATCCTCCAGACAAAAGTCGGCGACCATGACATCTTCGTCACACCACAACAGAACGTCGTGGCCACCGCAACTCTGCTAGACACGCTCTAGCTTGGGCCTGATCACCAGGCCACCCCAACTATTGCCAAGATCAAGGCGATGATTACAGCTGCTGCCTGTCAGCAGCAACAGCAGTCAGGCGACACACTTGTTCCGACTAACCGGTCGGGTTCTCCGGCAGCAGGCTCATCTACATCAGCTCAACGCCGGGCGGCTGGCTCAAGTCGGCCACACGATGAGTCACGCCAAACGTCACTCGGTGACACCAATAACAACAATTGGCAGCGTCACCAGTACGATCGCCGGCCCAACCAAGATCACCATGTTCGTCTACAACGTGACCTCCGATACGACATCAACGCCCAGTGCCGCCAGCGTGAAGAAGAAGAGCGCCGCCGACTGGAGGACGAGAACGAGCATTTCGGTCTTCACCACGAGTGGTTTAACCACCGTGGTCGAAGCCGGAGCCCTCACGAAGACGAAGGCGTTCCAACTTTCACCCACGAGCTATAGGAAGTCGACTGGCCGTCGTGCTTCAAGCCTATGGGGATAGAGAAATACGATGGCAAAACCAATCCCAAGTCCTGGCTCACCGTATACACCCTAGCAATTCGAGCTACCGGAGGTGATCATAAAGCCATGGCTAACTATCTCCCAGTCGCACTAGCCGACTCGGCGAGGACATGGCTAACAGGGCTCCCGAGGCGGTCGATCGGTTCCTGCGGAGAACTCAGGTAGCGGTTCATCGCTAACTTTCAGGGAACCTACGAGAGGCAGTCTTCTGAGCATGATCTATACCAACTACACCAAAAGAAGAACGAGTTTCTGTGTGAATTCATCAAGAGGTTCTCCGAGAAGCGCAACAAGATCCCAATGATCAAGGACGAGGCCGTCATCGCTGCCTTCCACAAGGGAGTAAAGGACGCCCCGTTCATCGCGAAGTTCACTCGGAAACCACCATCCTCTGTCCGGGCTCTCTTTGACATGGCGAACAAATACGCCAACTCGGCTGAAGCGGTTGCCGAGGCCATCGACGAGAAGAAGGAGTCCCGGTAGAAGGACCAAAAGGCGAAAGCCGACAACGAGCCATCATAAAACAAGACCGGCAACTGCAAGCGGAAGTCGGACAATGAGGTGGCCAACATGGAGCGAACTCGCTCGCAGCCCCAACGAAACAACGACTACCAGAAGGTCATGAACGGGCCATGCCCCTTCCACCCCAAGGGCAAGCACGCGGCCAAAGATTGCTTCATTCTCAAGAAGTTTGCTTCTGAGCAGGCTTCATCATCTGGTGTCGACAAGGACAAAGCCAAGCCAGACCAAGGCCCGGCCGATGATTTTCAAGATCCCCAGGACGAGCTCAACCACATCATTGGAGGGCCGTCTGCGTACGAGTCCAAGCGGAAGCAAAGGCTCACAGCACGCGACGTCAACTCAATCTCTACAGCAGACGCCCCCTAGTATTTGCGCTAGTCAGAGACGCCCGTCACGTTCACTCGTACAGATCACCCAGATCGGGTTTCGCACCCAGGATGCTATCCGCTCGTCCTGGACTAGGTCGTCAAGAACATCAAGTTGAAGAAGGTTCTCATTGACAGAGGCAGTGCACTCAACATCCTCTTCGCCAAGACCCTGGACGAGATGAAGATTCCTCGTTCAGATCTGCGGCCGAGTACGGCGCTCTTCGACGGAATAATTCCTGGCCTATCTTCAACACCACTCGGGCAGATCACCTTGCCAGTCACCTTCGACATGCGGGATAACTTCTGCACGGAAAACATCTGCTTCGAGGTCACCAACTTCGAGACCACATACCACGCTATACTCAGACGACCGGTGCTCGCCAAGTTCATGGTGATACCGCACTATACATACATGGTGCTTAAGATGCCAGGGCCAGCAGGAGTCATCTCCCTCTGTCGCGATGTCAAGCAAGCCTTCACCTGTGACAAGGAGAGTTGCGAATTGGCTCAATCACAAGAGGTGGCAGTCGGGCGCAACAGCATTTGGCAAGCCGTCACAACCGAAGTCGAGGAAGATCATGTTCCGGCCAAAAAAGCAGGAAAGTCAGGAATTTCAGCGGACTCTAACACGAAGAAGATCCCCCCGGACCCTTTCGACCCCAAGGACCCATTTGGTTTACCAAGAATAGACCAGGTGGTGGATTCAACTGCAGGGTGCGACCTTCTCAGTTTTCTCGACTGCTACTCGGGATACCACCAAATCAGCCTGAAGGAGGAAGACTGCATAAAGATGTCTTTTATCATGCCGTTTGGAGCGTACTGCTACATCACTATGCCGTTCAGTTTGAAAAACGTTGAAGCAACGCATCAACGGGCAATTCAGCGGTGTCTACACACTCAGATCGGGTGCAACGTGGAGACCTATGTCGACGACGTGGTGATCAAGACCAAGTCCAAAGAAGACCTCATCGCTGACTTGGAAGAAACCTTCCAAAATCTTCGAAGATTCAAGATGAAATTGAACCCAAAAAAGTGTGCCTTCGGTGTGCCATCCGGCAAGTTACTCGGCTTCATCGTCTCACATCGCGGCATCGAGGCCAACCTAGAGAAAGTCAACGCAATCATGAACATGGCACCCCCGACTAACCAGAAGGACATCTAGAAGCTGACAGACTGCATGGCGTCACTCAGCTGGTTTATTTCCCGACTGGGCGAACGGGGCATGCCCTTTTTCAAGCTATTGAAGAAAGCCGACAATTTCCAATGGACTCCCGAAGCCCAGCAGGCCTTCGAAGACTTCAAGAAATTTCTCACATCACCCCTCGTGTTGGCATCACCCATGCCCCAAGAACCGCTAATGCTATATCTGGCGGCAACTACTCAAGTAGTCAGCACGGTGCTGGTGGTCGAGCGATCCGAACATGGTCACATCCAGAAAGTCCAACGGCCAGTCTACTTTGTCAGCGAGGTCCTTGTTGACTCGAAGACGAGATACCCACAAGTCCAGAAGCTACTCTATGGCCTACTCATCACTGTCCGGAAGATGGTGCACTATTTCCAAGCACATCAAGTCACGGTGGTCACATCGTTTCCACTCGGGGACGTCCTACTGTCGATGTTTTACACCGGCAATAAATATATGGGGCTACTCGGCGGATGGAAACTTGATGGATTGCAAAGGAACACGCAGAGATTTTATACTGGTTCAGGCCCTCGATGTGAGGTAATACCCTACGTCCAGTTGTGGTGTTATTCCTTTGAGGATTTGCGGTGGTGATTCTGGTGAACCAACTCAACCTGCCCTCAGGGGGCGCCCTGCCTCCCCTTATATACTACGGGACAGGGTTACAAGGTAGGAGTCCCAACCGGATTATGGCCAAGGGATCTCCTCTTAGAGATATAACGCACCCAACTAGGACTGTGTTTTCCTTATCGTACAAGGCAAAGTCTGCCGAGTGTGGCTATATCCCTAATTACAAGGCTAGGCCCATCCTCTATCCGAGTGGCCCATATCCTTGTCATGAGGTACCCGGGGTCGATGGCACCCACAGTAGCCCCTGAGACCTTCATAGTTGAGTCACAGCTGATGCCGAGTGCTCATCCTCCACGGTGAAGTCTTCCCGACTGCATTGCTCCCGAGTACTCTTTGTCCGAGTGAGTCTTCTTCCCGAGTCCTGCTTCATGTCAGCTGGCAGCAAGGCTATGAAGGGCTTCATGTAGATATATGAATAGTATGCGCCGAATAGGTGCACGTATTAGGTGTAGCCCCCGACTTTGTGCTTAATTGTGAAGACAATTAAACATAAAGTCAAAGATCTTTAACTTGGAAGTCTTTCCCGAGTAGATTACTACTGGTATATGAGACTCTTCGGTATCATGTCAACCGGAATATGATTTATAGTCTTGCCGAGCAGGGAACTACTCGTATGTAGGACTCTTCAACTTCATGTCAGTCGGAATGGGTATTTATAGTCTTGCCGAGTAGGATGCTACTCGTATATGGGACTCTTTAGCGTCATGTCAGCTGGAAAGAGGGGTTTATAGTCTTTCCCGAGTAGCGTCCCACCCAGAAATTAGACTCCTCCGCGTCATGTCAGCGGGAATGAGAAATTTATAGTCTCTCCCGAGTAGTGCACTACTCGAAAGTTAGACTCCTCCGCATCATGTCAGCGGGAATAATGTTGCTCATGGCAACTGATGGCCACGCACGTAGGCCGAGTACCACTTTATGAAAATAAATCCACGGCGTGGTCAGGTGTACCCGAGAAAGATACCTGCATCCCCAATTTTAATGAAGACCAGCTTGTGATCCTTGTAAGGATATATCCTCGAGACCTGGTGGATAAAACAGATACCCAAACATATATGTTTAGCAATAAGGCTCTCATGAAGCATATCTGTTTACCTCATCGGCTCCTGTTGGTAGCACCAACGCTATAATTTCAACTTAGCCTGCGGGCGGCCCACATGGAGCATGCTACTGTAGGAACTCATATCTTGGTGGCTGCTACCCAATAAGTCGGCCTGAGCCGACCTACCCAGCATAGATCTATAGAAGTATCATCCATCGCATGTCAGGATGAGTTTTTTGGTGTCGGTAACCACAATCAGCCAGAGAAATCCTTATTTGCAAGCCTTTTTGACTTACGTTCTAGATGCAACCTGGTTTCCACATAAGCCTGAGTAGCTATATTGCAGGATCTGCTTGCCCTCCTCAGGTGTGACGCGGTGCATGGGAACCCCGAATGCGCTTTGATGATGTAAGTCTTCTCTGACTTGGGTAAAGCCGAACAAGGTACCCGAACCTTGCATTAGCAGAGGGTTCGGCTGGCGACCCTCATGGGGCGTACCCTATCCAACAGAGCTATGGCCAAATAAGGTACCCGACCCTTGTATTAGCATAGGATTCGGCTGGCGACCCTCATGGGGCATACCCGATCTGACAGAGTTGTGACCAAATAAGGTACCCGAACCTAGCATTAGCATAGGATTGGGTCGGCGGTCGTACCGGCAATGCTGCTGGTTGTCATTGTTGGTATTGCCGAGCGTTGTTTGCCGGGACTCTTCGCGATGCCGACTGGAGCCGGCCACCCAGCGTCGCGTTGATGCAGATGAGCCTGCTGCTGGAGAACCCGACCGGTTGGTCGGTATAACTGTGTCGCCCGACTGCGGTTGCTGCTGACAGGCAGCAGCTGTGATCATCGCCTTGATCTTAGCGATAGTCGGGGTGGCCTGGTGATCAGGCCCAAGCTGAAGTGTGTCCAGCAGGGTTGCGGTGGCCACAACGTTCTGTTGTGGCATGACGAAGACGTCGTGGTCGCCGATTTTGGTTTGGAGGATCTGCTGCTGAGCAACTCGCCCAGCCTGGCATAGCCTGTCATTGCGGGCCTCGCGGTTGGCCTCCTCTTGTTGTAGTCGGCGCGCCTCCTCCTGTTGCTCCTCTTGTAGTCGGCATACCTCGGAAGGTGATGTTGAGGCCATGAAGATCTCGCGGGAAAGGAGGAAGCTTGCGGAACTAGAGTCCAAACTGGTGCTCAAACCGCTGTCGGACTTGGTGTCGGACTCCGAATAGTTTATCGGAGTAAGAACGACTCCGACCTCTCTAGATCCAATCTAAAATGGCGCCTGGCCGTGTCCAAACTGAATTACTGGAGGTCGGGTCTGCTGCGCGGGATGTAGATGCACAGCATCGCCGAAGATGTGCGGGAGGTTGATGATCTCTCCCCTTCTCGGCCCAACCCGGGCAGGCTCAAGGCCTAGCGCGAGTCGGCCCACAAGACACCGCCGTCTCCTTCAGCGACTTACTGTATTTTACGATATATGTAAATACGTGTTCTTCCTCTTACTGATATTAATTTCTCTGATTAGTTGACCCCTTACGTTTAAGCACTCTGCCCGACTAATCATAGGCCCCTAGCGCCGGGAGTTGGCTCATGGCTCTTTCCTAGACACGCGTTTTGGGTGACTTGAGTTCGTCTTTCATGGAGCAAAGTTTCACTTATCAGGATTTATGCTACTCGAATACTTTTGCAATCATTTAAGAGAAAAAGACAGAAAAAAGTGCAGCTTGTGCACCTATTAGGTGTAAGCGGCTGCAGCAATGGCAAGGCCAAATGAAGAACTATTTATCAGAGAGCGAGTTAGCTATGCGGTATTTGGGAGTGGGGATGCCATCCTTGTGTTTGGGCTTTTGAGCCCCTGAGCTTGTCACTTGTTGTCCTGATAATCTTTAGTTGTTGAAAGTCAAAGACGGTTGTGACCGATTGCCACAATGAAGCCGTCTGACTTGTGTTTGTGACTCCCGACTTTAGTCGGGACCACGTCGTTGGTGCCCTCTCACTTCTTTTGTTAGGGTGCCTTCTTGTCATTGAGGACCTCAGCCACAGCGTTGGCCAAGTCGGCATACTTGTTCGCCATGTCGAATAAAGCCTTGACAGAGTTAGGAGGCTTCCGCGTGTATTTGTCGATGAACGAGGTGTTTTTGACTCCTTTTCGAAAGGTGGCGATGACGGCCTCATCCTTGATCATTGGGATTGAATTCTTCTTCTCAGAGAACCTCTTGATGAAGTCACGAAGAGACTCGTTCTTCCTTTGATGTAGCTGATACAGGTCGTACTCGGAAGATGGCCTCTCGTATGTTCCCTGGAAGTTGGCGATGAGGCGTTCCCGGAGTTCTCCCCAGGAGCTGATTGATTGCTTGGGAAGTCCTGTTAGCCATGTCCTTGCTGAGTAGGCTAAAGCGACTGGGAGGTAGTTAGCCATGACTTTGTGATTTCCTCCAGTTGCTCGGATTGCCAGAGTGTAGAACGTGAGCTAGGACTCGGGATTGGTCTTGCCGTCGTATTTGTCGATGCCTGTAGGCTTGAAACCCGACGGCCAGTCGACCTGTTGTAGCTCCTGGGTGAAGGCTGGTATGCCTTCGTCTTCATGAGGTCTCAGAGGTCCTGATCATCCCGACGGTTACTTTGACGTCACTGGTTGTCGTTGGGGTTGCCGAGCGATGCCTGACGTGCCTCCATATGCGGCTGACTAGAGCCAACCGCTCAGCGTCGCTTTGAGGTAGATGAGACTGCAGTTGGGGATGTCGACCGGTTGGTCGGTATGAGGGTATCACCCGACTGTTGGTACTGCTGACATGCAGCAGTGGTAAGCATGGCTTTTATCCTTGCGATCGTCGGGGTGGCCTGGTGATCAGGCCCGAACTGGAGTGTATCCAGTAGAGTGCAGCGGCCACAATGTTCTATTGAGGAGTAATGAAGACGTCGTGGTCGCAGACATGGGTTTGGAGGATTTGTTGCTGTACAGTCCGCCCGGCCCTGCGTAGAGCGTCGTGCTGGCGTCTTGCTTCTTCCTCTTGTTGCTCCCATAGTCGGCGTGCTTCCTCCTCTTGCTGCTCGCGTAGTCGGCGTGATTCCTGAGTAGGAGTAGAGCCTCTGGATGCCATGAAGATTTCTCGTGGCGGGGAGAAGCTTGCCGAACTGCTGTCCAACTTAGAGTCAGAATCCGATTGAGAGTCATAGTCTGACTGAGAGTCGTAGTTGGAATAGTTGATGGGGGTGATTATAACTCTGACCTCCCTAGATCCGATCTCGAGCGGCTCTGGGCCGTATCCGAGTCAAACTCCAGAGGATCGGGTTTTCTGCGTTGGATGTTGTCTAAAGATATCTGTGGCGTTGCCGAGTCTGTATGGGAGATTGATGATCTCTTCCCTTCTTAGCTCGATCTTGGCTGGCTCAAGGCCGAGTCCGAGTCGAACACCGAAGGAAACAGTTATCCTGAGACTCGGACAAGATGAAGATTGCCGCAGCAAGTCGATAAGGGTCGCTGCAGCGTCGTGTGGACCAACTGGCGTGGAGTCGGCCGGTTCCCTGGCAGATCGGACCAAGTCCGAGTCGGCCAAGGTGAGATTGCCGATCTGGTCGGCGACGAAGTCGAGGCTTCCGAATGAAATTGTATCTCCGGGGGAGAGTTTGCCGCCGTCGACTCCGGTTGCTGGATCCATCGAGCTTGTAGATGTAGATCGCGTCGAAGCCCCTACCTAGCGCGCCAACTATCGATGTTTTACACCAGCAATAAATATATGGGGCTACTCGGCGGATGGAAACTTGATGGATTGCAAAGGAACACGCAGAGATTTTATACTGGTTCAGCCCTCGATGTGAGGTAATACCCTACGTCCAGTTGTGGTGTTATTTCTTTGAGGATTTGCGGTGGTGATTCTGGTGAACCAACTCAACCTGCCCTCAGGGGGCGCCCTGCCTCCCCTTATATACTGGGGGACAGGGTTACAAGGTAGGAGTCCCAACCAGATTATGGCCAAGGGATCTCCTCTTAGAGATATAACGCACACAACTAGGACTGTGTTTCCTTATCGTACAAGGCAAAGTCTGCCGAGTGTGGCTATATCCCTAATTACAAGGCTAGGCCCATCCTCTATCCGAGTGACCCATATGCTTGTCTTGAGGTACCCGGGGCCCATGGCACCCACACCTACATAACCGCGAGGCCACTGGCCGAATCGCTAAGTGGGTGCTCGAGTTGATGGTGTTCGACATCACCTTTCAGCCACAGACAGCAATCAAATCACAAGCTCTAGCCGACTTCGTGGCTGAGTAGACAGAAGTTCAAATGCCTACATCAACAGCGAAGCTAGAGTACTGGACAATGTTCTTCGATGGTTCTCTACGGATCGGTAGCGCCGGGGCTGGTGTCGTACTGATGTCCCCCACCAACGAAAAACTCAAGTACGTTCTACAAATCCACTTCCCAGCTTCCCACAACATCGCCGAGTACGAGGCACTTATCCACGGGCTCCGCATTGCTATATCACTCGGCATACGTCGACTGGTTGTGCGTGGAGACTGTCAAATCGTGGTAAACCAAGTTTTGAAAGACTGGACATGTCTCGATGACACCATGGCGGCATACTGTTAGGAGGTCCGCAAGCTAGAAAACAAATTCGACGGGCTGGAGATAACACACGTCCTACGACAATACAATGATGCTGCAGATGAACTGGCAAATATGGGATCAAAGCGTGAAGCAGTCCCAACAGGGATCTTTGTCGAGCAACTTATGGAGCCATCAGTCAAGAAGAAACCAGCGCCGGAGTAGTCGGGAGGCGAACCTACCCCGGCGACAGACGAGGTGCTGCACATATGTCACGATTGGTGGACTCCTGTTCTCAAATTCCTCCTGGACGACGAACTCCCAGAAGATCGCAGCCAAGCTAAACAAATAAAACGTCAAAGCAAGAGTTTCCTAGTCGTCGGAGAAGACCTGTACCGAAGAAGTGCATCCAGTGTCCTCATGCGCTGCGTCACCACCGAGGAGGGCAAGCAGATTCTACACTCGATCCACTCGGGCATATGTGGCAACCACGCCGCATCCAAGACGTTAGCTGGAAAGGCTTACCGGCAGGGATTTTTCTAGCCAACAGCAGTAACAGATGCAAAAGACATTGTTTGCACATGCGAGGGTTGCTAGTTCTACGCAAGACAAACCAATCTTCCAGCCCAAGAACTTCAAACAATCCTAATCTCTTGGCCCTTTGCAGTATGGGGGCTTGACATGGTCGGGCCCATCAAGAAAGCGTCAGGAGGGTTCACACAATTGTTTGTCGCAGTGGATAAATGCACCAAGTGGATTGAGGCCAAACCCGTTGCAACCATAACAGCGGCACGAGCAAAGGACTTCATCATGAGTATATTATACCGATTCGGGGTCCCCAACCGCATCATCATCGACAATGGTACTCAATTCACGGGCGGCGTGTTCCAAGATTTCTGTGACGACTTCAGCATCAAGATCTGCTATGCATCTATGGCACACCCGCGGAGCAATGGGCAGGTTGAATGAGCCAATGGTATGGTCTTACAAGGTATCAAGGCCAAGATATTTGACCGACTACAACCATACGTGGGCCGGTGGGTACAAGAACTCCCATCTATTCTTTGGTCTCTCAGAACCACGGTTAGTCGGGCAACAGGGCAATCCCCTTTCTTTCTGGTCTATGGTGTTGAGGCTGTGCTACCAACCGAGTTAGAGTTTGGCTCTCCGCGAGTTCGGGCTTACTCAGAAGACATCTCAAACAACACCCGATTGGTCGAACTAGATCAGTTGGAAGAAGCAAGGGACATTGCAATAATCCAGTCGGCAAGGTATCTCCAAGTCCTGCGTCGTTATCACAATCGCAATGTCCGTGGCCGCGCCTTTTTGGTTGGAGATCTCGTCTTGAGAAAAATACAAACCACCAAAGATAGGCATAAACTATCCCCAATCTGGGAAGGGCCGTTCATTATAGCGGAGGTTACTCGGACAGGCGCCTACCAACTGAAGACCGAAGACGGTGTCCTCATCAGCAACTCATGGAATATAGAACAGCTACGTCCTTTCTATACCTGAGTTTTACACTTTTCCATGTGTACAGTTTTTCTCTGACTCACTACGCCGTTTGTTTCAACCAAGTAGTGAGTCGGGGGCTGCAAGTATTATATCTGCTTCGTCAATAATATACGAGCCTATTTTACTTAAGTTATGAAGTTTTACTATGACTTTCCCATGTCTGCCCAAGTATAGCTTTCTGTGGTGAACGTTTTTATTAAGTTCCTATAGATTAACTCAGCGTAGGCTATACGGTCGAGTAAGGCTAATGACAACTGAGTAATAGTCTAAAGCTTGGCGGCATTGCACATATATTTACACATGTCTTTACAAAAACTTATATACACACCGACTGCATGATATACGGTTTTTACATACCCAGGTCTCGGGTGATAATCTCTACAGTCGGCCTCACCTTGGCTATCAGCTCCAGCGCCTCCTCCGGAGTCATCTCCTCAACAAACCCCTCCCTGATGGCTTCAACATCTGCCCTTGGGTAGATGGACTTGGTCATTGCTAGGGTCTGGGCCATGCCGGCAATAACGTGCTCATCCGAGTACCTCTGCAGGGCACTTGGTGCATCTTTAAGGCGCTCCTCCAGTTGGAAGATTGTGCTGGAGCTGGTTCCCACAGGACGAGGATCTATCAGGTCAAGGAGCCCTTTCACAAACTCGCCAAGGGTTTCCCGTGACACCTTGACTACCCTGATCTCCTCTGCGAAAGCCTGAAATTGGATCTAGGAATTGGCTCTCGCAGCTACCCGGGTTCACCGACAAGTAAACTTGTTAGGCAAAGCTGTAGATGGAGTAATTAATGGATTGGCTAAGGTTATTGTCAGAGCGGAGACTTACTTTTGTAGTCGGCCTCCCACTTGGCTATGGCCTTCTCCAGTTTAACTTTTTCTTTCTCGAGCTTGGTATTGGCCTTTTTCAACTCGGCCTTCTCTTGCTCAAGCTCGGTTTTGGCCTTTGTCAGGTCAGCCTTGTCCTTTTCAAGTTCGGCCTTGTCTCTCTCAGCCCCCTTCAGCTGTTCTTCTCCCTCCGTTCAGGTCTTCAACTCGGCTTCGAGGGCTGCACGACAGGTTAGTCAAGAACTCAACGTTGCAGTCAAGACACAACTGGGCAGTCGGGAGCAACACAGCTGGAGAAATATACTAAGGATTTGGTCAGGAAGAAGTATTCTGGAGGCTTACCTCTCATCTTCTTGGCTTGGTCCCAATTCTCACTCCTGAGCTGGGTGACAACCTCCCTCAACCAAGATTCCCTCTCCTGGCTGCGCCCCTCTACTTTGGCTTTCAAGGCCCGGAGCTGGTCCAATTCTTGGAGCTAGGGGGCAACTCGGGTCAGCACCTCATGCATCTTCTCCGAGCGATCAACAAGCTTCTACTCGGGGAGTAACAAGTCAAAGCAGAGTCAAGCGTCAAGAAATACTACCAAGATTCCAATACAATGGAAATCATACCTGAATCCCCTGGGACGCGGCGATTGTGGCATGAAGCAAGTCTTCTCGCTCCTTTTCCGCTGCTGCCTCATCGTGCTTGTAGCTCCGCACAGTTCTGTCAGGCGCCGTCCAGCGGAACGTCCTTAGGAACTTGTGCGGAGGGGCCTCGATCCTGGGGAGGTCGGGTCTGTCCGAAGGAAGGGACAGTGACGACGACGGTGACCAGGATGGCAACAGGATCCCGGCCCCCAACTCGGCAGCCTCCGGGGCTTCGGGGGCTGGCTTAGGAGCTGCAGCGACGGCTTTGACAACGGGCGCCGGCTCAGGGGCTGGAACAATGGCTTCAGCAACCGCCCCTTGGTCGGTTGGGGTTGGCGGCCCTGTAGTCGGGGCGGTCTCAGTTTCTGCAACTAGGGACGCCACCGGCTCAGCAGGCATGCTTGCTGGTGCCGGATTGGCTGGGGCAGGCTCGACAGCAGGGGCAGTCAGCGTGATTTCCTTAAGATTAATGTCGACCCGCTTCCTATGTAACGAGTCGGATATCAAGACGCTACAATGCTGAACATGATTTTCAGAAGACCCAAAATGGCCTACCTCTTGGAGAATTTGAGGTTTTTTCTGGGAGATCCAGAGAGCAGCACTCGAGGGCCGCTGGCTATCAGGCCTGACGGCGCGGTAGTCGGCGGCGGCACTTCCATCCTAGTCGGCCCTGCTTGGGGTGTGGCCGGCTGGGGTGACTGCGAACTCAGAGGCGCCCTCTTTGGCCTTGATGTCGTTGGGCCTGGCAGCACCGAGCTTGACTTCTTACTTAGCGGTGCATTTTTTGGGCTTGATGTTGCTGAGCCGACTACGCTGGTCCCAGTCCGGGGTTGGAAGGCCTAGCGGCTGCGTTGGTGGTGTCTCTGATCTTGAGGCTCCCAACCGTGGCACTCGGCCTAATGACCTCCTTCTTGCCTTGGTGTACAACGGGTTTCTTCCCCGCTCTCTTGGAGTCGGGCTTGGCGGCAGAAGGACTTCTCAGCCTCTTCTTCGACTTTGTGGCCAATAGCGGATGGGAGTCATCATCAAACTCCTTGGACCAGTGCAAACGATTCAACAATATACATCACACGATGTTGGGCAATTATGGATACATGTCTATAGGCATTCATCACAGAAGAGAAGCAAGGGTTACCTCAGGACGAGGCCGGTTTCGGCTATAAGCCGCGATGGAGCGCTCTGTGTCCTTGGTTTCAACCACCCCACTGGAGAAATAAGTGAACAATGTTTCGGTCACTTTTTGTTGATCAGCCACCTCTTGGCTTTCTTGGTCAGGGTCATTTTTCCCTTGGTAATCCTAGCGGAATTCGCTCCTCAGCTTCAATGGCTGGACACACCGGGTCAGGAAACACTTGGCCACCCAGGGGCTGGTCAGGCTGGCTCTCTTAAATTTCTCCAATCTTGCTAGCAACTGACGTACTTGGCCCATCTCTTCGAAAGTTGGATCTGATGACCAATTGGGCGAGACCGCCGGTGGCGAGCCGATGAATGGAGGCAAGGAGGGTTCCAGATCAGAACAGTAGAACCACTCCTTATGCCAACCTTTCAAGGAGGATTTCAAAGGAAGATTGATATATATTTTCTTCATTTCACTCCTCAACTGAAGGCCAGCCCCCCCAATCACCTGGACCTTATTCTTCGAGGGTTGGGGCTTGATGTGGAATAAGTGCCTAAAGAAATTGAAATGGGGTTCTGCACCCAAGTAGCACTCGCAAAGAGTCACGAAAATAGAAATTTGCAAGATCGAGTTGGGATTCAGATTCACCAACTCCAATTCGTAGAAGCTAAGAAGACAACGGAGGAACGCAGAGGAGGGAAGAAATAAACCTCGGTCAAAGAAAGAGGCAAAAACAACAGTCTCGTTGGCTTGGGGATTTGGAACCGACTCACCCTCAGCCAAGCGCCAGCAGATGATGTCATGGCTTTGTAGCCACAGCAACTTCTCCAGCCTTTCCAGCTTCGACCGGCTGCAATCTGAGGTCAGCCACCCTTCGTCCGACGCCCCAACGAAATCTGGAACCCTCGGCATGGTTGGGGGGACAAGAAATTTGGGAGAAATGTGTTCGGGGGCTTGGGATGGACAAAGGCAAGCGGAATCACTTGAGCTTCAATGGGGAGGAGCAAGCAATGGTGAACCCTAGCAGAGCGGTAGGTGAAATTTCGGCGCGGAGCTGGGAAGACGAAACGATTGGTCGCTTGGGGAAGATGAGGAATCTTTTCTCTCTCCCCCAGCCTTTATAGAGCCTGTGCCGACTCATGGGCTTGGGCTTACACAGTCGGTACTGGGCCACCAAGATATGAGTTTCTATAGTAGCACGCTCAATATGGGCCGCTCGCTGGCTGTGTTAAAATCGCAGTACGGGTGCTACCAACAGGAACCGATGAGGTAAACAGATATGCTTCATGAAGGCCTAATTGCCAAACATATATGTTTGGGTATCTGTTTTATCCACCAGGTATTGAGAATATGTCCTTATAAGGATCACAAGCTGATCTTCATCAACTATGGGGATGCAGGTATATCTCAAGTACACCTAACCACATAATGGATTTATTTTCATAAAGTGGTACTCGGCCTACATGCTTGGCCAACAGTTGCCATGAGCGACATTATTCCAGCCGACATGACGCTGAAGAGTCTAACTTCTGAGTAGTGCACTACTCGGGAGAGACTATAAATATCCTTTCCAGCTGACATGATGCCGACGAGTCTAATTTTCGAGTAGTATACTACTCGGGAAAGACTATAAACACGCCCTTTCCAGCTGACATGACGCTGAAGAGTCCCATGTACAAGTAGCATCCTACTCGGCAAGACTATAAACATACATTCCGACTGACATGAAGTCGAAGAGTCCTACATACGAGTAGTTTCCTGCTCGGCAAGACTATAAATTATATTCCGGTTGACATGATACCGAAGAGTCTCATGTACCAGTAGTAATCTACTCGGGAAAGACTACAGGGTTAAAGATCTTTGACTTCATGTTTAATTGTTTTCACAATTAAGCACAAAGTCGGGGGCTACACCTAATAGGTGCGCCTATTCGGCGCACACTATTCCAACATCTACATCGAGCCCTTCATAGCCTCGCTGCCAGCTGACATGAAGTAGGACTCGGGAGAAGCAGCACTCAGACAAAGAGCACTCGGGAGCAATGCACTCGGGAAGACTTCACCGTGGAGGATGAGCACTTGGCATCAGCTGTGACTCAACTATGAAGGTCTCGGGGGCCACTGTGGGTGCCATGGGCCCCGGGTACCTCATGACAAGCATATGGGCCACTCGGATAGAGGATGGGCCTAGCCTTGTAATTAGAGATATAGCTAGATTCGGCAGACTTCGCCTTGTATAGAAAGGAATATACAGTCCTAGTCGGGTGCGTTATATCTCTAAGGGGAGATCTCCTAGTCGTAATCCGATGGGGACTCCTACCTTGTAACCCTGTCCCCTAGTATATAAGGGGAGGCAGGGTGCCCCATGAGGGCAGGTGCACACAAGTTCATCAGAACTACCACCGTATATCCTCAAAGGAATAATATAAACTGGACATAGGGTATTACCTCACATTGAGGGCCTGAACTAGTATAAAATCTCTCTGTGTTCCTTTGCAATCCACCGAGTTTACATCCGCCGATTAGCCCCATATATTTATTGCCGGTGTAAAACATCGACAACTGTGGAGGCCATGGGCCTCGGGTACCTCATCACAAGCATATGGGCCACTCGGATAGAGGATGGGCCGAGACTTGTAATTAGAGATATGGTAGCACCCAGCAGACTTTGCCTTGTACAAAAAGGAATATACAGTCCTAGTCGGGTAAGATGTATCTCTAAGAAGAAAATCCCTTGGCCATGTCCGGCTGGGATTCCTACCTTGTACCCCTGTCCCCTGGTATATAAGGGGAGGTAGGGTGCCCCATGAGGGCAGATCATCAAGAGTTCGTCAGAACCACCACCATAATCCTCAAAGGAATACACCCCAACTGGACGTAGGGTATTACCTCGCATCGAGGGCCTAAACCAGTATAAAATCTCTCCGTGTTCCTTTGCAATCCACCGAGTTTCCATTCGGCGAGTAGCCCCATATTCATATTGCTGGTGTAAAACATCGACATCACCCGAGACCTGGGTATGTAAGAACAGTCCCTCATGCAGTCGGTGTGTATAAACTTTTGTAAAAATATGTGTAAATATATGTGCAATGCTGCCAACCTCTGAATTATTACTTAGTTGTCATTAGCTTTACCCGACTATATTTTCTACGCCGAGTTAGTCTGTAGGAACTTAATAAAATCATTCACCACAGAGAGCTGTACTCGGGCCAACGTGACAAAGTCGTAGTAAAACTTCATAACTTAAGTAAAATAGGCTCGTATGTTATTGACAAAGCACATATAATACATGCAGCCCCCGACTCACTACTCAGTTGATACAAGCGGCGTAGTGAGTCAGAGAGAATCTGTACACATGAGAAATTATAAAACTCAGGTATAGAAAGGACGTAGCTATTCTATATTTCATGAGTTGCTGATGAGGACACCGTCTTCGGTCTTCAGTCGGTAGGCGCTTGGCCGCATGACCTCGGCTATAATGAACGGCCCTTCCCAGATTGGGGATAGTTTGTGCCTGTCTTTGGTGGTTTGTATTTTTCTCAAGACAAGATGTCTGACCAAAAAGGCGCGGCCACGGACATTGCGATTGTGGTAGCGACCAATCGGGCATTGTTTGAGATGTCTTCTGAGTAAGCCCGAACTCACAGAGAGCCGAACTCTAACTCTGTTGGTACCACAACCTTAGCACCGTAGACCAGAAAGAAAGGGGATTGCCCTGTTGCCCGACTAACCGTGGTTCTGAGAGACCAGAGAACAGATGGGAGTTCTTGTACCCACCAGCCCACGTATGGTTGTAGTCGGTCAAATATCCTGGCCTTGATACCTTGTAAGACCATACCATTGTCGCGTTCAACCTGCCCGTTGCTCCGCGGGTGTGCCACAGATGCGTAGCAGATCTTAATGCTGAAGTCGTCATAGAAATCTTGAAACACGCCGCCCGTGAACTGAGACCGTTGTCGGTGATGATGCGGTTAGGGACCCCGAATCGGTATAATATACTCATGATGAAGTCCATTGCTTGTGCCACTGTTATAGTAGCCACGGGTTTTGCCTCAATCCACTTTGTGAATTTATCCACTGCAACGAACAAGTGTGTGAACCCTCTTGGCGCTTTCTTGAAAGGCCCGACCATGTCAAGCCCCCATACTACAAAGGGCTAAGAGATTGGGATTGTTTGGAGTTCTTGGGCTGGGAGATTGTTTTGTCTTGTGTAGAACTGGCAACCCTCGCTTGTGCGAACAATGTCTTTGGCATCTATTACTGCTGTGGGCCAGAAAAATCCTTGCCGGTAAGCCTTTCTGACTAACATCCTGGATGTGGCATGGTTGCCACATATACCCGAGTGGATCGACTGTAGAATCTACCTGCCCTCCTCGGTGGTGACGCAATGCATGAGGACACCGGATGCACTTCTTCGGTACAGGTCTTCTCCGACGACTAGGAAACTCTTGCTTTGATGTTTGACTTGTTTGGCTTGACTGTGATCTTCTAGGAGTTCATCGTCCAGGAGGAATTTGAGAATAGGAGTCCATCAGTCTTGACATATGTTCAGTACCTCGTCTGTTGCCGGGGTAGGTTCACCTCCCGACTGCTCTGGCACTAGTTTCTTCTTGACTGATGGCTCCATAAGTTGCTTAACAAAGATCCCTGTCGGGACCGCTTCTCGCTTGGATTCCATGTTTGCCAATTCATCTGCAGTGTCATTGTATTGTTGTAGGACATGTGTTATCTCCAGCCCATCGAACTTGTTTTCCAGCTTGCAGACCTCCTAACAGTATGCCGCCATGGTGTTGTCGAGACATGTCCAGTCTTTCATAACTTGGTTTACCACGAGTTGAGAGTCTCCACGCACAATCAGTCGACGAATGCCGAGTGATATAGCGATACGGAGCCCGTGGATGAGTGCCTCATACTCGGCGACGTTGTAGGAAGCCGGGAAGTGGATTTGTAGTACGTACTTGAGTTTTTCACCGGTGGGGGACGTTAATACGACGCCGGCCCTAGTGCCGCCGATCCATAGAGAACCGTCAAAGTACATTTGCCAGTACTCTAGCTTCGCTGTTGATGTAGGCATTTGAACTTCTGTCCACTCGGGCACGAAGTCGGCTAGAGCTTGTGATTTGATAGTTGTCTGTGGCTGAAAGATGATATCAAACGGCATCAACTCGAGCGTCCATTTAGCTATTCGGCCGGTGGCCTCACGATTATGCTGGACGTCCCCGAGTGGATATGATGTGACCACCACAACTTGATGTGCTTGGAAATAATGCACCAGCTTCTGGACAGTGATGAGTAGGCCGTACAGCAGCTTCTGGACCTACGGATATCTCATCTTCGAGTCGGCAAGGACCTCACTGGCAAAGTAGACTGGCCGTTAAACTTTTTGGATGTGACCCTGTTCGGATCGCTCAACCACCAACACCGTGCTGACTACCTGAGTAGTTGCCGCTAGATATAGTTGTCGATGCTTTGCACCGGCAATAAAACTATGGGGCTACTCGGCGAAAGTGAATTCGGTGGATTGCAGAGGAACACAGAGAAGGTTTATACTGGTTCAGGCCCTCGATGTGAGGTAATACCCTACGTCTAGTTGAGGTGTTATTCCTCTGAGGTGTTTGATGATCGATGATCTTGTCTATTGCCCTGAAGGGCGCCCTGTCTCCCTTTATATACTAAGGGACAGGGGTACATGATAAGGATCCCAGCCGGGTACGGCCAAAGGATATCCTTCTTAGAGATAGAGACCTATCCGACTAAGACTATGTTTCCTCGTTATACAAGGCAAAGCCTGCCGGGTGCTATCTTATCTCTAATTACATGGTTCGGCCCGTCCTCTATCCGAGTGGCCCATATACTGGTAATGAGGTACCCGAGGCCCATGGCCTCCACAGTAGCCCCTGAGACCTTCATAGTTGAGTCACAGCTGATGCCGAGTGCTCATCCTCCACAGTGAAGATTGCTCAAGTGCAGTGCTCCTGAGTACTCTTTGTCCGAGTAAGTTTTCTTCCGAGTCCTGCTTCATGTCAGCTGGCAGCGAGGCTATGAAGGGCTTCAAATAGATATATGAATAGTGTGCGCCGAATAGGCGCACCTATTAGGTGTAGCCCCTGACTTTGTGATTAATTGTGAAGACAATTAAACATAAAGTCAAAGATCCTTAACCTGGAAGTCTTTCCCGAGTAGATTAATACTTGTATATGAGACTCTTCGGTATCATGTCAACCGGAATAAACCTTATAGTCTTGCCGAGTAGGGGACTACTCGTATGTAGGACTCTTCGACTTCATGTCAGTCGGAACATGTGTTTATAGTCTTGCCGAGTAGAATGCTACTCGTATATGGGACTCTTCAGCGTCATGTCAGCTGGAAAAGGGGGTTTATAATCTTTTCCGAGTGACGTCCCACTCAAAAGTTAGACTCCCCCGCATCATGTCAGCGGGTAAAATGTTGCTCATGGCAACTGATGGCCACGCATGTAGGCCGAGTACCACTTTATGAAAATAAATCCACGGCGTGGTCAGGTGTACCCGAGAAAGATACCTGCATCCCCAATTTTAATGAAGACCAGCTTGTGATCCTTGTAAGGATATATCCTCGAGACCTGTGGATAAAACAGATACACAAACATATATGTTTAGCAATAAGGCTCTCATGAAGTATATCTGTTTACCTCATCAGCTCCTGTTAGTAGCACCAGCGCTATAATTTCAACTCAGCCTGCAGGCGGCCCACATGGAGCATGCTACTGTAGGAACTCATATCTTGGTGGCCCAGTGCTAACTGTGTAGGCCCAAGCCCATCTAGTCGGCACCGGCTCTATAAAAGCAGGGAGAGAGAAAAAGATTCCTTCATCTTCCCCAAATCAGCCAATCGCTTCGTCTTCCACCTTCGCGCCCAACTTTTCGCTTCCCGCCCGGCTAGGGTTAGCTACTGCTATTCCCCACCCGAACTTGGGCGATTCCAATCCTCTTCATTTGTTCCAAGCCCCCGATTTGCTTTTCCCCAAATCTCACCGCCTCTAGTCATGCCGAAAGCTTCGGATCTTGCGGGTGCGCCGGGAAGTTCTTGGCCGATTTCAGATTGCGGCTCGGTGAAGTTGAAGCCGCTGGAGAGTGAACTGAAGTTGCCCAGCCAAGAGGTGATTCGCTGGCGGTCGGCTAAGGGTGAGTCGGTCCCAAATCCCCAACCTGGTGAAACGGGAGTTTTCGCCTCTTTTTTCGATCGGGGCTTGTGCCTTCCATCTTCTGATTTCTTCCGCCACGTCCTTGACTTCTACGGGCTGGAGTTGGTGCATTTGAACCCTAACTCGATTCTTCAAATCTCCATATTTGTTACTCTTTGTGACTGCTTCTTGGGTGTTGAACCCCATTTTATCCTCTTCCTACTGTTCCACATCAAACCCCAACCCTCCAAGAATAATATCAATGTGATTGGGGGGCTGGTCTCCACCTGAGGAGCGATGGGAAGAAGACATATCTTGATCTGCCCTTGAAATCATCTCTGAAAGGCTGGCAAAAGGAATGGTTCTATTGCTCAGATCTGGCTCCCTCCTTGCACCCATTTACCAACTTGCCGCCCATGGTTTTACCAAACTGGTCAGCAGAGCCATCCTTTGAAGAGATGGGCCAGGCACATCAATTGTTGGTGAAGATAGATGACCTCAAGAAGGCTGGCCTGACAGGACCTTGGGTGGCTTGTCGCTTCCTGACCTAGCGCATCCAGCCGCTGAAGCTGAGGAGTGCATTTGGCTGGGCCTTTAAAGGCAAAAACGATCCTGACCGAGTAAGCGACGAGTCGGCGAACAAGGGGGAAGTGACCGAGACACTGTTTGGCTACTTCTCCGAAGGGGTGGTCGCGACCGAGGACGATAACTGCCGAGTTGCGGCCTATAGCTTCATTCGGCCCCAGACCAAGGTAACCTTTAATCTTCTTCTATGATGAATGCCTGTGGAACTGTGATTGTTCAGCATTGCGTGATGTATTTTGTTAACTCACTTATAGTGGCATGAAGAGTTTGATGAAGACTCCCGCCCGTTGTCAGCCGTCGCATCGAAGAAGAGGCCGAGGAGCCCCTCTGCTACCCAACCCGACTCTAAGAGAGCGGGGAAGAAGCCCATTTTGTATCGGGGCGAGGGGGCCATGACGCCGCGCGCCATGGCGGGAAGCCTGAAGATAAGGGACACCGTCACTGTGGTGCCTAGGCGATCAAGTCCCAGGTTGAGACCTGCGGGTTTGAGCCCGACATTGCCGAGCCCGGCATCAGCACCGTCGAGGGGCCGACCGGAGCAGATGCCGCCGAGGACGGAGGAGCCCAAGCCAACCACACCAGAATCGGGGCCGACTCGGGCAGCTGTGCCGCCGCCGACTGTAACGCCGACCGGGCCGACCGCCGGAGCTAGCGCTCCGATGGGACCTGGGTTGCCTGGCAGGAAGCTGAAGTTCTGCAAGAGGTGCGCTGCTCCGGATCTTCTGGAATTCTTGCGTGTTGGAGTAGTGTTTTGATGTCGTGTTTCATCATCCAGGAAGCAGGCCGATATCGATCTCAAGGAGACCAATCCGACCACTCCCCTTGAAGAGCCTGCCCCAGCCGAGCCGGCGGCCGCGAACACACCTACTGAGCCGGTGGCTAGCCCGGTCACCGAGACAGAGGTGGTCCCGACTGTAGGGTCGCCATCGCCACCTGACCAAGAGGCGGTTGCTGAGGTTGAGGCCCCAGCCCCTGAAGCGTCGCCTGTTGCAGTGGCCACCGTCGAAGCCCCTGAGCTGGTCCCCAAGGCCGCGGGGGACGGCGGTGTGGAGGCCGGGACCCCATCGCCGTTGTGGTCGTCATCGTCGTCGTCACTGCCACCAGAGATCCCAAACCTGCCTCGGATCGAAGCTCCTCCGCGTGTGATGCCCCGGACCTTCACATGGATGGCGCTTGACGGGACCGTGAATTGCTTCAGGCTTGATGAAGTCGTCGCGAGGAGGGAACGTGAAAGCTTGCTTTGCGCCGCTATCAGCGGGTCCAAAGGAGTTGGGGTATGATTCTTGTGGCAGAGTCTTGGCGATCTTCTCGTTTTGACGTCTGACTCCATCCTTGATTTGTCTTCCGCCCTAAGCAAAAACTTGTCGACCGTAACAAGGCAATGACGGAGATCCTGGTCGAGATGGCTCCCCACCTCACAGAATTGGAGCAGCTTCGGGCATTGAAGGCCGAGATGGAGGAGTGTCATGCGGGGAGGGAAGCCTGGCTGAAGAGTGGCGCTGACCAGCTCAGGGAGGAGACTTGGGCCCAAGCTGGAAAGATCAGAGGTAAACTCCCCGAATGTATCTTCCCAACTGAACCATCGACGTATTCATCCAGCTGCGTTGTTCCTGACTGCCCAGTTATGTCATGACCACACGGGTGAGCTCTTGGCTAATCTGTCGTGCAGCCCTCGAAGCGGAGTTGAAGACCCGAACGGAGAAGGAATCGCAGCTGAAGGAGGCCAAAGAAGCCAGGGCTGAGCTTGAGAAGGTCAAGGCCAACCTGACAAAGGCCAACACCGAGCTTGACCGGGAGAAGGCCGAGTTGAAAGAGGCCGTCGTCAAGCTCGGTAAGGAAAAAGCCGAACTAGAGAAGACCGTGGCCGGGTGGGAGGCCGACTACGAAAGTAAGTCCTCAACCTGACCGTGATCTTAGCCAATCCATTAGTCGTTCCGTCAGTAGCCAAGTCTGACAAGTTTACTTGCCGATAGACCTGGGCAGACTTGAGAGCCAATGTCCAGGCCTAGTATCGGTTTTACACAGAGGAGATAAGAGTGATTAGGGAGTCACGGGAGGCCCTCATCGGGTCCGTGAAAGGGCTCCTTGACCTCATAGATCCCAGCCCTGTGGGAACCAGTTGCAGCAGGATCCCCCAGATAGAGGCGCGTCTTGAGGATGCACCGAGTGCCTTGAAAAAGTACTCGGATGAGTATGTTGCCGCCGGCGTGGCCCAGACCCTGGCGATGACCAAATCCATCTACCCAAGGGCAGATATTGAAGCCATCGGAGCGGGGTTTGCCGAGGAGACAACGCCTGAGGAGGCGCTGGAGCTGATTGCCCAGGCGAAGCCGACTGCTGAAATAATTACCCGAGACCTGGGTCTGTAAGGGCAACATGTTATGTAGTCGGTATGTATACACTATTGTGAAGAAACATGTGTAAATATATGTGCGACGCCACCAAGCTTATGTACTCGGTCGTCATTAGCTTTACTCGACCGTGCGGTCCATGCCGAGTTATTTTGTTAGAACTTAATAAAATTGTTCAAAGTAAGAAGCTGGACCCGGGCGAACGAGACAGTTGTAGTAAAGCTTCGTGACTGAGTAGGACGAGCTCGTATATTATTGACAGCACATATATACATGCAGCCCCCGACTCACTACTCGGTTGATGCAAGCGGCATAGTGAGTCAGAGAAACTGTACACATGAAAAAGTATAAAACTCAGGTATAGAAAGGACGTAGCTGTTCTATGTTCCATGAGTTGTTGATGAGGATGCCGTCTTCAGTCTTCAGTCGGTAGGCGCCTGGCCGCGTGACCTCGGCTATAATGAACGGCCCTTCTTAGATTGGGGATAATTTATGCCTGTCTTTGGTGTTTGTATTTTCCTTAGAACGAGATCCCCGACCAAAAAGGCGCGGCCACGGACATTGCGATTGTGGTAGCGGCGTAGGCCTTGAAGATACCTTGCCGACTGGATTGTTGCGGTGCCTCTTGCTTCTTCCAACTGATCTAACTCGACCAGTCGGGTATTGTTGGAGATGCCTTCTGAGTAAGCCCGGACTCGCGGAGAGCCAAACTGTTACTCTGTCGGTAGCATAGCCTCGGCACCGTAGACTAAGAAGAAAGGGGATTGCCCTGTTGCTCGACTAACCGTGGTTCTGAGAGACCACAGAACAGATGGGAGTTCTTGTACCCACCGACCCGCATATGGCTGTAGTCGGTCGAATATTCTGGCCTTGATGCCTTGTAAGACCATGCCGTTGGCTCGTTCTACCTGCCCGTTGCTCCGCGGGTGTGCCACAGATGCGTAGCAGATCTTGATGCCAAAATCTTCGCAGAAGTCTTGGAATACGCCGCCCGTGAACTGAGTACCGTTGTCGGTGATGATGCAGTTAGGGACCCCGTACCGGTATAGTATACTCATGATGAAGTCCTTTGCTCGTGCCGCTGTGATTGTTGCAACGGGTTTAGCCTCAATCCACTTGGTGAATTTATCCACCGCGACGAATAGATGTGTAAACCCTCCTGGCGCTTTCTTGAAAGGCCTGACCATGTCGAGCCCCCATACTGCGAATGGCCAGGAAATGGGGATAGTTTGGAGTTCCCGGGCTGGGAGATTTGTTTGTCTTGCGTAGAACTGGCAACCCTCACACTTGCGAACAATGTCCTTGGCATCTGTTACTGCTGTGGGCCAAAAAAATCCCTACCGGTAAGCCTTTCCGACTAACGTCCTGGATGCGGCATGGTTGCCACATATGCCCGAGTGAATCGAATGCAGAATCTGCTTGCCTTCCTCGGTGGTGACGTACTGCATGAGGACACCAGATGCGCTCCTTCGGTACAGGTCTTCTCTGACTAGTAGGAAGCTTTTGCTTCGACGCTTGATCTGCTCGGCTTGACTGCGATCTTCTAGGAGTTCATCATCCAGGAGAAATTTGACAACAGGAGTCCTCCAGTCTTGACATATGTGCAACACCTCGTCTGTGGCCGGGGTAGGTTCGCCTCCCGATTGCTCCGGCGCCGGTTTCTTCTTGACTGATGGCTCCATAAGTTGCTCAACAAAGATTCCAGTCGGAACTGCTTCTCGCTTGGATCCCATGTTTGCCAGCTCGTCTGCCGCGTCGTTGTATTGACGCAGGACATGTGTGATTTCCAGCCCGTCGAACTTGTTTTCCAGCTTGCGGACCTCCTGATAGTATGCTGCCATGGTATCGTCGAGACAAGTCCAGTCTTTCATGACTTGGTTTACCATGAGTTCAGAATTCCCGCGCACAGCTAGTCGATGTATGCCGAGTGATATAGCGATGTGGAGCCCGTGAACAAGTGCCTCGTACTCGGCAACGTTGTGGGAAGCCGGGAAGTAGATTTGTAGAACGTACTTCAGTTTTTCGCCAGTGGGGGATGTCAATATGACTCCGGCCCCGGCGCTGCCGATCCGCAAAGAACCATCGACGTACATTGTCCAGTACTTTAGCTTTGTTGTTGGTGTTGGGAGTTGAACTTCTGTCCACTCGGCCACGAAGTCGGCTAGAGCTTGAGATTTAATTGCTGTCCATGGCTGAAAGGTGATGTCGAACGCCATCAACTCGAGTGCCCATTTAGCGATTCGGCTAGTGGCCTCGTGATTATGAAGGACATCCCCGAGTGTAAACACTGTGACCACCATGACTTGATGTGCTTGAAAATAATGTACCAGCTTTTGGACTGTGATGAGTAGGCCGTATAGCAGCTTCTGGACCTGCGGGTATCTCGTTTTGGAGTTGGCAAGGACCTCGCTGACAAAGTAGACTGGCTGTTGTATTTTCTGAATATGACCCGGTTCGGATCGCTCGACCACCAATACCGTGCTGACTACCTGAGTGGTTGCCGCCAGATATAGCATTTGCGGTTCTTGGGGCATGGGTGACGCCAGCACGGGAGGTGATGTGAGGAATTGTTTGAAGTCTTCGAAGGCTTGCTGGGCTTCTGGAGTTCATTGGAAGTTGTCCGCCTTTTTGAGGAGCTTGAAGAAGGGCATACCCCGTTCGCCCAGTCGGGAAATAAACCGGCTGAGTGCCGCCATGAAGCCTGTAAGCTTCTGGACGTCTTTGAGGTTAGTCGAGGGTGCCATGTTCCTGATGGCATTGACTTTCTCCAGGTTGGCCTCGATGCCGCGATGTGATACGATGAAGCCGAGTAACTTTCCGGATGGCACACCGAAGGTGCATTTTTCCGGGTTCAACTTCCTTTACTCCCTTGCGGAAGGCGGCGATGACAGCCTCGTCACGGATCGTTGGGATCTTGTTATGCTTCTCAGAAAACCTCTTGATGAAGTCTCGCAGAGACTCGTTCTTCTTCTGGTGCAGCTGATAAAGATCGTGCTCTAAAGACGGCCTCTCGTAGGTCCCCTGAAAATTCGCGATGAACCGCTCCTTGAGTTCTCCCCAGGAACCGATCGACCACTTCGGGAGGCCTGTCAGCCATGTCCTCGCCGAGTCGGCTAGCGTGACCGGGAGGTAGTTAGCCATGGTTTTGTTGTCGCCCCTAGCAGCTCGAACTGCTAGGGTGTATACAGTGATCCAGGACTCGGGATTTGTCTTGCCGTCATACTTTTCGATCCCCATGGGCTTAAAGCCAGTCGGCCAGTGGACGTCCTACAGTTCCCGAGTGAAAGCTGGGATCCCTTCGTCTTCATGGGGGCTCGGACTTTGACCATGTGGTTAAACCACTTGTGATGGAGGCCAAAGCGCTCGTTTTCGTCTTCCAGTCGGCGGCGCTCATCCTCTTGTCGCTCACGGCGCCGGGCGCTGATAGTATGGCGGAGGTCATGCTGTATGCGCTCTCGGAGGTCTTGATTAGGCCGGCGATCATACTGGTGACGGCGCTGGTTGTTGTTATTAGTATTGCCGAGTGTCGTTTGCCTAGACTCCTGGCGTGGCCGACTTGAGCCGGCAGCCCGACGCCGGGCTGATGTGGACGAGCCCGCTGCGGAGATCCTGACCTGTTAGTCGGTACTAGGGTGTCGCCCGACTGCTGTTGTTGTTGTTGGTAGGCGGCAGCCATGATCATCGCCTTGATCTTGGCAATGGTTGGGGTGTCCTGGTGATCAGGCCCGAGCTGGAGCGTGTCCAGCAAAGTTGTGGCGGCCACAACGTTCTGTTGCGGCGTGACGAAGACGTCGTGATCGCTGACTTTAGTTTGGAGAATCTGCTGCTGGACTGCTCGCCCAGCTCTACGCAGCCCGTCGTTGCGAGCCTCGTGATCAGCTTCCTCCTGTTGTTGCAGTTGGCACGCCTCCTCCTACTGCTCCTCTTGTAGTCAGCGTACCTCAAAGGGTGGTGTTGAAGCCATGAAGATCTCACGGGGGAGGAGAAAACTCGCCAGACTGGAGTCCGAACTAGCGTTCGAACCGTTATCCGACTTGGAGTCGGACTCCGAGTAGTTTATCGGAGTGAGAACGACCCCAACCTCTCTAGATCCAATCTGAAACGGCGCTTGGCCGTGTCCAAACTGAATCATAGGAGATCGGGTTTGTTGTGCGGAGTGTAAATCTGCAACGTCGCCGAGTCCGTGTGGGAGATTGACGATCTCCCCTCTTCTCGGCCCAACCTGGGCTGGCTCAAGGCCTAGCGCAAGTCGGACGCCGAAGGAGAGAGTTGTCCCTATGCTTGGCGATGTGAAGGATTGCCGTAGTAAGTCGTGGAAGGAGATCGCGGCGTCTTGTGGGCTGACTGGTGCTACGTCGGCTGGCTCCTCGGCCGGCTGGATTAGATCTGTTCTGGCCAAGGTAAGGTTGCCGATCTGGTCGGCAACGAAATCGAGGCTTCCAAAAGAAATCTTGTCTCCGGGGGAGAACTAGTTGCCGTCGACTCCGCTTGTTGGATCCATCGGATTCGATGAAGAATTTGCCGGGGCCCCTACCTGGCACGCCAACTGTCGATGATTTGCACTGGCAATAAAACTATGGGGCTACTTGGCGAAAGTGAATTCGGTGGATTGCAGAGGAACACAGAGAAGGTTTATACTGGTTCAGGCCCTTGATGTGAGGTAATACCCTACGTCCAGTTGAGGTGTTATTCCCCTGAGGTGTTTGATGATCAATGATCTTGTCTCTTGCCTTGAAGGGCGCCCTGTCTCCCCTTATATACTAGGGGACAGGGGTACATGATAAGGATCCCAACCGGGTACGGCCAAGGGATATCCTTCTTAGAGATAGAGACCTATCCGACTAAGACTATGTTTCCTCGATATACAAAGCAAAGCCTGCCGGGTGCTATCTTATCTCTAATTACATGGTTCGGCCCATCCTCTATCCGAGTGGCCCATATACTGGTAATGAGATACCCGGGGCCCATGGCCTCCACAATAGTAGTAGCGGTTCTTGGGGCATGGGTGACCCAACACGGGGGGTGATGTGAGAAATTGCTTGAAGTCTTCGAAGGCTTGCTAGGCTTGGGAGTCCATCGGAAATTGTCTGCTTTCTTCAGTAGCTTGAAAAAGGGCATGCCCCGTTCACCTAGTCGGGAAATAAACCAGCTAAGTGCCGCCATGCAGCCTGTCAGCTTCTGAACATCCTTCTGGCTAGTCGGGGGTGCCATGTTCATGATTGCGTTGACTTTCTCCGGGTTGGCCTCGATGCCGCGATGCGAGATGATGAAGCCGAGTAACTTGCCGGATGGCACACCAAAGGCGCACTTTTTCGGGTTCAACTTCATCTTGAATCTTCGAAGATTTTGGAAGGTTTCTTCCAGGTCAACGATGAGGTCTTCTTTGGACTTGGTCTTGATCACCACATCATCGACGTAGGCTTCCACATTGCACCCGATCTGAGTGTGCAGACATCACTGAATTGCATGTTGATACGTTGCTCCAGTGTTTTTCAAACCGAATGCACAGTGATGTAGCAGTACGCTCCAAACGGCGTGATGAAAGATGTCTTTAAACAGTCCTCCTCCTTCAGGCTGATTTGGTGGTATCCTGAGTAACAGTCGAGAAAGCTGAGAAGTTCACACCCTGCAGTCGAATCCACCACCTGATCTATTCTTCGTAGACCAAATGGATCCTTGGGGCACGCCTTGTTGAGATCGGTGTAGTCGAGGCACATGCACCATTTACCGTTTTTCTTCCGGACCAGGACTGGATTTGCCAGCCAATCCGAGTGATAGACCTCTTTGATGAACCCGGCTGCGAGAAGCTTCGTTATCTCCTCCCGAATAGCTTCTTTCCGGTCCTGAGCGAAGCGCCGCAGCCATTGCTTGACTGGCTTGGCACCTGTCTTCACGTTGAGGGCGTGCTCTATCACCTCCCTTGGTACTCTCGACATGTCGGATGGTTTCCACGCAAAGATATCCTTGTTGGCTTGGAGAAAGGTGGCGAGTGCGTCTTCCTATTTGGGGTCAAGTCTAGTCCCGACTAGAGCAGTCTTAGGGGGGTCGGAAGGGTCCAGGGGGATTTTCTTCGTGTCAGAGTCTGCTGAAATTCCCGACTTCGCTACTTTTTTTGCCGGAACATGGTTATCCTCGACTTTAGTTGCGACGGCTTGCCGAATGTTGTTGCGTCCGAGTGTTGCCTCTTGTGATTGAGCTAGTTCGCAGCTCTCCTTGTCGCAGGTGAAGGATTGCTTGATATTGCTGCGGAGGGAGAGGACTCCTGCTGGCCCTGGCATCTTGAGCACCATGTAGGTATAGTGCGGTATCGCCATGAATTTGGCAAGCACCGGCCGCCCGAGTATCGTGTGGTACGCAGTCTCAAAGTTGGCGACCTCGAAGCAGATGTTTTCTGTGCGGAAGTTATCCCGCGTGCCAAAGGTCACCGGTAAGGTTATCTGCCCGAGTGGTGTTGAAGACAGGCCGGGAATTATCCCGTGGAAGGGCGCCGTACTCGGCCCCAGATCTAAACGAGGAATCTTCATCTCATCCAGGGTCTTGGCGAAGAGGATGTTGAGCACGCTGCCTCCGTCTATGAGAACCTTCTTCAACTTGATATTCTTGACGACTGGGTCTAGGACGAGTGAGTAGCATCCTGGGTATGAAACCTGATCTGGATGATCTGCACGGGTGAACGTGATGGACGTGTTTGACCAGCGCAAATATTGGGGGCGTCTGTTATAGAGATTCCATTGATGTTGCGTGCTGTTAGCTTCTGCTTCCGTTTGGACTCATACGCTGACGGCCCTCCGAAGATGTGGTTGAGCTCAGCCTAGGAATCATGAAAATCATTGGCTGGGTCCTGATCTGGCTTGTGTTTGCCCTTGTCGGCGCCAGATGATGAAGCCTGCTCAGAGGCAAACTTCTTGAGCATGAAGAAGTCTTTGGCCGCGTGCTTGCCTTTGGGGTGGAAGGGGCATGGCCCGTTCATCACTTTCTGGTAGTCGTTGTTCCGTGGGGGCCGCAACCGAGTTCGCTCCATGTTGGCCACCTCGTTGTCCGACTTCCACTTGCGGCCGCCTATCGATGTTTTCCACCAGCAATAGAACTATAGGGCTACTTGGCAAGGGGAAACTCGGTGGATTGCAGAGGAACACGAAGAAGATTTTATACTGGTTCAGGCCCTCGATGTGAGGTAAAACCCTACGTCCAGTTGTGGTGTTATTCCTCTGAGGTATTCGTTGATCAATGATCTCGTGCCCTCATGGGGCACCCTGCCTCCCCTTATATATTGGGGGGCTGGGGTACAGGATAGGAATCCCAGCCGGATCCGGCCAAGGAATTTCCTTCTTAGAGATAGATCTTACCCGGCTAAGACTATACATTCCTTATTATACAAGGCAAAGCCTATCGGGTGCTACTATATCTCTAACTACAAGACTCGGCCCATCCTCTATCCAAGTGGCCCATATGCTTGTGATGAGGTACCCGGGGCTCATGGCCTCCACAGTAGCCCCTGAGACCTTCATAGTTGAGTCACAGCTGATGCCGAGTGCTCGTCCTCCACGGTGAAGATTGCCCGAGTGCATTACTCCCGAGTACTCTGTGTCCGAGTGCTTCATCTTCCCGAGTCCTGCTTCATGTCAGCTGGCAACGAGGATATGAAGGGCTTCATATTGATGAATGAATAGTGTGCGCCAAATAGGCGCACCTATTAGGTGTAGCCCCCGACTTTGTGCTTAATTGTGAAGACAATTAAACATAAAGTCAAAGATATTTAACCTTGTAGTCTTTCCCGAGTAGATTACTACTGGTATATGAGACTCTTCGGTATCATGTCAACCGGAATATGATTTATAGTCTTGCCGAGTAGCATGCCACTCGTATATGGGACTCTTCAGCTTCATGTCAGCTGGAATAGGGGGTTTATAGTCTTTCCCGAGTGGCGCCCCACTCGGAAGTTAGACTCCTTAGTGTCATGTCAGCTAGAAAAGATATTTATAGTCTTTCCCAAGTAATGCACTACTTGGAAGTTAGACTCTTCAGCATCATATCAGTCGGAATAATGTTGCTCATGGCAATTGTTGGGCAAGCATGTAGGCCGAGTACCATGGTACGAAAATAAATCCATTGCATGGTCAGGTGTACTCGAGAAAGATACCTACATCCCCAATTTTAATGAAGACTAGCTTATGATCCTTGTAAGGATATATCCTCGAGACCTGGTGGATAAAACAGATACCCAAACATATATGTTTAGCAATAAGGCTCTCATGAAGCATATCTGTTTACCTCATCGGTTCCTGTTATTAGCACCAGCACTGTGATTTTAACACAGCCCACAAGCGGCCCATTGTGAGCGTGCTACTGTAGAAACTTATATCTTGGTGGCCCAGCACCGACTGTGTAGGCCCAAGCCCATGTAGTCGGCACAGGCTCTATAAAAGGCGGGGAGAGAGAAAAAGATTCCTTCATCTTCCCCAAATTGACCAATCGTTTCATCTTCTGCCTCCGCGCCCAAATTTCGCCTTTCACTTCGCTAGGGTTCGCTGCTGCTCGCTGTTCCCACTAGAACTCGGGCGATTCCGATCTTCTCTGTCTATTCCAAGCCACCAATCGCATTTCCCCTAAACTTCTCCGCCCCCAAGCATGTCGAAGGCTTTAGATTTTGCGGGTGCGTCGAACAACGCCTGGTTGGCTTCGGATTGCGGCATGGTGAAGCTGAAGCTGCTGGAGAGTCAACTAAAGCTGCAAAGCTAGGAGGTGATTCATTGGTGGCCAGCTAAGGGTGAGTCGGTTCCAAATCCTTGATCCGGCGAGACCGTAGTATTTGCCTCTTTTTTTAACCGGGGCTTGTTCCTTCCCTCTTCTGCATTCTTCCGCCGCATCCTTGACTTCTATGGATTGGAGTCGGTGAATTTGAATCCCAACTCGATCCTTCAAATCTCCATATTTGTGACTCTCTGCGAATGTTTCTTGGGCGTGGAACCCCACTTCAACTTCTTTAGGCATTTGTTCCATATTAAACCCCAGCCCTCCAAGAGTAACATCCAAGTGATCGGGGGGCTGGACTTCAGCTGAGGAGCGAGAGGAAGAAAACATACATCGATCTTCCTTTGAAATCTTCCTTGAAAGGTTGGCACAAGGAGTGGTTCTATTGTTCAGATCTGACACCCTCCTTGCATCCATTTACCGGCTTGCCACCAGTGGTTTCACCAAATTGGTCAGCAGATCCAACCTTTGAGGAGATGGGCCAAGTGCATCAATTGTTGGCGCAATTGGATAGCTTCAAGAAAGCCGGACTGACCGGACCTTGGGTGGCCAGACGTTTTCTGACTCGGCGCATCCAGCCAGTGATGCTGAGAAGCGCGTTCGGGCCTTCGATGTGAGGTAATACCCTATGTCCAGTTGTGGTGTTATTCCTCTGAGGTATTCGTTGATCAATGATCTTGTGCCCTCATGGGGCACCCTGCCTCCCCTTATATACTAGGGGGGCGGGGTACAGGATAGGAATCCCAGCCGGATCCGGCCAAGGGATTTCCTTCTTAGAGATAGATCTTACCCGGCTAAGACTGTACATTCCTTATTATACAAGACAAAGCCTACTGGGTGCTACTATATCTCTAACTACAAGACTCGGCCCATCCTCTATCCGAGTAGCCCATATGCTTGTGATGAGGTACCCGGGGCCCATGGCCTCCACACCGTCAGTCTTGTTTTGCGATGGCTCGTTGTCAGCTTTCGCCTTCTGGTCCTTCTGCCGGGACTCCTTCTTCTCATCGAGGGCCTCTGCGACTGCCTCGGCCGAGTCGGTGTATTTGTTTGCCATATCGAAGAGAGCCTTGATAGTGGCCGGAGGCTTCCAAGTGAATTTTGCGATGAACGGGGCATCCTTTACTCCTTTGCAGAAGGCGGCGATGATGACCTCGTCCTTGATCATTGGGATTTGGTTGCGCTTCTCGGAGAACCTCTTGATAAATTCGCGCAGAGACTCGTTCTTCCTCTGGTGCAGTTGGTATAGATCGTGCTTAGAAGACGGCCTCTCATAGGTCCCCTGGAAGTTAGCGATGAACCGCTCCCTGAGTTCTCCCCAGGAATCGATCGACCGCCTCAGGAGCCCAGTTAACCATGTCCTTGCTGAGTCGGCCAGGGCAACCGGGAGGTAGTTAGCCATGGCTTTGTGGTCACCTCCAGCAGCTCGGATTGCTAGAGTATATACGGTGAGCCAGGATTCAGGGTTGGCTTTGTGGCTCGTAGCAAATCGACGAGGGTTGCTGCAGCGTCGTGTGGGCCGACTGTCGTGGAGTCGGCCGATTCCTCGGCCGATCTGATGTGGTCTGAGTCGGCCAAGGTGAGGTTGCCGAGCTGGTCGGCGATGAAGTCGAGGCTTCCAAATGTGATCATGTCTTTGGGGGAGAAATTGGCGCCGTCGACTCCAGTTGTCGAATCCATCGAGCTTGCTGAAGTTGATCTCACCGAAGCCCTTACCTGGCGCGCCAATTGTCGATGTTTTACACCGGCAATATGAATATAGGCCTACTCGTCGGATCGAAACTCGGTGGACTACAAAGGAACATGGGGAGTTTATACTAGTTCAGGCCCTTGATGTGAGGTAATACCCTACGTCCAGTTGTGATGTATTCCTTTGAGGATGTATGGTGGTGGTTCAGATGAATCTCTGTATCTTGCCCTCAGGGGGTGCCTTGCCTCCCCTTATATACTGGGGGATAGGTTTACAAGGTAGGAGTCCCAGTCGGATTATGACCAATGGATCTCCTCTAAGAGATATAACGTGCCCGACTAGGACTGTATTTACCTTGTCATACAAGGTTAAGTCTACCGAGTTCTATCATATCTCTAATTACAAGGCTAGGCCCATCCTCTGTCCGAGTGGCCCATATGCTTTTCATGAGGTACCCGGGGCCCATGGCCTCTATAGTTCTATTGCTCTGATCTTGAACCTTGTCTGCCCCTTTTTACTGGTTTGTCTCCGGAGGTTGTACCCCGCTGGTCTTTGGTGCCAAACTTTGAGGAGATAGGCCAAGTGTATCAATTGATTGAGAGAATTGACAAGCTGAAGAGCTCTGGATTGACTGGTCCTTGGGTGGCCAGATGTTTCCTGAATCGCCGTATTAGGCCCCTGAAGCTAAGAAGCCACTTCGGCTGGGATTATGAGGGCAAAGATGATCCCAGCTGAGAATACCCAGATTTGACTGACAAGCACAAGGTGACTGATATCTTGCTTAGCTTTTTCACCAATGGGGTGGTTGAGACAGAAGATGCAGAGCGCGCCACCGTGGCTTGCAGCCAGAAAAGGCCTTGTCTAGAGGTAATATTAAAATGCTGATGTTAACTTGCAATCCATCTGTGATGAATGTTTGTAGATGTGTATCCTGGGTTGCTTTGCAATGTATGATGTATGTTGCTTGAATCACTTGCAAGAATGTGAGGAGTTTGATGATGACTCCCAAACTTTGTCGGCCGCCAAATCGAAGAAGAGGCCATTGAGTCCTTTGCTGCTCAGCCCAGCTCCAAGAGAGCTAGGAAGAAACCTATCGAAGACCCGGGCAAGAAGAGAGCTAGCAAGCCGAGTACTACAGCCGGGAGCCTAAAGATAAAAGACACCGCCAGCACTACTCCCAAGCCGCCAAGTCCAAAGCCATCGTTTCCAAGCCCGAGACCAACACCACCAGGCTTAGCAACATCGAGCCTAAAGTTGGTGCCACTGAGTACGAGATCAGCAATGTCGAGCCAAAGAGCGGCAAAACCGAGTGCTTCGACGCCCCAGTCGGTCGTACTAGGGACTAGGCTGACCAAGAGCAAAACGCCACCGCCGACTGCCGCATCGACTAGCCCGATAACCAGCAGCTCTCCACCGCCGACATCTGGAGCCCCCTTGTGGAAGTTCAAGACCTCCAAGAGGTAAGCAATCTTGAATCTTCTGAAAATCTTGATCAGTGTAGTAGTGTATTGATATTTGACTCATTGTGCAGGAGGCGAGTAGATATAGATCCCAAGGAGACTATGCTGACTGCTCCTGTTGCCGAGCCAGCCCCAGCCGAGCCAACACTAACAAGCTCATCTGCTGAGCTGATGACTGTCATAGCCCTAGATTTAATTTCAGGCAATTAGTGTTATGCCCTACTATCATTAGAGTGCACAATTTAAATTTTTTCTTTGTCACTTCTTGCAAGATAAAGTTTGCAATATTTAAACCCTCAATAATTAAACCCTAAATCGGCAAAAACAAAACACTACTAAAAAGTGCATCAAATTGAACAGAAGTGTATATGGGAGATAATTTATTCAAATATTAGTTTATTTATCATGAATTAATATAATTTTTCCAGAATTTAATTCATTAGTTTAGACCCTTAAAAATTCAAACAAATTTCAGCCTGGGTCCTTTTTGTTGAATATCTATGAGCAAACCATTTTGAATTTCTGTGTGAAACTTTCAAAAATGGAACCTAGGTACTCTGGCCTAGCTACACAAAAATCACCATATTTTTAACACCAGTTTTACTTACTCAATTTGATTTTTTAATGTGAGAGGAAGAGAAAAATCCAGAAAATCCCTCAAAATCAATGTTCACCAGTTTCCCTACCCATCTCCCTCTCGTTTCCATAGGCCTCCATGGCAGGGACCCACCTGGCAGTGACCTGGACTTGCTCAGCCCCCTGTCCAGCCATCCCACGAAGTGGTGTGCTCGCCAGCCTGGTTGAAACTCGGCCAACGCGTGTGCCCATGCATGCCGGCGTGTCCACACTCTCCTCTCGCCCTATATCTCCCTCAGCTGCACCAGCCGACCATCCTTTGTGCCCTAGAGTGCAAAAGACCGAGAGGGGAGGACTACCTCAACCAGCTCGTCATCGATCCCGTCGTCGGCCAAAGGAAAGCCGCCGCTGCTGTCGGACATCCATCCGGTGAACTCCTTATCTTTTCCACGTTCCAAGCTCTCCACCGCATGCCATAGCTCCTGCCCTAATCTTGTCTCCTATCTCGCAGTCAATCACCGGGAACGCAGCCTCGCCACTGGCACCCAGGAGCGCGCCCAGCGTGCGGCCACGCGGCAACGTCGCTGTTGTGCAGCCGCACCGTCGGGCCGGCGTTCCTGCCGTTCGGGCTCGTCTCTAGCCGAGCCACTGCGCCACTAGTACCACCTCAGCCCCAGCAGCCAAACACCCCAAAAATCTCTAGAAACCGAGCCCCGAGTGAGGAGATCAGCCATCATCTTCCTCGACTCCGGGCGAGCTCTGCCATGCCTATTTTCCACTGAGCCGGTGAGCCATCTTCCGATTCCTCGCGTGAGAAGCCTCCTCGTGACCTCCTTAACCTCCTGCATGTGTTGTCTCCACCGCGCATGCAGCGAATCGAGCCAGCCACGGTGAAGCCGAAGCTTGGTTATCGCCGTTGCCGCCGCCTGTAGCCACTGGAGCCCCTCTGACCTCCTTCGACCCAGAAAACCCCACGGTAAGCTTCATCATGCTCCCTAGCCACCTCTTCCAGTTTCTTTTTCACTTGATTGAAGGCCATCGCCCATATGCATGTGTAGCCAGTGTGCAACAGCCACTCGAGCTCGCCGCCGGCGAGCTACTGTCCATCACCGGTGAATTTCCGAGCACCGTCAGGTTCGCAGGGACCTCGGCTACATTTTCTCTTTTGGCCGCAACTTCAACCGAGCCGCCGTTCGCCGCCGGCGCCGGCGAACAGAGCCGGCGGCCTAGCCAGCCTATGCCTCCCCTGTTCTGTGCCGCCGACAGGTGGGCCCGGGCTGGGGGAAAAGAGAAAAGAAGAAAGAATTAGGAAAAATGATTAAGGGATTTAATTTACAACAGAAATATGGCCAACCTTTGAAAATCCATAACTATTTCATTTTAACTCCTTTTTGAGTGAACCAAATTTTGTTGGATTTAATGAAACATGCACTTTATTTTTGTAAATTAAAAAGTAGCACACACAGTAGAGAAAATAACCCCTAAAATTCATATTACTAATATATATGTTATTTATTGCATGAGTTATGTATAAAATTGATAAATTTGTTCTAATTTCAAATATTCTCAAACCCAGAATCAGTAGGCTCCTCTTGGCATGTTTGTCACTTCAGTAAAGTTTTATAACACTTTTATATACTAAAATATATTTCAATAATCACTAATGTATAGGGACTTCAAAATTTATAGTAAATTGATTATAAATCAAAATTGGGTAAACTCAACTTTGTTAGAACCAGTAGGTTATGCTCTTTTATATAAAAATACATGCCTTCTTGAAATCTTAATAGAAAATGTCAGTCAAATATAATAACTTAAGGTTACAATAGAAACAATTACAGAACTGCCATTTTTTTTCAGCCTTCCTATCTTGTTATTTTTTGTAACTCTTAAACCGTAAAAGATTTTGAAATGGTTCTTTCACTAAAATTCACTTTAAAATGTTAAAATACCACCGTATTTATCTCAGAATTAATTGATCATTTGCATAGACATGTTTAATTGATTCTTATTTGCATATTCGCTTTTTACCAGTAGATTCAGACAATTCGGAGTACGTGGAGCAAGAACCTAAGTTGAGTGTGACTTCGTGCAGCAGCAAGGCAAGCATCTAAGCATATTGAACCTATGTCTTCAATAAATTGATTTGTTTGCGAAAACAATATCTATATGCATGTTTCAGTCCATTTAAAATGGAAAAATCGGTAGAGTCAATATTGCCCAAATGTATGCATTTCCATTCCTTGGTTGTTGATTCCATGTTTTTACCTTGTCACCCCTGGTTAAGGGCTTTGGGATACTTTTATTTTATCGAATGCTTAGCCATGCTTATTTCTAGACTTAGAAAAATCCGATAGATGGAGCTATCGGTTCAAAACTAGTTTAATACGAATGGATGGGTTAAAATCTGAAAGGAATAACTTCTGATTTATAATTAAGAATAATTTTGACTTAGACGGATGATAGGGCGATGACGGGATGGTGTTCCCCCGATGCATGTAGCTCCGTCTGGGTCATTAAGGACCGAACATGTTGACGTCTATTCAAGCACCCTACGTACTTCCACATGCTGGGAATGGGACGGCTTAATTTAGTAACACTAGAGGCTGTGGCCATCTACGCTCGTCCGTCAGTCGTGAGGATGTTCTTTCCTTTGGACGGTCTCGTGCGCGCCTGGTTTTGGCCGGAGGTGCCTCCCGCGACGGTGAACCCGCCTTAGTCACCTCTGTGTGTGGCTAAGTCGTCGGGGGCCCAGACGTGGTTTAGGTGGTTGGAGCTAAGTGTGAAAAAGGTTTTGTTGTGACCTCTAGTCCGCACTCAATGTGTAGAGTGTGGGTACCGATGGGTACGGATCAAACTAGAGTGTAGCCATTTGGCTTCTATCACATCGTGTGGGTAAAGATGTACACCTCTGATCAGAGTATGAACTATTCGAATAGCCGTGTCCACGGTTACAGGACGACCGCTTGATGTGTTAGTCAGTCTATGTTAGCATCCAACTTGGGATATGTGGTTATATCATGACTTAGGATAGTCATGGATGGATGGGTTTATATGAGAGGCTTTGGTGTTAAATATGATTTGGTTTTAGTCATGAAAGATGGTATGCTTGTGTAGCATATTTATTTGGGCAATGGTGGCCCATTGTTGATGTTAGAGCATGGGATTGTGCTCATTTTCACCTCTTTTTCAGAACATATTACCTGCTGTCGTAAAATTTCAGATTGCTTTTCTTTCGCAAATGCTTATAGTTTCAAGTTATTATTTTGCTCAATAAACTTAGCTCTATGCAAAACCAGATCAACATAGCCATATTCTTTGATGTAGAGACCAGCATTACTCCTTTGTACTTTTAATATTGTGTAAGTCTAGCTAAGTACCATTCGTACTAACGCTGCATATTTTCAGGTGAGGATGACTACGATGTTGGTGTGATCTACTATTATCCCACCGAGGCTGGCGAGGATAATGTGTAGTTGGAGTTAAGCTCTATCCCAGTCTGTTGCCTTGTGGGTCTAAAATGGCACCACTGGTTTTATCCTTTATGTTTACATTTCCGCTGCTATCTTTTGTGCTACTCTGTGAGGAATTAGGGTGTGAACCCTCTATGTAATATATATATAACCCTGCTGCACTTTTATCCATATTTAGAGTACTTGTGATGTTTATCAATTGCTAACATGAACGTGTGGGACTAGAGCTTTCCTAGGCTAGTCACACATTAGTAAGAATTTAGAAATGATGAGATGGATGGATATTGATTCAACCGTAGACCATGTCCCCAGAAGTGTGTATCGTGTTTGGTCACCACCTTCGTGTGGTTTGATGGGCACACTTCGTCGTTTCGGATTGGTGAATCAACTCTCCAAATATCTCCTTATTTCTGAATTCGGCGCTTTGGATTTGTATTATGAATGGGTAAATATTATGGCAAGGCTGCGATGAGGATGGATGGTTACTGCGCTTATTTGGTTTTGATTTGAGATCCCATCCATCTAGATATTTTGCGTTGTCATAGTAATTACTCTCGATAATGCACTTCCGGGGTGTCCACAGTGGTTGGTATCAGAGCAATACTGACTGTAGGCTAGAGCTTAGCTTGGTGAATGCAAAAACACTTGCAAAAGTTTCAAAATGAACTATTTTTGGAAAACCATTAGGATGGGTGATCCTTTTTGCTTCTCATCCCTTTCTATTATTCATCCTATGGAGGCCATGGGCCCCGGGTACCTCACCACTAGCATATGGCGCCACTCGGATAGAGATGGGCTGAACCAATGTAATTAGAGATAAAGATAGCACACGGCGGGCTTTACCTTTTATAATGAGGAATAACAATCTTAGTCGGATAGGTTTCTATCTCTAAGAAGGAAATCCTGCCTATCGGCTCGATCCTTATCATGGACCCTGCTCCCCTAGTATATAAAGGGAGCAGGGCGCCCCAAATGAGGGCAGGAAGATCATGATCACAAACCACCCATGAGGAATAACACACTTAACTGGACGTAGGTATTACCTGCGGCGATTGAGGCCGAACCAGTACTAAATGCTTCTCTGTGTTCCTGCAATCCACTGAAATCACCTTCACCGAGTAGCCTATAGTTATGCCCGTGCAAACAGTCGACAGTTGGCACACCAGGTAGGGGCTCCAGCGAATCTTCATCAGCAAGTCGATGAATCCAAAACAAACGAGTCGACGGAACAAGTTCTACCCCAGGAGAACAAGTTTCGCTTCGGAAGCTCGACTGTCATTACGACCAGATCGTCAACCCTACCTGCGAAAATCTAATCCAGCCGGATCTCTCTCTT